>JAHWFO010085106.1:375375-412431 GCA_023313115.1 Rhysida immarginata
TTGCCTTGCATTGTTGGTCATGAGATATTTCTCATTAATATGCCTTGCCATAACCATGAATATCGATTTTTTATCGATATTTATTATTTTTCCGAAATCTGAGGTAGACAGTGACCTTCCTCATGCTTTGAAGGTCATGTTTGCGAAATTTTATCAAGATCGGAATAAAACTGTAGATTTGTATAAAAAACGTACAGACCCACAAACATCCTTCTTTATATATATAGATTGTTAATATTGCCTTGAGTACCTTGATTCTCTCCTCATTGGCCGAGCCTTTTTTGCGGGAGGTTTCTAGTTATGTAAGTGGGATAAATATATAAAACATTAATTGGCTAATATATTATAATTAGGAGGTGCAGTCTTTATTCTAAATTATCCAAATTATCAATTCGACCATTTTTCATAATTATTATCCCCCTGGATCCTTAAATAATGATACCATTACAACATGTACCATTGAAGGAATTTCGACTATCATTAATTTTTCGTTATATGCAATCATGACGTGTCATTACAAGTTGTTTGATATATTACATGCCATATCTTAGCACTGAAAGTTTTCAATTTAATGATACCATAATGATACCATTAAAACATGTACCACTGAACAAGTTTTGACTGATTTTGACCTCCAAGGAAGAGCTTCAAGTGTCTTCACTTAATTCACAAGCCTTCTCTCTGCTTTAAATAATTGAATAGCAAAGAGAGAAATGCATAGGCCATATATAAAAATGTACTGCGTGAATATAATTAAAGTTCCCCACTTCTGCGTGGCACTAGGGACAAAGTGACGCTGCACGATCATACACAGATGAAATGGTGGTAGTGTGAACTGTCTATCATGAAATGGCTGCAAAATATAGAATGATGTTGGCTTTCAGTTCATTCAAGGTCCGTACACCTCCAAGATAAACATGATCCTTCAGGGCTTTCCACAGCCAGAAAGCACATGGGCAGGTCACGCATTTGGAAACTATCTCGACAGAAAACATTCATCGCCTAATTCGGTTCAAAGAAAGTCCTTTACTTGGCGACCCACTTCAGGTGCTGCACCATCTTGCATGAAGACTGGAACCTGTTGTGTGAAAATACCCACGTTCCTGCAATTCTGGAACGACAATCAGACTGGTTGTTCACATATGGATTGCGCTTTGCATACGGCGCTACTTCTTTTCCCCCTGGTGGCAACCGTATGCACTATTAAATTCCGTTGTAATTCTTTTTCCCATGCTCTGCATATACCTATATTCAAATTATATGTGCAATAACACGGTCTGCAGTCCGCTAGAAGTGGGGCATTTTAATTATAACCACCTGATACATGGAATCGTATTTTAAAAAACGTGGTCCCCTCTGTTATTTGTGACCTTTTGAACTGGAAGAAGTTTACCGATATTTCCACCAACGAACTCACGCTGTCGTTTTGCCTAAGTGTGATATGGCGAAAGTGGAAGTCGAAAATTTGGAAGTGTTCAAACGCTACAGCACCAACAGACGCACAGATTGACATACAGACAGATGGAGGATGCACATTATGAAAAATTTAGTGATGTAATGGGGTAAAATATGTGGATTAAAAAGTGGGACAATATTTTTGCCCTCTCTTTAATCCCACTTTTTACCTGCAGTTTAATTCCCCATTTCGTAATTCTGAACTTTTTAGGTGATAATTTCCTTTTACTCAGTTACCGATATTTTTTATACCTTCCTATTCGGGATAAAATTCTTCTTCAAAATATGAGGGTTGGGGCAACAATTTTTTCTCTCAGAGCAAAGAGAGGTTATCACAAAATGTCATATGTCTCAAAGAAGCTGTACATGTTTCCACAACACCAGATGGATTTGTGATTTCCTGTTATTATTTAACAGACAGCCAAGTTACAGCAGTTCCTAGTCCATCGCCGTGCAGGATGGATGTAACACGAGTTGAAGAACGCTTTATATCAAAATAGCCGTTCTCCGTGGGAGAAATGTCAGCGAATGCCACGGATTCTCTCTCTTTTTTTACTATTTTATTTTTTATTATCTTTCATTTCCTATCCAACTTGCACTGTTATAAGGAACATAATCATGAGGAACATGATACTTAAAATGTTATGTCAACTATCTCAATAAACATTAGGAGCAAAATGTTGGCATGTTGTTAAATGTCCATACATTTCGTCCATTCCTTCTCCATTTATCTGTATATTTCACATTTTCCACCCACGGTCGAATTATCACAAAAAAAAATAGTTGCCAACCCTCGTTGTTTTATGTGAAATGTTTACCTCTTCAATATGAAATTGGCTTTAAAGAACATTCGTTTAAAGTGCATTTGAATATTATGCATAGTCTTATATAAAAATATGCACATTCAGATGGATTTGTAAGTATTAAATTTATTAAACAAACTGAAGATAATACAGATTCAGTATAGAGAATACATATTGTGTCATTCTTATCAAACTAGTTTGGTTGGATATACTTGATACACCCCATTGGAAAGTAATCAACTTATTTTCTTATTTAACAATGAAATCGATTTTGCTGACATGTTAATTAGGACAAATAAGAGGATTTAGCAAAGGATATATTGCATTTCCAAGAAGACAAGCACTTAGTGCATCTACAACTTCCGAGTAGAAGGTCCAGAAGCCAATATTAAGGAGGCACTGGCAGAGTTTGGAGCCGCTTCCTTCGCATTTAACGGAGTCCAACGTGTTCTGACCTACTTTTAAAATTGCACCGGTGACGTTCTTTTTTTCACTGTTGATGAATAAAGTGTTTATGAATGTGAGATTTGATTGACTGAAGATAACATTAAATGAAGACGGAGCTAAGATGATATCGCTTAAACAGCCCATTACAGCTGATATATTTGCGATGGGGAGCGATGGAAGTGTTACGTCTGTTTGGTTTGCACACAAATTCATAACGGTGCCCGTTAATTTAGTAAGTTGACCTTGAATATCAAGGATATATTGAACACTGAAAAGATTAAAAATTATAATTTTTACATCCAATTATTACTTTTAAATAGAAACAATTTATAAATGAAAATAGGAAAGAAAATGCCACAGTCTGGGTTCGTAGTTCCAACCAATTAAGCTACTTGGATATGGAAATGTCATTTCGGCTGATCGGAGCAGTTACATAGGAATATCATCTTTCCTATTGGCATGATATTCATTAAAGAATAACTGATGGTCTGTAAGGGTTATTGGTCGAATGTTCCTGGTTGGAGCCCAAGCTGTGAAATGTTCTTTTCTATTTTCATTTTTAATTAAAACGTCTGAGAGATACTCAAAGAGAAATAGAGATACTGAAGAAATTCTTTAAACAATTTCACAATTACAATTAGAAAAAGAAATGTTTGCGGAATTTTTCCTTCCTATCCTCTACCTGAAATTATGTGGGGTATTGGGTATAAATAAACCTTCAGAAACCATTCATCAGTTATTCTTTAAAAAATAATTTATTATTATTATTAATTCTTAGCATTTTAGGTATTTTTGTTAATAAATATTTAAAATTTGTTATTATTTATTTACATTATTATTGCTGTTGTTGTTGTTGTTAAATACGAGGGGAAGCCAGTAAGTAAGTTACAAATGGATATAAAAATGAAAAAAATTACTTTTATTTCTCCACATAATCTCTCATCGATTCACAAGCCCCTGAAAACCAGCAGCATAAAATTCTTTGGGCTGCAGTCTGAAACAGGCGGAGAATTCCCTTTGTACAGCTTCATCTCCGGGAAAGTGATGCTCGCAGCCTTCTGGGATCACCAGCGCATATTGCTTACCAGATTGCTTACCGACAGCGAAAGTAAACTGTAAATGCCGATTCCTACTGTATCATCCTCATGTAATGTCATTCGATGGAAGCGACCAGAAATCATAATCAAAAACGGATTCTATTGCATGATAACGCACGTCCTCCTATTGACATCAAGCTGCGGAAGTTCAACCGGGAATTTTTCGAGCATCCTCCGTATAACCCTTACCTTCCTCCAAGCGACTTCCATTTGTTCGGCTCCAAGCTGCATAAAGAGAATTCACCGCCTGATTCAGCCCAAAGACTTTTATGCTGCTGGTTTTGAGGGGCTTGTGAAACGATGGGACAAGTGCCTTATTTGTACAAGAAGATTATGTGGGGAAACAAAAGTTTTTGAGTCGATACTCTTATTTGTTTCATTTCTATATCCATTTGTAACTTACTTACTGGTTTGCCCTCGTGGAAACCAAATACGCATCTTATATATAAAATGCTAACTCCTCCTGCCTCGTGCCCGTTTCCATGGTGCCGAGCAACAATACAACCTTCATTGTTTCCAACAAATAATAAAACACTGATTGTTAAAATTTCAAAAATGGGAACCGACAATAAAAAGACTAGATTTAAAAATTCATATTTTTTGTAGGCTACGGTTCAAAATTATATTGATATCACAGATTTAACTTATATACATCTATTGACATTTAAAAATAACACAATAAAATAAATAAATAATAGACAAATAAATAAATAAATGAATAAATAAATAAATAAATAAAATTAAATCCTAAATAAGTAATTTTAGCTATTCTAAATTATGAAATTCATTACATGTATACGATTCTTATTTTTTAATTTTAATACAAAATATTAGTATTCAAATAAAATTTTGAAATTGATTAAAAAAATGTTTCAAAAATAAACCAATACAAATCTCAAGTAACATTAATTTTTACATTTTATGATCTATATATACACTGTCATATCTATGAATTATGACCAGCACGCCTTCAAGGCACACGCATGGTTCGCCCCAACAACGATTACACATTGCAAAATTTGCATAACAGGCTAAGAAAGCTTTAAAGCTGGTGCATCAAACGACAGGTGCACGAGCCTCAAGATGGATAAACGTCCGGATTTAACGGACATACAAAAAGGGATGACAATAGGCTATCGCAGCAAGGGTGACACCATCTCCGAAACGGCCGATTTGTGAACTGTTCACGGTCCGTTGTAGTGAAGGTGTACAAAGAGTGGACAGCAGGGGCACAAATCGCGTCCTAACGCCATCACTGTAAAGGGTCACGAGACATCGACCAACGGGGTGAGCGGCGCCTACGACGACTCGTAAAAGGTGACAGGAGAGCCACAGTCCATCAACTGACCACCACATTCAACAGTGGTGCCAACAGACGTGTATCCGACATTACCGTTGAACGCATCCTGCTACGGATGGGCCTGAACAATCAACGCATAGTTGCTGCACCTATGTTGACCAGGGGTCATCGTCAACGACGCCTAGACTTTGCACTTGAGCACCGACCACATTGGACCACAGACGAGTGGGCTAAGGTCGCCTTCTCCGACGAGTCAAAGTTTTTGCTCCATAAGATTGACAGGCGATGACCCCTGAACGCCATGAAAAGAGACTGCAGGAGGCTATTGTGGGCCGGAAACAGGCTGGTGGGGTTAGTGTGCATGTGTGAGGGATCTTCTGTTGGGAGCAGTTAGGTCCACTGATTCGTCTAGAGGGCAATTTGAATGCCTGTGGCTATCTGTCAATCGTAGCGGACCAGGTGCATCCGTACATGCTCACGATGTTCCCCCAATGTGATGGTGTGTTATAGCAGGACAATGCACCCTGCCATAAGGCACGTGTCCTTCTGGATTAGTTCGAGGAACACTCTAATGACTTTCGAGTGCTCCCTTGGCCCGCTAATTCGCCGGACATCAATTTAATCGAACATCTGTGGGAGCACCTTGATCGCCATGTACGGCAGCTGGACCCTCCACCTATGACTCTCGAAGCTCTGTGGACACATACCACGCACTTCTTGCGTCCATGCCATGACGCCTAGCAACAGTTATAGCAGCGAAGGGTGGCTACTCCCATTACTAAGCAAGTTACAAAAAATTGAAATTTAACACACAGCTGTATAATACTACCACAATGATGGCAAAAATCTAAAACTGTAGATAAGTTTCTTAAAAACGTAGAAAATAATAATATTTATTTATCTTAATATATAAAGTGCTTCGTCAGTCTGTCATATCACGCAAATCCGGACTTTTCATTGGCAAGTGAAACCAGTGACGCGACTGACGTAACAAAAGTAAGTGACGCAACAAAGTAAACAATTAAAAATCTCTTTTTTTTAACAATAATAAATATATTAATTATGTTAATTAATATTAGTTAAACTGCTTTATCACGCAATATCGTTAAAATTAAACTGCTTTATCACGAATTGCGTTAAAATTTTCAAAGTTTCAAATTCGGAGTTTTCATTGGCTCTTCAGACCAGTGACCAATTTTTATTATTCACTTGTGAGTTCATCAACTTTCTGATGGTTTGGAGTGGAGAAATTCTCGATCTGCGGGCCAGGTTCCCGTCTCCCATTGGGCTTTCAACCGTGACAACTTGGTTGTCTTTAAGACACCTTGAGACAGCTTGGCTGTCCGTGGTGTCTGCGATAGCCCAATTGGTAGAGGCATCGGCCATGATAGTCGAGGTTCCTGGATCGAATCCGGGTCGTAGAATTTTTCCTTCCATTTTTCAGGTATAAAGAACTTCGTGAGCGTATTCTCTGAAACGAAAATGCCGAATACAATTTTTGTTTTAGATCGTTCATTTTTGAGTTATGGATCTTCAAAGATAGCGAATTTACCCTAATTTCGCATACAATTCGTTTTTCAATTCGTTTTTAAACTTGACTTAAATAGTGTCAATTGTTGGCGATTATTGTTGTTTTAATTGTTATGCCGCTAATCGTTACTTAGAAAAAATGGAACTAAGTGAAGAAGATTATTTCGAAATATTAGTTTTGTACGGCGAATGCAATAGAAGTGCAAATGCTACAGCTCATGTTTGGGCAGAGCGGTTCCCTATTCGCCCGCGAATTTCAATAAATATGTTGTGCTACATTTAATTCACCGCGTACGTACAGGAGGGGTGACAATGCCAATTAATCGCGGTGGACGGCCAAATTGTATTCGCATTTCATGTGTTTACATTATTATTAACGAATTGTATGCGAAATTAGGGTAATTTCGCTATCTTTGAAGACCCATAACTCAAAAATGAACGATCTAAAACAAAAATTGTATTCGGCATTTTCGTCTCTGTTTTTTATGTAGAATACGCTCACGAAGTTTTATATACCTGTTGTGGGACACCCTGTATATGAAATAGACTTGGTTTATGTTCGTTTGCTTGCATGTATGAACAATCAGCCCGTGGTGTTTGCTTCAACAGTCAGCAGTTCGTGTTCATATGTTGCGTCAATAATGGTTGATATGCCGCAGCCGACGAAAAATGCTGGCCCCGGCAGTAAAAAGTCACCTGACCATCTTAGTTCAAGCAACAATGTAATCTTCATTGTTTCCATCTTGGATTTTAACAATCAGTAATTTTTCACTTGTTAGAAACAATGAAGATTACATTGTGGCTTCCACTAAGAAGATCAGGTGACTTCTCAGTGCCAGGGTCTTTTTCGTCAGCTACGATGCTTACTTTAATGATTCTAGTTTTAATGGGGATAATTATATAAATAAATAAATAAATAAATAAATAAATAAATAAATAAATAATCATTATTATTTCTTTTTTAATAAAAATCTTTTACAAGATGTAAGAAATTATTCTAAAACAAATAAGAGAATACAACTACTAGGACGTGCAGCTGCTGAAGCTTCTGCAGAAAAGGTATAGTCAAAACGCAAGATCTAGAGCCCTGAGTGGAATGATCGATAAGGAAAAATGGGAAGTTATTTCTCAGACATGAGTTTACAGTATATCATACTTCCCCGTCCAGGAGTTATCACCAGTACTCGCCTTTCTTTTTTTTTTTTATTAATCGATCATTGTATTCAGGGCTCTAGATCTTACGGTTTGACTAAACGTTCCCTTTTTGAAATAACTTCTTTAGAGAAGTCATAGATAATGTTTATCTAAATACAAGGGTGAATTTTAAGTACACCGACAAACTCCAGGAAGTGGTTCCTGACTGGAAATGAAGTAAAAAAGGCGACATGTGTCCAGAGATGGACGGTGAGTGTGGAAATCGTCTCGGCACAGAGTAAATGGCTTTTCCGATGCCCTTAGAAGTAAAAGTCCACAGGGTTTAAGTGCGGTAATCGAGCAGGCCATTCAACAGGGCCTCCGCGATTTATCCAACGTCTGGGGAAGATGTTGTTGAGGTGTTGGCGAACAATAATGCAGAAGTGGGGATGGCGCTCCGTCGTGCCTTCTACCGTCGCAATAATGCATTTCCGACACATGTTGATATGACCTATTTAATTCCATTTCCAGTCAAGAAACCATTCCGGTGTACTTAAAATTCACCCTGTATATTAAAAAATTATAAAGATCTCAAATGATTGTGTGAGAGAGCAATCCTTGCTGCTAAACTGGTACTGTCAATATGAACATCCACATTCAGGACATGACTCCACGCTCTGTGACTGAATACAACTCTATTGAAACAATTGCATGTTGATAAGGAATGTTGATGAGGCTGTAGACAAAGTTACTCAATTCTCTGAATCCATCTATGGAGTATATTTTAATATAGACAGAAATAATTCAATACTCATAGCCTTTCTTTGATATTCTAAACTGTTAAGGACTTTTTTGAATTCTAAACTTATGTCAAATTTTCCTGGACAAACCCAATTGGTCACAAAATTCCAGTGCGAGCATTTTAAAGAATTCTTTTCGCTTTTCCAAAGTGATTATTTACTTTAATGAGGATTTTTCATGTGTTCTTATTTATATTCAAATTCAGATATTGAAAAATTTCATCAAACAAACAGCCCGAGCAAAGCCGCGCTTATCAGATAGTATTCGTTAAATGTGCATAGTACCGGTAATAATTTTTTATTTGAATAAGTTAATAAAAAGGAAAATTCCTTAATTAGAAAAAGAAATCAAATCGAATAAATCAAAAACAAATAACATAAATTTTTTTCTCATTTTCTGATATTTATTACATGTGTATAATCAATTTTTTTAGCTTTAAAATATAATGGCCGTGCAATATAATATGCCCCTAAAACGGTCTGCCGAAGAAATTGAATGAGGGAGATTAATAAAAAAAAAATAAAAAAAAAGCCCGACGAGACATTTTCAGTGAAGAGCAAAGTTTACATCTCACAGATGTTGATGTGTTTAAGTGTTCGGTTATAACTTTCAAATTGACAGTAGTGATTTTGTGATATTGCAGCAGGTCAAACATTGTGTTAATATCGCTTTCATATTGACAGCGACGTTTTTTACTATTGGCAACACTGTCAATTATCGCAGTCCTGTCAATTTTTACAGTCCTGTCATAGATGAATTTTTTTAAAATAAAAACAAACTTACAATTTCCACTGTTGCGGTAACTGTCGTACGCTGGGCTTTCGAATAAAATCAAAAACAATTAACATTATTTATTGGATACTCAGATCGGTGCAGCAACCTGTATCTGACGCGAACTGTGGTGATCCGTTGTAACAAACTTGAGCTAAGAAAGAAAGTAAAGCTGTCTGTTTTCATATCTTATCTTGTCCCATTTCTCATCTATGGTCATGAATCTTGGGAAATGACCGAAATGAGATTCTGAGAGGTGTGGCAGCTCTTCCCTACTAGGTAGAGTGCTCAGCATCAGAATAAAGCAATCTTTAGGTGTTGAGCCGCTACTTCTCCTCATTGAGGCCACATGTACGGATGCCACAAACTGTCTACTAGGCAGTTGCTATTTTCCAAATCGGTGGTCACATAAGAGACCAAGAAGTCGGCCTAGAACTAATGGCTAGAATACATAGGGCAATGGGTTGGGGTTGCTTGGGTATTATCATTGAGGACATACGCCTGATGGCGGAAAATCACGAGTGTTGTCCATGCGACCTTAACGGTTTAGCAGGTTTGAAAACTAAGTAGTAAACAATTTTCAGTCATTGTGACAGTCCCGCTTTCTTATTGACAGCGACTTATTTACTATTGGCAGTCCTGTTGTCACGTGGTAAAGCAATAAGAGACGGAACTTTTAATGATAATGAAAGAAAAAGATTTATTTGCAGAGGTATACAGTGGAAGCAGATAAATCAAATTTAATTATAACAGGATAGTAGGTGTCCGTTCTGGAACAATAAATTCTTCTTCTCAAAGATGTGTCTGCGATATATGGCGCTAACGTTGTTGGCGCTTGTAAACAAAACAACAGAAGCAACTCTCGAACTTGGACTCGTACACTACCTTGTGCTGAATACGGTTGAAGCATTCTTGTAATATGCTCGAAACCAATGGTATGGGCCAGCAACTCTAGACTTTGCTGATTCCCGTCGCACAGTTAAGCACACGCACTTGTATGATAACAATAAGGAAATTACACTAAGATGCCAAGCTTTGGTGTCTTATTTCGTTACGAGAATGATTAAACACACTATGCGCATACTAATTAAAGGAACACTGAAAACACTAATCCACATGATAATTTTTATTGACTCAGATGTACATTTCGGTAACCAAATTTCCTTCATTCACTCAGTGTTGTGTAATTATGCTTAGATCACTAGCACTACACTACACTTAAAGACGCTCGTCAATCAACAGATGCTAGCCTTCGTTTAAAATGACACCAATAATTGAAGGCTTGCCCGGAAGAACGTGACTTGTTACATATGAATTACATACACTAATCCACGTTCTTCCGGGCAAGCCTTCAATTAAATGGAGCGATTTCTCGCAATTATTATTATGGAACACTAATATCACTAGTAGTAGGATTATTGATGGCACAATTCACTGCACTACAGAACACTTAAAGACACTCGTCGACATTAAAACGTAGAGCAATGGTGTGATCCCACTATTAAGAAAAAAATCAGCACTTAATAGATGAAGCAAATGCGAATTCAAGTGGTGCTCGTAATATGAACCACAATGCAAAAATTTCACTTCTAATTTAAATAATGGCTTGACAAGAAAAATGTCTGTTTGAGTAGGCCACAGTCACCAGGTCACTTGTATCGCTGGGATTCGACGCGTGGAATCTCGAAACCTACGGGCTGAGGAAATATTCCCCCTGTTCCTCCATTAATAAAGAATCGCATGGAGAATGGGAGCACCCCCAGTATCCGCGATCTAGAGTTCTTAGCAAAGCTCACTTCGCTGCTAGCGTATAGCGTAAGAATTCCACTGCCCTCATGTTAGGCGTAATTTAGCACGGTTAGAAAACTAATATCGTAATCGCCTACCTTTAGAAAAAAGACGATATAGGCAGGATCTCAGCGTCTGCCGTTCCCCCTTCTTCGTGACTCGTCCGCGGAATGATTCTTCTCTCTCTCCATTCACCGTTCTCGGGTTGAAGGTGGGAGAGTCGCTGGTAGAAGAAATTTCTATTGTATCCGCTTTGAATTTCTTCTCCGACAAATTTTCCACAACATTCTTCGCCTCGTGTGGTTCGCTGACGAGATGTTTGCTTGAGTTTCTTCGGCGTAATGTCCGTCTTCCTGAGTCTGGCTCGCTCTCCGACGTTCGCATTGAAGCTTTCCAGCCTCCGTCTCGTTCTACTCGCTTTCTTCGTTGAGACGACACGAAGGTTAGCGATTGCTTACCATCCTAATCTTCATATACCTTTTCGTTCGGCGTTTTCTCGTGCCATTCGCTTATAGGCTTTTTTTAAATAATTATCTAGAAATTTTGCTAGTTTGTAAGTTGGTGATTTTTTGGTGGATATTATGATTCTTATGGGATTTCCTTCTTTGTGTATTTTTATTACTCCATAAATTGAATTTGGTGATGTTTCTCCTGGAATTATTTGTTTTTGTTGTTCTTCCGATGGCAGTCGCGTCTATCTCCGTTTTTCCACCGGCCACATTGACATTCACGCTCTCTCTGCCGTCTCCTACTCTCTTCACGTGATCGTCTCGAGTTGATCTCTTGGTGACGATCTCTTCCTCCGTCATGGAGACTGGAGCACGTCACGGCCTTCGAACTGAATGGTTTAACACGTGACACCTGTCAATTATCACAGTTTTATTACAGGCAAAATTTTATAATTAAAATCGAATATACAGGTTCGCCTGTTGTGGCACCGTCATATGACGGGCTTTAATACTAGTTATTCTATAAAAAGAAGTAATTTCTTGGTATAACCGAACAAAATAGATTGCTTTCGTGGCGCCTATTCCAAATCTATCTATTGATTGCATTATTCTTTACTTTAACTTCTATTTCCTCATTTGAAGTTTCAATATGCAGGCTGACCCAAAAGTCAGTTGCCTTAATCCAATAATGTTTGAGTTTTTTCCATCGACAATAATGATTTGTGACATAAATTTTTATAATTGATGAAAATAGGAAAATTACACAGCATGGATTCGAACCAGGAACCTTCAGCTCACCGTAATGCTTCCATGTCCACGTTGGCGCGTCAGCATGGTGATCTGAAGGTTCCTGGTTCGAATCCAGGCTGTGGATTTTCTTTCCTATTTTCATCAATTATTTAAACATCTAAGGTTTGGCGTGTAAAAATCCTCACAAGACCATCAAAGTTTTATCAAAGACGAATGCAATGAGATCAGATTTATCACCAGCGCAGTAAAAGGAAGGTGGCAAAGAAATTCAATTGTAAACCCTCAGGGAAAGGCATTTATCCAGAGTTAAGCATTTTTTAAGAAAGACTTAAGGGAAAGGAAGTTTATCACGGACTACTTTTCTGGAAGTGAAAGCTGCGACATTCACTACCTTACACCGACTCTCAGAAAACGGTATGCAATATACAACCTGTGACAATAAAGTTCGGTGAATGATGGCATATTGAGAGTGGATTGCTCGCTTACATGAAACAGCAGTTACTATCCTTCAAAGTAATCCCCGTCGATGGTAATGCACTTCTGGGAACGCCTGTACAAGTCCTGGAAACTCATGGCGTAGTCGTTTTTAAGGATAGCCTTCAGTTGGGTTGTAACATTACGTTGGATGTCTGGCCACTTCGGAGGGCGTCTTCTACGGTGTTCCGGCCTCCTCGGAACCGTTTAAACCACTCATAAACACACTTCAAAGTAATAGCACTTTCTTTATAAACTGTTGTCATCATTTCATGAGTCTCTTTCGTTCGCTGATCCATTTTGGGTTTCGACTGCGCGTACTACGCCTTCTCTCTTCAATGTCCTGTTTAAACACAATAAACACACTCGCAGCGCTGATTCTCTCAAATTCGTTTAAACATGTCTCGACTTGTCTGGGGCAGGATACGACGATGGTGCACTCTTACGACCGTTAGCAATTTGACGTCATTCACCGAACTTTATTGTCACAGGTTGTATGTTTGTATCGTTGGGTGTAATGTATTGCATGTTAAAGTCATAATTCCGAAACGGAAACACACACAAAATCTTCCAATGACTCGGACTTAGAGTAGTGATCTCAGACAAGGAACTTTTGGAACTTATTGTTAGAGCATTAAATTTGAAATCTTTCTAGATATTGTGACCCGTTTTTGGGTCTAATATTATTCTTGAGGTTTTCTAATAGCATTTGTAGAAAATTCCTGATTCTACATGTGTTGAAATACGTCTTCACAAAAATTTCAAAATCCCAAAACACTAGACACAAAATCACGAAAGATGATTGCAAATTACTTCGACATCTTAACAGTAGCGTTTTACTTGACGCATTTGAAAGCTTGGAAATGAAAAAGTTATGAATCGTTCATTACTAAATTTAGATCACGGACTCAACTGTTGGTGCTCATCTTCCTGGAGCCACGATTGAAACAACGAAGTAGTCGGTTGGATTCTCGAAAGGTACGATATGAAATAATGATCCACAATCTTTGTCTAAAAGGGAAAATATAGCTCAAAGCCAACACTTTTCTACAAATTTTGAAAAGTTGAATGCTATGGTGCAAAGAATGTGATTTCTTTATTTTTCGGGGTCATTGAACACAAAAATGATGCTTAATTGATTGGTTAGTTCTTGTTTTCGAGATATGCAGAAATATATGTAGTAGAAATTGTCCGGGTTATTTACGCACTGCCGGAGCATTTACTTGTCCATAAGAGCAGTTTGTCAGATGAGATTATAACAAGACAATTCTCAATGCTCTATCATAAATACTCAAATTCCTCAAGTTTTATTAATTATGTTAATTTACGTATACCTAAACTCAATTCCTGAAATAATGAAATCTTTTATTTACCTTTATTAAAAACACAGTTATAAGAAATTTACCATTATATAGAATGTTTAAGCAATGTAATACTAGTTCCAGCCTAACTGATATCAATGTTATGAATTATAAACAATACAAAGCCACTGTCATTGAAAACATATCACGTATTCTGTAGTTAATTTTTTTTTTGTCTTTTTTATCTTTATATTTTTATGTGTATAGCCATTTTATTATTATCACCTGCCTATTTCTTTCTTTTTGTAATTCCTTTGCACTTGTAAGCTATTACTGGGCTTTTAGCCTGTTGCTTGCAGCTTTAAATAAAATAAAATAAAAATAAAATAAATAAAAAATTTATTAATTTTGGTTCGCTGGTAAGAATGCTTCAGCCATTTCGTCTTTTTGAGAAAAAAAATTAATGTTTCTAAACGGGCTTAACCAAGTTTCATAAAAATGCGTCAGTGCATAGTTTAAGTGTAAAAATGGAAAAAAATATAATTTTGTTTTCTCTAGACATGAATAAATTCAAAATGGTCATCAGAGCCAAACAATTTATTTACAAAAATTATTCGTCTTAATGTGAGGAATACGGGCGTGTCGAATTTATTGAGTTTGGTTCGCGCTGGCATGAACGCTACAGCATTTTCTTCATTTTTAGAAATAAAATTAATATCTCTAAAAAGACACAACCAATTGTCAGAAAAAAATATGTTAAGGCACAGTTTATGGTACCCTCTACCAACGTAATAATAGAAATTATTATTTGCTGTTTCAGATGAATTAGATGCACAGAATTGATCATATATGGAAAAAAAAATTTTTTTTCAAAATTTCAACATATTGAATCGAATTGTGAGTTTTTAAGTCCATTTCAGAGAAAAAATTTTGAGTCGAGAAAACGAATATACAGGGTGATTCTGAAAAGGTAATCAATCAATATACACTGAGTGAGCATATTATTATGACCACCCTGTCAGTATCTCGTTGGGCCACCTTTTGCCTTTAATACTGCGGTGATTCTTCGCGGCATTGATTCCACGAGATGTTGGAAGGTGTTGGGAGGAATCTGACACATGCCTGATGGATAGCACTGTCTAGTTGTGCTAGATAGGACGGTGGTGGATCCAGCCGTCTGATGGTTCGTTCGACTTCGTCCCACAAATGCTCAATTGGAGTGAGATCTGGGGATTGTGGGGGCCACCGAAGTAAGGTAAAGTCCCCCTCAGGTTTCTGGAACCACTCCTGCATAATACGAGCTCTGTGACATGGCGCATTGTCTTGCCATCTCAATTGGGGCACGCCATCAACATGACAAAGTGGACTTGATCGGCGACGATACGGAGTTAAGCTATAGCCACACAGAGCGCGACGGATGGGACGGACGCTAAGCGTCCAAAAAATATGCGCCTTTATTCTCTATGTAAATGGCCACACAGAGCTACGGACGCGACGTTCTGGACGTGGATGGGCATGCGCAGTAGACCAGTAATGGTGATATGTTTATCGCCTGCAGCTAAAACCATAGCCATACCGTGCCGAAGCGACGGATGCTATGTTCGCTCCGATTTGTTTAAACTCCTTTTGTTTCATTGCTTATTTGAAGATTTACGTAAAGAGAGGATAAATTTAAGTTTACAAGAAATAATGTTTATTATAATTGTAATGAATTAATATAATTAATATCTATACTGTAATTATTGTAATTAATTATTAATATTACGATATAACTGCGGTATAATTATGCAATGGTTTTTATTCATAGTTATTTCGGAACGATATGGACAGAGGCTTTGTAATACCATAAATTAATTGTTTTGATTTTTGTTCCTGTCTTTTTCAAAGTATATTTTCCAATCTCGTTGGTTTGCTGTCTATGTGAAGCCACTATTTTTTATTCTTTTGTTTATACTTCTTTTAATGAAGTATAAAAACATGTATTCATTTGCTCTAGAAACGCCATAATCGTAGAATATTCACAGGATTGAAATCACCGAAGCTGCAGGCGATGAGCATATCACCTTTGCTTTTCTACTACGAATGCTCGTCCACGACGGACGTTTTGGACGTCCAGAATATATTTGCGCAAACAAAACCCTCCTCGACGCGTCCAAACGTCCAAAACGTCCAGAACGTCGCGTCCGTAGCGCCGCAGTTCTGTGTGGCCATTTTACAATGTGAATAGAGGCGCAATTTTTTTGGACGCGTAGCGGCCGTCCCGTCCATTGCGTCCGTCGCGGTTTGTGTGGACGCACCTTAATTTTTTGCTTTCGGTGATTTTAATCATGTGAATATGCTACGATTATGGCGTTTCTGAGCAAATAAATACAAAATAAAAAATAATGGCTTTACATAGATAGCAAACTATCTAGTTTCATCTTTAATTCCTGTATTTTTCAAAATATACTTCAGAAACAAAAATCAAAGCAAGTTATTCCTTTATCTTAATATTTGGCATTGTAAAGCCTAAGTCCATATCGTTCCGAAATACTATGAAAAAAAAAACATTTAGCATAATTTATAATTGTAATAAACATTGTTTCTTTACGTAAATCTTCAAATAAGCAATGAAATAAACAGACTTGTATACAAATCGGAGCGAAAATAGCATCCGTCGCATAGCGCTCTGTGTGCCCACCTATTTTGTCCGTCGCGTCCGTCCCGTCCATCGCATCCATCGCGTAGCGCTCTGTGTGACCGTACCTGTATGCTGTGCCATCCAGACGTTGTTCAACACGTATTAACGGACCCAACGCATGCCAGGAAAACATTCCCCAGACCATAACACTGCCCGCACCGGCCTGAAAGGTTGTATTCATGCATGCGGAGTCCATGCTTTCATGCTGTTTCCGCCAATTTTCACGCGGCCGTCTGCATGATGTAACTGGAATCGTGACTCGTCAGACCACATGATTTGTTTCCACTGCTCGATAGTCCAGTCCATGTGCTCCTGAGCGAATTGGAGTAGTTTCCGCTTGTTGGCTGCAAACAGCAAAGGTGTGCGGACAGGTCTTCGGCTTCCGTATCCCATGCGATGCAGTGTGCGGCGGACAGTACATTCCGAGACCGCTTTGGAGGACCCCTGATTAAGGTCAGCAGTGATTTGATGCACAGTTGCCCTTCTATTATCCTTTACCAGTCATGACAGTCTCCGTTCTGTCCGATCATCAACCATCCGCGGGCGGCCACAACGCGAACGTTCAGACCCCGTCATCCAGCTAACCGTATAGTCTTTAAATACTTTAACGACGGCTGCTCTTGAGCACCCCAAAAATGCTGCTATTTCGCTGAAACTCGCTCCATAGCTCCGAGCACCTACAACCATCCCGCGTTCGAAGGCTGTTAAATCGCGTCGTTTACCCATAGTTGAAGAATGGAACACGTCTACTGTTGTCGACGACACTCAGCTTCCTTTTTTATATTGGTCCGGCCCGCTAGCAACATTGTGGCGACGTCCGTGCGCGCATTTGCATAAACATGTCAGGTGGTCATAATAATATGCTCAGTCAGTATATTCTAATTCGTTGGGCGTTAGCCACCGGCTCCTCAACAAAAGCGGGCAGAAACTAGGAGGGAGGAGGAAGATAAGTAAAGCAACCACTCGAGAAGAAATGCTTCATCTTGTCTACCTAAAGCTTCCTCCGTAATAATGTATCAGGCCAGAAAAAACAGAAACCATTTGATAATGAAATGAGCTGAAAGGAAGCCTCGTTAAAATACAGCAAAATAGAAGGACAATTGGCAGCTGTTTAATCTACATACACACTTAAAAATCCATTGATATATCCCTTCCAGATTCATCGATAATTGCTGAACGAACGAATAGCTCGGATTATACGCCATGCTGTGGACTTCCCTTCCCTATTTAAAGTGCCGATATTAGACTTTTTTGGTTTATTGTATACTATCCCTGGGAAAGAGTTGGTCTGGCGAGCATGAGCCATGAGCGAAAATGCTCGTTCGTCGCTTATGAAACGAGCGCTCATATGTTGGGTTAGGCCAGGGTCACACTGGCGTAAAACGCCGCGTAAATACGCCGACGAAACGACGCCAGTGATGTCACTTCCGGTAAATAGCATGGTGCCGCGCTTGGCGACGTCGTTATGTCGGCGTATTTACGTGGCGTTTTACGCCAGTGTGACCCAAGCCTTACACTTTCACAAACAGGGATTGGAATCGGACTGACATGAGCACAATGCAAATGTGAGTAGGAAGGGAATAGTAGCCATTGTATTTATGTCGTCAAGTTATTTCAGATTTCAGAATCAAATTCAATTAAGAGATTTCATTTATTTCTGGTCAGTTTGTCTTTATTCATATTCCCTTCACCCCACCCCTCTTCTCCATCGGCTTCACTGCCACTGTTCCGCGAGCCGGCTGTCAGCACGTCTTTGTTCGTAAGAAAGAGCTGGCTCCCAAGGGCATTTCCGTGTCTAGGCCTGCTTTTTACCTCTCGTATGACAATTTAATGAACGTATTTGTGGGTTAATAGAGGCACGATAGATTGCATCTCGTGTGCTAATTGTTTATTTTGGATAATTGCGTATTGGAAATTACGTGTTTACTCTCAAATAATTTTCTTTATTTAAGCTAAGGAAGTCTTTATCAACTTTCTCTCTGCAACGCTTGAGCTATCAAGCTGTATAATTTGGATTCATCATTGCCTGGAGTTCGAAGGGAGTTTCTTGATGCTTTACTAAATTAGTTTGCCGTAATTTATTAAAATCTACATCGCATGGTGATCCGACTTTTGAATTCAGTATTCGCAAGTATTCTTCTACTACAAAAGATTTAGTGTTTGTGTCGAATTGCAAATTATTTTGAAATTATTGTTGCTCTCATTCAGTTTGTTATTAAAATTTTGTTATTGAGGAAAGTTTTCACTGTGCATATAGTCAGGAAAGTCAAGCCTCCAACAGTGAAGGATGACCATAGCAGTTGAAAAGGGCGTTAATAACAAAACCAAACCAAACCAAACCAACAGTGAAGGGAAACTCAGCAACAGTTGCGCGTTACTTTTTTATTTTTAATTTTTACTTGGAGATGATGATGGTGTCCAATCGAAACGCGTTGGCCTTTAATATAAGTATCCTATATTGCTAGAGTCAGACCTGGTGTATCCTTATTCTTTATTAAGCAATGGATATTCTGAACTGTAATTTTTATTCACCAACTGGAAAAAGGCTATAAGTCAACAGTATATACCCTGATCTCGTCACATAACGTAAAGCAAGATCAACGGCCGCTAGCTCTATGAAAATATCTTCAAGAAATAACTGTCATTCTGTGGCAGCCATAGACGAAGCATGTAAATATTTGCCAGTTACGAAAAAAGGTCCGGATTCACAAAAGTGCCATTAGCGACAACATTTCTTCTTTACGGCGTTTAACGACGTTTATGGCTATTCACGAGACCTCTGAGCTAACGACAAGTCTGAGCTACGTTATAGCATCGTTACAGAATGTTTAAAATGGCGGAAAGTTTTATACACGTTTCAATTATCGTGGCTCAGCCTTGATGCTATTGTATTCGAACATACGTGATTCTCTACGGATGTGATTTCTCAATTGACCGAGAAGAGCAAATTGGCGAACTTGTTCAATCGCCTTCCCCCCTCCCGGCCAAAAGGCTTTGACTTCGAAATAAACTTCCTTCATCATAAGCTTCTTTATCAGCATTTGATATTTTCATAAAAATAATTTCTATTTTTCAGCACTTGATATTTTCTAGAAAGAGTTCTTTTATTAGTAGTCACTTGATATTTTCTTATCTCCTAGTCATCAACAGTAATTCCAAAGAAGAAAATTGTTCCCTTCGTTTTCGATCTTTCTCCATTTTCCTTACTTCACCTGTAGTCGGGATTCATATAGGCTTTTTTCAAGCAACCAAAGACGTCATTTCCGTATTCTCGAAATCAGACTACCATTTTCTCGTCGTTACTTGAAGGCTAACGAGGCATATTGCGAATTGCATTTACGACAAATCGTAAACTTGCTAAACTTTACCGACGTCATTAATAACGACATTTTTTTGAGAATCCAGGCCAAAATGAGGGCACTATATCATCGGTATATGGACAAACAGTCACTCCGATTGGATACTCCAGTGCGTCTAAAGTGGCCGTTGCCTACATGACACGAAAGAAACGCGAATCGGAATCCGTGCCATACCGTTTACCGACATCCCGGCAAAGCTCCTATGCATTTTTGCTCCCTTTGGCTCTTAAAACCGGCCATTGCTGACAGACGTTCTAGACTATTTTAATAAGTACTCCATAATCGAATCTTACACAATTCGGATCCCAACAGCAAAAGAAAACTTAAAAAATCTATACTAATACGTATGCTGCTGTCTTTTTGGAATGCTAATGTTAAGGCGCGGCCACACAGAGCGCGACGGACGCGACGGATGGGACGGACGATACGCGTCCAAAAAATATGCGCCTTTATTCTCTATGTAAGTGGCCACACAGAACTGCGGACGCTACGGACGCGACGTTCTGGACGTTTTATTTGCGCAAATATTTTCTGGACGTCCAAAACGTCCGTCGTGGACGGGCATGCGCAGTAGACCAGCAATGGTGATTTGTTCATCGCCTGCAGCTAAAACTATGGCCAAACCGAGCCGATGCGACGGATTGGCTCCCATTTGTTTACAACTTTGTTTGTTTCATTGCTTATTTGAAGATTTACGTAAAGAGAAAAAAAATTTAAATTTACAAGAAATAATGTTTATTACAATTATAATGAATTAATATAATTATAAATATTGTAATTATTGTAATTAACTTTAAATATTACAATATAATTATAATTATGCAATATGTGTTTTATTCACAGTTTTTTTCGGTACGATATGGACAGAGGCTTTACAATGCCAAATATTAAGATAAAGGAATAACTTGTTTTGATTTTTGTTCCAGTCTTAATAATTATAATTGGAATAAACATTCTTTCTTTACGTAAGTCTTCAAATAAGCAATGAAATAAACAGATTTGTATACAAATCGGAGCGAACATAGCATCCGTCGCGTCCGTCGCGTAGCGCTCTGTGTGTCCACCCTATTTTGTGCATCGCGTCCGTCCCGTCCATCGCATCCGTCGCAGCTTTAAATGCCAGGTTGAATCTTTGTAAACATGTTCAAATGTAAAATCCTGTAATTTTTAAGAATATTATGTCTTGGCCCATATTATTGGAAATAATGTAGATCAAGGATTAAATTTTTTCGGGTGGGTTGTTTACATTACAGGGATGGGGTAGGGAGTTTTTAATTGTATTATTATTGATTTTTTAGGTTTTCTTTTGCTGTTGGGATCCGAATTGTGTAAGATTCGATTATGGAGTACTCATTAAAATAAAGTAGATTTTTTCCCAACGTTTATTTGTAAATATGTAGACGTTCTAGACCTTTGCTGGTCTATAGAAAATACAAAGAAGGCGTGATCTGCGACTGGTTCTACTGCAACGGATTTGTAAAGGGCTAACTTATCGAACATTATTCATCCGGGCGAAATGAGTTTTCGTAATTTTATAGCACTGCAAAAAGCAATCCAAAAACATTGTTAAATTGAGTATATTATTGTTTATTATTTTCCTATTATATTAACCTTTTTACAATAAATAAATAAATTAATTAATAAATAAAATTTACTGGTTTTGTCATGTATTTATTACACGATAAAACCGAGTCATACTTACATCGAGCTAACTGAGCACGAACAGTTTCTTATTCTTTTCTCACCATGGACGGAGAACGTTTCTAAGAAGCCACTTTCCATAGGATTTTCCTTGATACACGCAGGAGGCATAAATGACATACCGTCGGTTGTTACAAAACATTTGGGGCAAATCCCATTATTCACAAAAACCTGGCGGTTAGTCAATCTAAAACATAAAAAATGGAAACAATTAAAATGATAACTTTAAGGATAATACTAATTTTAGAGTGAACGTAAAAAATCTTTGCTGGCAACACTGATCGTTAAAATGACTGCAGCAATAAAAAAAGCGTGTGTCTCGAAGACCATGATTTGAAAAATACTGAGAAAAAATAAAAGGACACTTTTTCTTCATTTTAATTAGGCAAAAAAGGAAATGAAGAGAGCCGCGGTATATGTCTTGATACTGGCCTAAATGCCTTGCGATAGCGTGTGTCTTGAACTAATTCCGTCTGAAAGGCAATAAAATCGCTTCGAGAATAGGGTAGAAAACGAATTAAAAAACCATTATGAGGTTATGCATGGCATGCGATACTGCTCACCAATAAATTAATTAATACTTTAGTCTATTTTCTCAGTATTGAAAACATGTACTTTGCATTGCAACCATGATTTCACGAAAATCATTATGGATTGAACCTCCGTTTGATTTTCTTACGGTCTGAATTCTCCGAGGAAGAACTTCCGCTAGATTTTTATAGACTCCATCGTGAATTTTTTTCCCATTCTTCCCTGAACAGCATTAATGAGTTCAGTTATAAACGTTGGGCAATGTGGCCGTCATTTTTCTCTTTGATCACATGCTTCGGTACATAAACATAACTGGATGAAGGCAATCTATCAAACGATAAAAGTTGAATATTTTTTATATTTTAATAATTTTTATGTCCCCTCATTAAAGCAGGACAGAAACCTGATGTGTATTGAATAAAATTTTAATACACGATACTAGTTTCAAATATCGCCCATCACTAATGAGTATCTCATTTTATAGAAGTAAAATATTCATTTAAAAAGACATACAGGAAAAGAATTGATATTATTTAACAATACAATACCCTGAGTTGCATCTTGTCCGATTCCTATCTTAACCTACCTAACGTTATGAAAACAAACATTTATTTAAAAAGACATACAAAAAAGAACAATTTTATAGATAAAATACAATATGCTTATTTAATGAAAAGAACTAGGATTTATATCATAATATATAGGGTGATTATAATTAAAGTTACGATTTCAAAAATCGATAATTTGAAAACTACTCGTCAGAATGACCTGATATTTTAGCAGAACAATCGTGAGGCAATGGAATTTTGTTTGGCGAAGGAAAAAAATAGTTCCAAAATCTGCCGATAGATGGCGCTGGCAGGGTTCACATTGTCTGGAGATATGCAAATTACTAATACGTGACAGGCGCACCGCAGATATAGCTGCCATAAAAATACAGAGCACCAGCTCTTTGCTTGAATGCTTCATCATGACTATGAAGGATTGCGCTCTGCTCTTGAAGCTTTTTTATAAGAACGAAGAGTGTGCACTAACAGCTATTAGGAAGTTTCGGACATTAAAATCCATAAAATCGGGTCCAATAACCACAAATGGTCTGCGAAAAATGATTGCTAAATTCGAAGAGACCGGTTCATTTGATGTGAAACGGGGTAGAGGAAGGAAACCAGTTTCGGCTGCGGCATTAGAAGATGTGGCTACAGCATTACAAGAACAGACGAACAGTGATGCTGGAATCAGCAGTGCACGTGGAATTGGCCGAATGCTGGATATGCCGAGCAGTACGGTGCGTAAATTCCTACGGAACATCTTGCGTTGTTACCCGTACAAGATAACTTATGTGCTGCTACCTGGAAGCACGTAAATTTTTTGCACTACGATTTCTTGCTCGGATGGAAGTGGACAACGAATGGCCATGGAACATTCTGTGGTCTGACGAAGCCCACTTCTATTTGCAAGGTTCTGTAAATACGCAAAATTACAGGATATGGGCGACCGAGAATCCGTTCCAGCTGCAGCCATTACCTCTTCACTCTCAAAAGGTCACTGCGTGGTGCGGAATGACGGCACAGTTTATCGTCGGTCCGTTTTTCTTCGAGGATATCACACCTGCGGGTCCCGTTACCTGCACCGTTACTGGCATGCGGTATGAAGCACTATTGCGTAATCATGTCCTTCAGGCACTTCAGCAGCGTCAATGTGTGGATCGCACAATATTCATGCAAGATGGCGCTGCTCCGCACATTGCTACTCCTGTGAAGCAGCTGCTGAGTGCTCATTTCGGAGATGCTAGGATCATAAGCCGCCATTTTCCAACAACGTGGCCGCCACGTTCCCCCGACTTAAACCCGTGTGATTTCTGGCTTTGGGGATACCTGAAGAATGTTGTTTACGGCGGGCGGATTGAAAATCTACCCGACTTGAAGGCAAGCATCACACACCACATCCATTGCATCAGTACAGATACCCTCCGATCTGTTGTGGAGCATGCCATTTTGCGCTTCCAATTAGTAGCGGAACAAGGCGAAGGGCATATCGAACAACTTCTGCCTTAATCATCAGTAAGATGTTTGTTCCATAAAGCTGTTTTTTTGGCATTATCACTGTTGTCGCTGTAAACACGTATTCTTGTCTTTTCGCTAATAAATTTTTCGTAAACCCCTGAACTCTTGTTTCCTTTTGGCTAACAACATTCCTGTGTTCACGAATACATTTTTGGTTTTTCCCCTGACATTACCTTGCCAGCGCCATCTATCGGCAGATTTTGGAACTATTTTTTTTCCTTCGCCAAACAAAATTCCATTGCCTCACGATTGTTCTGCTAAAATATCAGGTCATTCTGACGAGTAGTTTTCAAATTATCGATTTTTGAAATCGTAACTTTAATTATAATCACCCTGTATATAAGATTTGTTTTACAAAATAACCTCCTGAAAACATTTTTTTCCTTTGCATTAAACGAATTATATTGCCGAAAACGTCTCTTTACGTCGATTCTCCAAATATAAGTGAAATACGGGTATTTCTCCGTCGGTTAAATCTCCGTTCGATCATATGTCCGTCGGTGAAATGTCCGTCGGTCAAGTGTCCGGGTAACCTTGTTGGTCCCTTTATTTCAGTACTTATTGTGACACTAGTCAAACCATGGAAAATAAGATAGTGTTATTCAAAAGGATTGAGCGGAGTTCAAATTTTTATTTCAAACAAACTGTAAAAGACAGAAACATATTCCGCATATCAATCGAAAGCTTGAAGTTTTATGGTGAGCACCACGTATTGCATGATGTCTGAGATCTTCAGGAGTAGCAGATATCGATGCTACACTGTTTCTTTTACGTATGCATACGGTTTAACAACATGCCCTACCGTTGTTTGTGATATTGCAAGCTCAATACTTGCCCGTGTTGTGTAGGAGAGCTCCGTTCAAAGCTCCTCGTATACGCTCAACGTTTACATATGACGAGCGACGGCGACCGGTGCTTTTCCGTTTGCATATGCAACCATCGTCTATCGATTTTTTAAGTCATTCGTAAAATTGCTTGTGACCTGGCGGGTGTTGGTTGAATCGTCGGCGGAATTAACGTTGTACTTGAACAACGGATTCGAACTTCGCAAACTGCAGTACACATAAGAATTCTCCCGTGGCGTCTCCATTTTCTAGCACCATTGATTAGCACTGAGTGGAACTTGTAAGCAGGATTTTTAAAATATGATCCTTCTCTATTCAACGATGTACGGAATGTGTTCCTACAGCTGGCTTGAAAAATATATTTGAAATCAACTCCATATACAGCGCCAATTTTGTATTGAATCTTTCCTTAAACACAAGAGGAAATTTGGGTTGCAGAACTTTAGATGCACCCTGTAGAATTTATATGACACCGCAACACAACTTTAATTTACATGTATTTATTAAAAGAAAAATTTCGAATTACGATATTTGCAGTTACTGAGGGACGGAAGCAATGATGACATTTATTAACCACAGAGAAGAACGTGTTGACTGGTTGATTGATTGATGGACGCTTAACCACAGACAAGATAGCGAGAACGTAACACAAAAAATAAAAAAATGTCTTTAGGAAAAAGAATAAAGGATTAATAACCCAACTAATATCAATTGCAATAGTCGTTTACGCTCTGTACGCTAGTTAAAATAGATAGGATGACGCAAGTTCGATAACTACTTTAAATATAAGTTGTTGTCACCTGGAGAAAGAAAATATTGTAAAAACCAAGCAATAGAACACTAAAAATTGATGTTCAAAAATTCAAATGAGGAAAAAATATTGACTGAATTTAAACTCTAAACCAGTATCATTGGATTTTTATTTTAATTTTATTTTATATCAAGTAGGCAATTGCATAACTTGTGAGAATGTATACAGGGTGGTCATTTAAGTGTAGACATGGAAATATCTCGAAAACAAAGCATTCTACGAAAAAATGTCCAAAATCAAAAGTGAATTACACACACTGGCCAATGAATTAGAAACCCGTGATGAATTACTGTACTGATATGTAAGCGGGGTCACAGGTCAGAAACGATTGTGATATGCAAATTAATGCAATCAGCGAGGTACATGCTCATTCCAAGCTGCAGGTACAGGGTAGGAACAAGCTGCAGCTGCTCAAATTGAGCAGAATGGGGAAAACAGGTACTTCGCGGGGGAAATTCATTAACCAAAAAATTAATGGGGGCAACTTTGAAATCTTAAATAGGAACTCCTATTTTTCTATGGTATATTCAGATTGTACACAATATTCGAGAAATGTTTTTACTTGGTGTTTTTTTCAATTGATCAAACCGTTTAAGAGATAGAGGCCCTGAAAGTATGGAACTTTTAAAGTTTTGAACCCAATTTTATCGATGAAGAAAAAGATAGAGGGTGGGTCCTGCACACATTCTTATTCTACTTTTTGATTGTCTTTAAGAATCCGAAGTCAGAGTTTCAAAAATTCAAAATTTTTTAGTGCACAAGCAAAGTCTTGTTGGCAGCAGTCCTATGGAGCCTGAGTTTGGGCGTGTGTAGTGAACAGTATTGGATTTTTGAAATTCTGACTTCGGATTCTTAAAGACCATTAAAAATTAGAATAGGAATGTCTCTAAGACCCACTCTTTGTCTTCATCGATAAAATTGGGTTCAAAACTTTAAAAGTTCCACATTTTCAGGGCCTCTATCTCCTAAACGGTTGGATCAATTGAAAAAACACCAAGAATAAAACTTTTCTCGAATATTGTGTACAATCTGAATATACAATTAAAAATAGGAATTCCTATTTAAGATTTCAAAGTTACTCCCCCCTCACAAGGGGGGAGGGGCTAATTTTTTGGCTAATGAATTTCCCCCGCGAAGTAATTCACTATTGATTATGGACATTTTTTCGTACAATGCTTTGTTTTCGAGATATTTCCATGTATACACTTAAATGGACTACCTTGTATAATTAGACAACTGGAAAATAACCATGGCCTAGTTCTTTACTCGAATACAATAATATTATGTTTTATATGTATTAGGTATCAAGAAAGGTAAAAAAACTTAAATAGATAAGAAAAATTGCTAAAATTTGCCAATCAAAATTTTTTATATGCTTAAAAAGAAAAGAGTGTTATCTTTTTTTTTTTTGGCATAATTATTTTATTGTAGAAATTTTCATAAATATTTTTTCCACTCTTACGTAAATGATTGCTCTAATACATTTTCGTTTTGCTCGACGTGGTCGGTGCAATTAAGGCAATCTGAAATGAATCAAAGAGATGACATTAGTTTTTTACGTCTTATTGTCATGTGGATTGATAGCAGAGAGAAATTCAGACAAGATAGCGAGAACGTAACACAAAAATAAATCTTTTATTTTTTCAAACAAAAATAAAAAAAAGTCTTTAGGAAAAAGAATAATGGATTAATAACCCAACTAATATCAAAAGTCGATATCCGGATAATTGATAAGAAAAGTCTAATGAAGAAAAATTTATTTCAGTATGCACGTCGCAGTGGAATAAAGATGCCGTAAGGGTTTCAACAATTGCTTGAAGCCTATGCGAAGCTTAACACAGTTCAATAGCGTCGGCCCGACACTATAAACGAAAGCAAATCAAACTCTTGCTACACTAATGAGGGATTAAAAAGGTTGACACTAATGTAGATCAAACTCACAAATACTTGTAGCACACCGACAGGAAGGATCTAAATAAATCTATATTTAGCTAAACAGTGCACACTTATTAAACACTAAGGCCAAAATCATCAGCGCCTTACGCTGTCACACATAAAGTTTGAAGCAAAAGTGTGCTTTATTATTTTGTGATTGCCGATTTCTTATAAGCACTTAGCAATCGGGGCACATGATAAACACATCGTAATAAACGAAACACTGATTCCGTGCCTCCCACAAACACTCGTGCACCTAGGAGCACCAATATCGTAAGCTGATTAGCACAAACCACACTGTAAACAACATCACTTTGAGCAACCACCTCCTCTCTTTCACGTGTCGCACTTTATCACCACAAGATTCAATTCTCACCGCTGGCTTCAAAACTCGTCGCAAAGTCGGTGACGTCGCCGCTTCTATCAAACATGGAAGAAGACAGGAAAAAGCATTAGCACATTGACAGTGCTTCCGTGCGTCGAATTGAAATAGTGCTAGAAGACGCAGGTAAGTACGCTCGCTAACGCTCACGTCGAGAAGAAAGATGGTTTTACTTCCGTTGCGTGTAAAAGTTAATATAGCAGCAAAGGTTTTACTTCCAGTCCAATCCCGCTTTCTCAGGTAAACTTAATTAATGAACAGGTAAAGCTATCGAGTGGCTGGGAATAAACCCGCCTAGGTCGCTCAGTAACTATACGCTGAGCGAGCTTGGGAAGACCCCCACCACTGATAAACTTTCCTCGAGTCCAATGGCGTCATGCAAGCATTGACAACAAGCTACTTCTGTACAAATCGATTATCCGGACCATACTCCTCTATGGCATGCCTGCGTGGGCGACTATCTGTAAAACCAGATGGAGTGAACTACAGTCATTCCAGAATGTTATCCTAAGGACCATTGCTCAGCTGGACAGAAGGACGGTGAAAAACCAATCCATCCACATGGATTTAAACATGGCCCATATCGGAAAGTTTATACAGGATCTCCTTTTGATTATGATACAGAAGATGAAGACTCACGACAATAAACTTGTGAATGGAATACTGAAGAACTCATTGAATACGAACTGGCATACGAAATATCGTAAACCGAGGCACGTTCTTGACGTCAATTTTGAAGATATTAGCAACGTCTCTTTTCCGGACTACTGAAAGATGTGATAATCTTCTTTCTCCTTGTGTTTTCTATTTCATTTGTATTTTGTTTCTGACAATCGTCAATCTTATTTTCTTTTTTGTATAATATGGAAGACCGCTTGGGTTGGTTAGGCTTCTTGACTACCTCAGGGTATTTCATTTGGAGTTTATTCTGGTTGGATGAGCTTTATGAAAGCGCTGCTTTCGTCCCATTCTAACAAATGTACACTTCACTGTTTGATTGTCGATTGTCCTTTCATTATCAGTAGAGCCGTTTACTCTACTGGTCGTGGTCGATAGTTGGATGCTGAAGAAGACAGCAGTGCTGCCGAAATACGTATTCGTCAATTAAAAATTCTTATGTGGAATAGTGGTCTATTGATTCGTTCCGGTATTCGATGTTTATCCACAGATTCTGGCGTAATATTCTCCTTTTGAAAGCTAAGAAATTTAAGGGACATATCGTCGCATTTGAGGGGCAACTTACGGAAATGTTGATTATCTTATTAAAACATATGATATTTTATTAATTTGGTTTCTTACTTTATTTGAAAATGGATAACATGAAAAGAACATAATTATGAGAAACAACGATAAAATTTTAGCACAAAAAATAATTAATTTTCCTTTTGTTGGTGCTCTTTATTACATGTATATTTCATTATAGTTTTTGGGCACTTAGCAAACGCTCTTTACTTGACTCGAAGTTGTAACACTGACAATCCCAGAAAATATCCAGATGCAATAAAGTTATTAACAGATCTGTCCATGTCTAATTTCCCTCGTGCTTCAGTTTTGTTTTTTCTAATCATCGAAAAGAACCTGTCAAATCGTCAGACGGAAAGGATTGATATGATCGTTGAAGCTGGCAGCTTGGCATCGAACTGGCAGTTTACTAACCCGATATGTCGGCAAAAAATCTCCCCTGCTGATAGTAGAACAGGTGAAAAAAAAGAGAGAAGGATGAAAAGCGACCACTGGCGGAGTGAATGCGCAGGTGCACCTGAAAAGCCGATCAGGAGAAGCAAGTTATTTTGACTTTTTATTGTGACACCGAGTGACTTATTTTGTGTTCTGGAATTGCGCGTCCCTCTCACCCAGTGACCCAGAAGAGGATGCGCCCCCTCCCCCCGAACATTTTGACTTTTTCATTTCTTTAAAGAATAAATCATTAGATGGTCAGTGAGGGTTTTAATTGTACGCCAACCTCAGCTGTTCAAATAAATGATGAAAAATAGGAAAGAAAATTCCGCAGCCTGGATTCGAACCAGGAACCTTTGGCTCAGACCGCCAAATAGCGGTTCGCTTTCATAATCTTAGGGGCCGTGTAAATAGCGGTTTGCTTTCATGGCCGCAATGGCGCAATTGGCTGGCGCATTGGCGGTCTGAGCCAAAGGTTCCTGGTTCGAAAACAGGCTGCAGAATTTTCTTTCCTATTTTTCATCAATTTTCATTTCGGTTTGACCATGGAGGGGCTGTTTTGCCGTCTAATGACCCCGCAGTAACTGTCCTGCAAAGACTATCTTCAGCAGAATCAATATTACATTCCACCAAAGATGCTCATCTACTTAACTTTTTAGAAAGCTTGGAGATAACAAATACACAATCAACCAACCAACTCTTAAATTCGGACCTCAGACGAATCCCAGTGTTTGATTGGTTAAAGTTTCTCATTATTTCCTATCTTGGCCTTAATTTTTGGCCTACCACTCTCTAAGAGTGAAGGCCTTTGTTTTCGTTTCAGAGACTCAAATTTTTTTTTTTACTGAAATCGACTTAAAAACACATGATTCGTAAAGATATGTTGAAATTTTGAATAAAAAATTTTCCGTCTGTACGTATATATATACATCCGTACATAATGGTATGTATGTACGTATGTGACCAATTTTGTGCAGCTAACTCCTCTGAAACGGCAAATAACCGAACCAAATAAAAATTATGCATACATAGAGGGTTCTTTAAGTTGTGCCTTAGCGTATATTTTATCTCAATTGGGTAAGCCTTTTTCGAGATATTAATTATTTTCTAAAATTTAAAAAATGGTTGTAACGTTCAAACGAGCGAACCAAACTCAAAAACTCGACATGTACGTACTGTAACGTTCCAAAAGATTGGACGTTATGAGTCTCCCTCCTCCTACACTTCTCGCATCACAAACCGTTGATGTAACTAAAATAAAATTGTTTAAAGCTACGTCATTCACTTATAGCCCCTCTCCTAACAATAAAGTAACGATGATAAATGTAGTTTCCGATAGAGCGGTTAAACAATAGCGAAATAACAATGGATGACGTACGAGCGATAATCGTCGCGTTAACAGAGTTCTGTGTTCGGATAACGACCGAAAAAGATTTAAGATTAGAATTATTGAAAAGGAGAGAGAAGAAACTAGTCTGTTGCAGAACGGACGGAGTCCGCCATGAGACAGAAGATTTGGAACTGAGCATAAACGACACAGAGTCATAAGAGTTTAATGCTCATCAGGAACCAATATGAAGTCTCTTTGGTTCGCGATCAAAGACGATGAAGACCCCGGAAGGATTCTTGAAACATTTAATGGACATTAGAAAACGATGGAACGAAGATATGCTGCACCTCGGAACGAGAATAGAGAATAATGAGGAAGCCTGTCCGGTACTGAGAATAGTATAAGGGCCATAAAGGCCATAAAGGACTCTTGTTGATATTTTTTGTTTGCATTCTCTCTGTTTAGAATCTCTTGTATCCGGAATCTATAGAAGTTTTTCAGAAATGTTCTTCTGATGCAAGAAGGACCTTTGTCAAGACGTAAAACAAAATCCGTTGATGCCTGGACGCATTCAAAAAAAAAAAGATCACAACAATTTCAAATGATGAAATGTTGGTGCCGTAAGTTATTCCTTTTACTAACATCTTCAAAACCACTAGATTCGTAAATTGTTTTGGAGCAACCCCTACCCTTCCCACAATTATTATTAGCATAGTTTTTAGATTTTGCCTTTCCCAAACTTACTTGCACATTTCTTCGTGATCAAAAACAATAAAACCTTGAGTTCAGTGGATACTTACCTGCTTTTATGGAACATAACTACAAGAGTATGAAAATAAAAAAAGTAGGGAGTCTTACTTACTTAAAACGTTGAACTTTACTAGATCCTGAGAAATCTCCAAATACGAAGATGTTTGATATAGAACTTAGACGAACTAGAAATACTTTAATAATTTGTTATTGTGTTGTGCTTCAAGCTTTAATATACATTTGATATTTGATTATTAGTTTTAAATTTTTTTTTTAATTTTCTAACACCGTGCGCGGTAAACAATTGCTACTTTTGAAGATAAAAAAAAGGGCCAAAGAACGTTATTTATTATGAAATTACTGTTGTAATTGAGACTCAAAGAAGAATTTTCTAAAAATAAAGCCACGGTTATATTTTTGTTAGAATCTTGCGTTCTCGAGAATTCATTCATTCAAATATGTTGTGCTTTGTTTATATATTAGTAGATTAAAGACGGTGGAGCAAGACAGTCTTCGAAACAAAAAGGATAAAATGACAGAAAACCCAAGATCAGTAGTAGATCGAATATTTGTTTTTTTTTATATATCCTATCATTTCTTCTTACGTCTATTGATGACGGAATCTTTACTTCTCATTATTGTAGTGTTCGTCACTCATAGAAAAGCTACCCCTGTCCATTGAAGATATCGGAGTATAGAAATGTCAGAACTGGTTCTTTACTTCTTTATATCCATTAAATCGTTACAGTACTCCACTCATTAAGACGAATTTTTTTTGTAAATGACTTGTTTGGCTGTGATGAGCCGTTTAGGAGTTATTTACCCCTCTCCAAAGACCCCCTCCCCCGCCGTCAATTTTTTTTTTTTTTTTTTTGGAAATTCAGACAGGGGGGATCTTAAACTATACATTGACCATTTTTTATGGAAATGGGCTAAGCCTTTTTAGAGAAATTAGTTTTTTTATGAAAAAATGAAGAAATGGCAGAAACATTCATTTCAAAGCTCCAAACAAAATATAAACGGCATGAAGAGCTTCCTCTTTTTGAAAAATACAATTTTCTCTTTGACGTAGAATCAATTGATCCAACCGTTTAGGAGATAGAGGCCCTGAAAGTGTGGAACTTTTAAAGCTTTGAACCCAATTTTATCGATGAAGATAAAGATATAGAGTGGGTCTTACAGACATTCCTATTCTACTTTTTAATGGTCTTTAAGAATCCGAAATCAGAATTTCAAAAATTCAAAATTTTTTAGTGCACAAGTAAACTTTTGGGGGCAGTTGTTCTATGGACACAGAGTCAATGATTGTGTATTGAAAAAATTGGATTTTTGAAATTCTGACTTCGGATTCTTAAAGACCATTAAAAAGTAGAATAGGAATGTCTGTAAAACCCACTCTCTATCTCTTTGTCTTCATCGATAAGATTGGGTTCAAAACTTTAAAAGTTCAACACTTTCAGGGCCTCTATATCCTAAACGGTTGGATCAATTGAAAAAATACCAAGAATAAAATATTTCTCGAATATTGTGTACAATCTGAATATACCATTAAAAGTAGGGGTTCCTACCTTATTGGTTTTTATTTTGTTATATAGGGGTTCCTATTTAAGATTTCAAAGTTACCCCCTCCCCCCAGCCTCCCTCACAAGGGGCGGGGGGGGTAATTTTTTAACTAATGAATTTCCCCCGCGAAATAATTCACTTATGATTCTGGACATTTTTTCGTACAATGCTTAGTTTCCGAGATATTCAGTTGTCTCAAGATAAATGCCTCACCCTGTATATGCGACAGTTTGGGACACGGAATTCATATTTCCTTCTATATTCATAAACAATCAATTTGGATATGCGTGTAATATTTGTGATAGATTTTGTTTTGAGAAGGACTTGAAGCACCCATGTAACAGAAGTGTGATATCTTTGCTTCATCACTTTCATCAGTCCTGTGTGAAAGATTTCATGCTGTGTAATCATTGTAGAACAAATTTAAAACTATTCAAAAATATGGTGTTATAAGTTATAGGAGAGCAGGCGTTTTTGCAATTTTTTGAAATGTTAACTCTTTAACGAATGTGAACCTATATTGACAGACTGGTCTAACTATAGACGACTGATCGACGCTTATATCAATGATATTTATATTGTTAAAGCTTTGTACAATGGTGTAGTGAGATCTGTACTAGGAAGTGTTTACTCTGAGTGGCCAGATTATTATGACCAGCTTATGTTTTTAGGCAAATTAGCCGGACTAGTGTAAATAAGCAAGCAGGTTGTTTACCACGACATTGGAAGTGATTTGTTTTAGAAGATTATAGGTAAACGACGTGATTTAGCAGCCTTTGATGATTGTTGGCGCTCGGAGCCATGGAGATAATATCAGCAAAACGGCTGATTCGTTAAATCTTCAAGACCAGCTGCTGTTAAATTGTTACAGACTGGACTGTCTGCCGGAAAACTGGGTCTGAACGTGCTAGTTGTGGCCATCAATGTTCGGGCAGAAAGGAGAGTAGCAAGACTAGTACAAGACAACAGAAGGGCAACAGCGCATCAAATTACTGCAGATCTTTATCAGGGATCCTCTCAAATGATCTCTGGACGCACTGTTCGCCGTACACTGCATAGTATGGAATATGGGAGCCGAAGGCCAATTCGAACACCTTTGCTATCTGCAGTTAACAAAATAAAACGTCTCCAATTCTTGCGCGAAATATTGGTTCTTGTCTGTTGCCATTTCTAACATACTCCTCTTATCATTGACCAGTGATTTAAGTTGGGAATGCCATAAAAGTTTGGTTAACAATTTATGATGAATTGCAAGTATATTTTTGGTTTGAACATTTTATATCAGAAATTAAATTTTTTAAATTGTGTTGCACAAAGTTCTTTCTTATTCGCCATGTGGCCTCAAGACGTATTCTACGATTTAGCTAGCGGCCGTGTCCCAACACAGCCCCGTAATTTTTTTTGATTCCGTATCATTATCTCGTGGTAGGCCTGTGCGAATGTACCATTCCGCCATACCAATTTATTTTTTATTTGTTTGTTCTTTTATACGCCTTTTTATTTGATTGGTTATGTTAATATATATGAGGATTTCTCTCAAACCTTTCTAACTTCGGTTCCCATCTGTACACGCAGAACAGGAGGGTTTGGCACTCAAAATGTACATACGTGTTTGTATTATTATTGTTTTATAATTTTGCTAATGTTTGTTAATGTTATTAAATTATTTTATTGTGGAACAGTGGTTTCCTTTTTCTTGGTTAGCATATCATCTTGTTCACAGTTTCTGGCTTATTTACTTATTACCCTTTTGCGTTCTTCGGACTGGAGTCCCGTTTTAAACTCCGATGCGGTTTGGTTTACCTATTTTCCTGTCGAGAGATGATCAAAAAGTAAGGTTACAAAGCCTGCAGTGAAACGTTACATTTTATTTCAAACAACCAATACAGCCAATTGCTACAGTGGGCCACATAAGTATAGGACCACCCATATTTTCCCTTGTCTGCAAGAAACAAAATAAAACAACAATATAACTCGTAAAACGATTTTCAAATATGCTGAAAAGTAGAATATAAAAATTTGTTGTTTAATATTACTGTAATATTTTTATATACAGCAATGGCGAAAACTGCATGTAACTTTACGTATTCGATTGCAGCGCTCACACAAATCTTTCCAAACGCGCGTGAAATGAGAATGAAATCCTCGCACGTCTAAATGTTTTAAACTACTGGGCCTATATTCTTTCCCCTGCTAGATCAAAGTTATCATAAACGTCAGGAGAGAAAAACCATTGTTTCAAAACATTGCTGGGAAAAATCTTATAAGCATTCCATAGCTCTGACGCAGATGTAATTTTAATATCTCACTTTTACTTGCACTTGGTTTAAATAAACAGTGGAAATACCTTTGATTCTATATGCATTCACGTCATTTTAAAATATAGGCCTAACTTCAATTAGCCATTTTAACAATAGGCCTAACATTATTTAGTCATTTTAACTGTAGGCCTAACATAAATTAGACATTTTTCACAATAGGCCTAACATTCATTAGCCATTTTTAACAATAGGCCTAAGATTAATTAGCTATTTTGAACTATAGGCCTAACATTATTTAGCCATTTTAACTCTAGTCCTAACATAAATTATCCATTTTTTACAATAGGCCTAACTTTAATTAGCCATTTTTAACTATAAGCCTAACATTAATTAGCCATTTTTAACAATAGGCCTAACATTAATTAGCCATTTTTAACTATAAGCCTAATATTAATTAGCCATTTTTAACAACAGGCCTAACATTATTTAGTCATTTTAACTGTAGGCCTAACATAAATTAGCCATTTTTCACAATAGGCCTAACAATATTAAGTCATTTTAACTCTAGGCCTAACATAAATTAGCCATTTTTTACAATAGGCCTAACTTTAATTAGCCATTTTTAACTATAAGCCTAACATTAATCAGCCATTTTTAACAACAGGCCTAACATTATTTAGTCATTTTAACTATAGGCCTAACGTTATTTAGTCATTTTTAACCATCGCCCTAACATTAATTAACACATTTAACAATAGGCCTAACAGCACTGAATTTTAAAATGAAATGAGCACGTGCATTAAGAAAGCTTCATAACGGGCACGTGCTCCAGGCTGCCATCAACAATGCTTAAATGATAAACAAAAAGTAACACTGTATTCACTTATGACTCGTCGGTAGGATTATTGATATATTACATGCCCTAAGTTCATATTCTCAACATTAGTGCACGTGCTTGAAGGGGTCCACGAGAGCTCATCAAAAGTTAATATATCGCTGTTAAGTTCTTCCATTTTCACGATTTCGTGCAAACGATGGCTGGCCAGGCACATAAAGGTACTGATCATG
>JAHWFO010085106.1:419205-432006 GCA_023313115.1 Rhysida immarginata
TTTATGTTAGGCCTACAGTTAAAATGACTAAATAATGTTAGGCCTATTGTGAAAATTAGCTAATTAATGTTAGGCCTATTGTTAAAAATGGCTAATTAATATTAGGCTTATTGTTAAAATGGCTAATTGAAGTTAGGCCTATATTTTAAAATGACGTGAATGCATATAGAATCAAAGGTATTTCCACTGTTTATTTAAACCAAGTGGAAGTAAAAGTGAGATATTAAAATTACATCTGCGTCAGAGCTAAAGCTCCTTGGAATGCTTAAAAGATTTTACCCGGCAATGCTTTGAAACAATGGTTTTTCTCTCTTGACGTTTATGATAACTTTGATCTAGCAGTGGAAAGAACATAGACCCAGTAGATTAAAACATTTAGACGTGCGAGGATTTCATTCTCATTTCGCGCGCGTTTGGAAAGATTCGTGTGAGCGCTGCAATCGAATACGTAAATTTACATGCAGTTTTCGCCATTGCTGTATATAAAAATATTACAGTAATATTAAACAACAAATTTTTATATTCTTCTTTTCAGCATATTTGAAAATCGTTTTACGAGTTATATTGTTGTTTTATTTTGTTTCTTGCAGACAAGGGAAAATATGGGTGGTCCTATACTTATGTGGCGCACTGTAGTACACACATTAGGTTTTTCTCGACGTAGTATCCATGGTGGTTTAGGCACTTCTCGGTTTATGGGATGAGTTTGAATATTCCCTCCTGGTAAAAATACTGTCCTTACGTGTTCAGCCACGTTGTCGTGAAATGTTTCACCTCCTCGTGTGAAGCGAATCGTGGGTCTCCTATATGCTCCTTCAAGTGAGGAAAGAGGTGAAAGTCACTTGGAGCGAGGTCCGGGCCGTAGGGAGGGTGTTCGTTGATGTGCCAGGGAAACTGCTTCAACAACTTGGTGGTCTTCTGGGCTGTATGAGGTCGCGCGTTATCGTGAAGGCGGATGACGCCTTCGGTGAGAAGTCCTGACCGCTTCGCGATAACGTGGCTGAACACGCAAGGACAGGATTTTTACGAGGAAGGCATATTCAAACTCATCCCATGAACCGACAAGTGTCTAAACCGATATGGAGACTATGTCGAAAAATAACCTAATATACAGAGTGTAACGTAATTCAGGGACAATAAGTACCTAGCGTGATTCTTTGCATGATTATAAACTTAAAGTTCCTTATCGAAAATGTCGAAGACTCAAAATTTAAATTGCGTCTTACGTCATTTATGAACTTTCCGCACCAGCAGTTCATTCAACGCCACCTAAAAAACAAAGCCTTCTCACTGCCTGTGGACTGCGTCATCAAACCAGGGCTGAGAATCCAACTTTCATTGTTTACAATAAACGAAAAAACGCTGATTACAACAGGTGCTTTTTCGTTTGTTGTAAACAATGAAAGTTGGATTGTCAGCCCTGGTGTGATGACGCAGTGACCAGGCTTTGTTTTTTAGGTGGTGTTGTACCATGACGATACTATTTAATAATGTTTATTCCGAGCGATTGTTGATGAAAGACAAGAAAGGGACGATTGGTTAGGCGTTGGTTCATTACATTCAAAGGGACGATTACAATTAAATCGGCGGCAACTGTTGAGATTAAATGACGTTTTCGACAGGTTTTCAACAAACTTCGCGTGATGTTTAGACCCTTAACATTTGAGTTTTGAACATTTCGTATAAGGAACTTTAAGTTTGTAATTATGCAAAGGATTACGCTAGGTATTTATTGTCCCTGAATTACGTTACATCCTGTATGTATATCAGTTGGCTGTATTGGTTGTATGAAATAAAATGTACACGTGTCACGTGGTTTTCGCCAGAGTAGAACATCGACGAAAGTGAAAGGAGTGGATGACGCGTCATTATCACGTAAGATGAAGAGAGCCACTCCGAAAGCAACGCGAGAAGAGAACGAGAAAAGAGGGAGAAGGATCCGATGGCTCGAACGCGAAAGGTCGCGGGATCGATTTCGCCCTAAAGTGGAGGATAAGTTGCCCACGAACGTCAGGCGAACGAGACGAAAGAAACGTCGCAAGGAAAACAAAGAACGTCCCGGCAAGGTGAGCGAGTCAGCGACGGAAGCCGCTCACGGGGGAGTTTTCGTCGACGAGCGTCTGTCAACGGTCGGCGAGGGAGAGAGCGGCTTACGTAATCCTATCGTGAGCGAGTTGGAGAACGACTTCGCCGCTAAACATGACGACGACGTTTGGGAGAGTCGCCTGAAACGTGCCATTGAGGCGTTAATAAAAGAACTGTATCCAGAAGCAAGCCCCGACGTCGCCCACGACAGGAGCGAGGTACAGCCGTCGTATGCGTGTTTGCCGCCGTCAGCTAATGAACCGGTCCCGACGGAAGGAAACGACGCCCGTCTCTTAAGTCTTCGTTACCCGAGGTACGAAAGAACTTTCTCCTACTTTGAGTCCCCTAATAGTAGTGTCCCTAGAACCGCTTTTAACGTTACGGTGTTCAGCACTACAGTTGCGGAGGCTCAATTAAAATGTTTCCGTAGAATTTTTAAAGAAGATGCCGGCGAGCTAAACGACGGAGCGGCGGTCATAGGCATCTATCCATTTTCACTCGGAGCGTACCTCACGGGTGAGGTCGGCGGATTCATTGCAAAAAGCCGGACCTCAGAACTATTAAATTAGCTTCGAACTTTATCTTCAACTCCCTTTTCGTCGCGGGATTCTCTTTTCGACGGAGCTTCTCAACACGTGTGAATGCAATTTCGTCAGACGACGATATTCTACGCCCACGAGCCTGGAGAGGGGTAGTTGGAGAGTTCAGAAGTGTTATCGCTATATTCTCTACTATTCTCATGCCGATTTGTGCTTTAATAATGTTTATCCTATGTTCTTTCTGAATATTCATTACAGTGCCAGTGGTGTGCCCACGTAGTCAGGTAGTTTTATAGTGAGCTATCTTCGAGCAACGAAGAAAACGTCACTTGTGATTTTATTTTTGCTGCATTGTGCAATAATATTGTGGTGCTACATTCTCTGTTCGCCCATAGTGGTAAAAGTGTGTTACTCTTCGAATAGCATTTATTACCTACAAAAGTGTTTAAATCCCGAATAGATTTGTGTATGCATGAGTGTATTGCAGTCTTTTAAATCGGCGTATACGTAAGAATATGATGTTAATTGTGGTTTCAGTATTTTTATTAAGTGAGCAGCGTTCTTTAATGGTGTTGTGTGTCATACCGTTATTCTGATTTGTTACATAATTTATGTATGAGCATACCGAGGAGCGTATTTGTGTTTGTCTTCCTCATCCACACGTCGTGTAAATCCAAGCAGTGTTTCGACGAGCAGCTCACGTGAATCTGGTCATCACTTCCTTACGTCACAATCCTTCCAACATCCATATCTTGCAATAGTTCGCCCGGACGTCTCGGCGAGTTAACTACTGCCTCGTCATTCGTCGGGTATTCATCGCATCATCGTTTCCAGAGCCCTATTACTTGGATCTCATCTTTCCGCTTCCTCTAGCTACATTTGTCTACTGTCGTCTCGGCGAGATAACCGCAGCCTCGTCATTCAGCAGTACCTCATCTCCGCCACCATTTGCCATTTGGAAGTCATCACTTCAATTATGTATTCCTGGACTTGACATTTTAAATCCGTTTCAACAGAAGTCACGTGTCAACTTTTTCACGTTACCGAACCTCGACCAAAGTCTTTTCCGTTTGTGAGCGCATTTATACTCAGGGGCGCTATCAAATTCTTTCCTTGGAGAAAAGGAGAACTTTTGAACTTTCAAACATTTCGTTTTTCATTATTCTTCCACTGCAGAACAGTTATCATTATTTACGTTTATGTTTCAACAACCTTGAGTGGCAGCGCCACCTATTATCATTTAAGTTTAAAGACAGTTTCAATAAAGCATTTATTAAAACTAATAAACTTTTCTCGTTCCTATCTCTTGTTAAATTAAACTCTGCAAAATCCACGTGACAACACGTTTCACTGCAGATTTTGTAACCTTTCTTTTTGATCACCCCTCGTATTTTTTAATAGCACTCTTTCTTATCTTTTCCCCCAAGTATTATTAAGTGAGTAGCTTTTTATTTATCTTTTCCTTTCCCTTGGGTAATGCCATGCCTGTCATCCTATTAGTGTGTTTTGTTTGTCTCTTCTCCAGGACTCTCCGACTCGCCGTTTCCGAACCAGTGTTCTCTCTGATCAGTTTCATGTGGAACCTCCTGCGCTCCTGCCTATACTTCGGCGATTTCAGGGATGATTTTCCTTCGACTTCAGTTTAGAGTTCTGTAGAATTTTGCGCCGTCCCGTTTTACTATTTTTTCTTTCTTGATTTCTTGTACTTCTCGAACTATTACAGTCTGTAATTTTCATGAATACTTTATGCAATTGTTGCGTTGTGTATCGCTATGTAGAATTCTTCATTTGTAGATATCTTTTTTGTTTCCAAACTAATCTTTTTCCTATAGAATATTATCTGTTTATATTAATTTATACTTTGAATAAAGGAAGGGGTTTATTTGGATTTGACGCATTTTTTTTTAATTCATAGGGATTTGTACAGCTGCATTCCGGCAGTTTTGTCTTTCACCCTTGGTGAAGGAAGGGTTTACTTAAGGGGTTCCGGTTTAACGAGTTTGGGGTAAGTATTTGAGCCTTGCGCCTATAGTACAATTTTTTCTTCAACAATTATTTATTGAACACGATGAAACTAATGCACACAAAAGAATGATGTTTCTTCTACACTCCTTATTTTTCCACATAATCTCCGTCCTGTTCTATGGCCTTCCTCCAGCGAGACACAAGGGCGTATATGCCATGTCGGTACCAGTCCCTGTTCTGTTCACGCAGCCACGTCTTCACTGTGCGATTCATCTCTTCGTCATCCTCAAAATGTCTTCCACGAATGGCATTCTTCAATGGCCCAAACAAGTGAAAGTCTGAGGGCGGTAGGTCAGGGCTGTAGGATGGATGGAGTAACACTGCCCAACCCTGTTTCGTGATGTGTTCCGACGTCAACAAACTGATGTGAGGGCGAGCGTTATCGTGTTGAAGTAAACAATCAGCTGGGTTGTTATGGAAGCGCTTCTTGAATTTGGTTAATGTGTTCACATATGCCTCAGAATTAATGGTGCTGCCTCTCGGCATCACTTCAATGAGTATGACACCATCACAGTCCCAAAACGCAGTGAAAATGACCTTACCAGCAGTTGCTTTGAGTTTTTTCTTCTGTGGAGACGGCGGATGACGCCATTCCATCGATCGTCGTTTTGTTTCGGGCTCAAAATGGTGCATCCAGGTTTCATCAGCTGTCACAATCCGGGACAAGAAGGCTTCTCCCGCAGCTTCAAAACTTTGCAGAAACTCAGAAGAAATGTGTTTTCAACAAAAAGTGTTATGGATTAGTAGATTCCTTGAGTCCTTGTTAGTCTTTGTCCACAGTTTTGTTGTGGATTAGTAGTTTCCTTGAGTCCTTGTTAGTCTTTGTCCACAGGTTCTGGCTCCAATTCTCTCTGTTTTCTCAGAGCCTTGTGTTCCTCCGTAAGACAGCGCGGAACCCATCGTGAACACATTTTTGTGTAATCAAGAGCACGGATGATTTCACCCACACTTCTTTGCTGATTGGCAGCTCTGCCGAACCGCTCTCCGATGGCCTCACCCTCTGTGCTCAGCGACTAACCGTACTTCTGTTGACTGCTTATGCTCCATAAAATGCACATAACGTTTGTGAATGTTTCCAACCTGTTTCTTGCTCCGCATTGAGAAATTCAATGAGGACACACTGCTTGTAATGTACATCACGTACAGATGCCATGTTGTTACATTACTGCACGTATGTATCTGTCGGAAGAAACGGAAACTTTGCGCGTGCTCTCCGAAAACTTCAAAGAATGCATATCTCAAGTTTCGCATTCGTACCGTTGTTGGGGACGGAGAAAAAATTGTGGTGCATTACTTTATGGGCTATCCGCGTGTATGTGTAGCTACATGAATATAACCTTTGCATAATAGAATACAGTACAAATATTCTTTAGTAGGAACACATATACCCAATCGATAGCGCGTTTTAATTAGGGCGCCTGGATGCGAGCGAACGGAGAAGGGTGGTGACATCTGTAAGCTTTAAGCGTGAACCGCCATTTTGATCCCGTGGTCGAAAGTGATAGTTGAGTAACTATGCTAATTCGTCGTTGAAGCTATGGAATTTTAAATTAGACCTTTAGTGGTATGTACAGTCATGGACAAAAAAAACGCTCCCTCACTCTGTGCTGCTATATTTTTAAACTAGCGTTTACTACTTTTGATTTAGTAATAAAAATATTTTAAATTACAATGTATTTTAAATTTAAAATAAATAATTTATAAAATAGGGTGGTATGATTTTATTGGTTAAAAATTTAGATAATTTTCTGATTGAACTGAAGGATATCAGACACCTAGTGCATAAACTAGTCAACGCTCATTTAAAATATAGCAGCATTGAGTGAGGGAGTGTTTTTTTTGTCCATGACTGTACAAATACATGTTCGATTTTATTTTATTTCTGTACATAAATATTATAGAAAAAAATAAATTTACAAACAAGGCTTAAGATTGTTTTTTTTTATATTTTAATCACGGTCTATAGATATAAATGTTCATCGAGCTTCCGCCATTTTCCATTGTTTCGAGATAATAACAAAGGAAAACCTCTTGTCCACAAACAGAATTTTAATTAAGCATATACGTATTTCGAACCCTTTAGGTTCATTATTCAATGCCATATGAGTGCATATGGCATTGAATTATTCACTCATATGGCATTGAATAATGAACCTAAAGGGTTCGAAATACGTATATGCTATTGAACGTTTTTCATTGTTTCGAGAAGCTAAAAAAAAACCAGATCGTGCCATAGATCTCACTAGGGCATCACCTTCTAAACCGCTGTTGTTTGGGCCTAATATTCATGACGTTTTCACTGTCTGTTGTAAGCACGGTCTATAGATGTATATGGTCATGGAGCTTCCGCCATTTTCCATTGTTTCGAGAATCTAAGGAAAACAGATAGCGCCAGGTGCCGCATAAATCGCACTAGGGCAACGCCTCCTAAAGATAAGACCTGAGCGCGAAAAAATCATACATTGTTACATCATCATCCGAAGACATGTTTAATCGCAATTCTACCAATAATAAGCCCTAGAATATATCTTCGCATGATGATGTAACAATGTATGATTTTTTCGCGCTCAGGCCTTATCTTTAGGAGGCGTTGACTAGGGCCGATCGTGAGGTCTTTCATTGAAACTGAAAATGAAGGTAAAGTTTCTAGCTCCCGATAGCGTGGTGCTGCACATGCAATTGGGCCGATTTAACATGCAGCGTCACTTTTCAATGGAGTAACCACCCGGTCAGCAGCTTCATTTTTCAGTGGAACTCGATGATCATTTATATCTATAGATTGTGATTTTAATAAAAAACCAGAAAACTATTCCATATTTACACATGCTCATGTCTTGCTCCCATAACCAGATATTTTGGCTGGATTACATTTCTTAATGAAATCTTAAGTCCAAGTTCTATGTAGCCTATGTTTCAAGAAAGAGTTTTGGAATTATGTGGCTATGTTCATCACACAATTCTAAATCAATGAATCAATGACATTAATGAGCAAAGAGATGTTAGTGACAAATTTTTTTGTGGTGAAGTAATGTTTTTGAAAACTGATTCTGAATTTACTAATATGTCAGAATCTTCTTTACTTACAAGGGGACCGCACGGACGTGTAATCACTGACATGTAATCATGGAAATTTTAGGAGGTCAATCTACAACATTAGTATACCTTCTATGTAAAAGGATATGACTCAATGGCTATTCGTTACGAAGAAAAAAAATAAAATATTTTACGTTCCTTATTATAGTACCAGATAAGCCAAATGGGAAGAAAAGTATACAACTTAACAGCAATGGTTAACATCAGGTTCTGTGGATATACTGGTCCAGGTTGGATTCCTGTAGTATTGAAATTTTTTTCCTTTTTTTTCATTTCCCCCCCATTATTTTTCCATTTTTTTCTATTTTTTTTAATTTTTTTTGTATTTTTCGCCATTATTATTTGTATTCACTTTTGTATAATAACATTCACATACATAAGCAACGCCACAAGTAAAAAAAAAAATGCTTTGTACAATATTTTCACGGACGGTCATTGCCGTGGCGTGTGAAATAAAAAGGAAACTATAAAGATCTCTTCGCACTATCGACAGTCTATGCGCAATCGTCACCACCAAATATCACGGATAGACAATGACCATCCATGAAAATGTTGTACAAAATTTTTCAATATTGACACTATTCTACAAGATTGAAAAAATTTTGCTTATCTATAGGGTGTTGCAAATACACGGCTTTGCAATGAAATTGCCCCATCCACAAGGAGTTATCCGAATGAGCCAAAAGTAGGTATACAGCAAGAGATACATCTGAACACACCTTTATTACATTATGGAGCCAAGACGTGCACTCGTTTGTACAGGGTGTCCCAACGGAAAGCGGCATCAGTAGGTTGTGGCACCACCTCTAACGGCGATGCATTGTTCCAGCCGCAGGTGTAGGTGATCATACAGGTGGCGGGGTACGTCTGCCCAGGCCTGGTGAACCTGCTGTGTCAGTTCATGGAGATTGCGGGATGATCGTATACGACGACCCACTGTGTCCCACGCGTGCTCAATTGGCGATAGGTCTGGGGACCTCGCGGGCATGGCAGGCAGTTGTCTTCATGCAGACATGCCATGCTTTTGTTTGCCGTGTGTGATCTGGCGTTATCCTGCTGAAAGACTGTAAGACGCGCTGCAGAATATCTGCGACGTACCGTGCTGCTGTCAGGGTGCCTTGGATGGTGACTAAAGGCGTTCTGGTATCGTAGCCGATGGCACCCCAGACCATGATCCCGGGTGTTGGTCCACGATGGCGATACCGGATGGATTGTTCATTGGCACGTTCCAATGGTCTGCGGCACACCCATCCTCGTCTGTCGTCGGTATCCAAACAAAAGCGGGATTCTTCGCTGAAGACCACCGGGCGCCATTCCATTCGCCAGCCCACTCGTTCACGACTCCATTGCAGTGGTATCGCGCGGTGCTCAGGTGTCAAAGGAAGACACAACAATGGACGCCTGCCAGACATTGTGGCGGCATGTAAGCGGCGTGCTATTGTCGCTATTGACACTGGAGCAGTACCGGGAAAAGTGATGTTGTCGCGCAGTTCCGCAAGGTGATGGTTCTGTCCGCTAGTGCTGTTCGCAGTATCCTCCTATCGGTATGAGCTGACATGCTTCTCCGGGCCCCAGAGCCTGGTCTTCTGGCATGTGTGCCTTCCTCTCGCCATTGCCTCCAACTTCGGCCTACCGTCCGTGTCCCGCGACACATGGACAGCAATCCGTCTGGTTGACCATTCGGCCTCGGAAAGGCCAATAATCCGACCTCGTTCAAAGTCCGTTAATTGCGGGAACGGTTGTCGTCGTCGTCGTCGCGGCATTGAGACCGTTGTGCGGATTAAAGTACTCTACGTTCACGAGGCAGTTGCTTCCTCCCTTCTGCATGAAACGTCTCGCACAGGTGTCAACACAGGTGACACCTGTATCAACCCAAATGGCCATGTCCCGTGAGCATGCATCTAATCGTTTACTAGTCGGAGGTAGACGAACCCCCATTAAATATGGATAAGGTCGGATAACTCCTTGCTGGTAGGGCAATTTTATTGCAAAGCAGTGTATTTACAGGACAGTACTGCTGGTTAGCCTATCCCCTCAGCTGCAGGGGCCCACTTATAACAATACCACCTATAACAAAAGGCCTGGGAACTGAAACGTCATACATTGTTACATCACCTCAGCAGGGCATTGTTAATCGTATTTCCACCAATAATAAGCCCTAAATGTCCCCTTCTGATGATGATGTAACAATGAATGACGTTTTAACATCCAGCCCTTTATTATAGGTGGTATTGATTGTTATGAGCGGGCCCCTGCAGCCAAGCGGATAGGCTACCCAGCAGTACTGCCTTGCATATATTTGCAACACCCTGTACGTGAATGTTATTTTGCAAAGTGCAAACAAATAATAATGGCGAAAAACAAAAATAAAACATGAAAAAAAAAATGGAAAATAATGAAAAAAAATTTCAGTACTACCGGAATCGAACTCGGACCAGTATATCCACAGGACCTGATGTTAACCACTGCGTTACCGCTGTTAAGTTGAACAGGGTGACCCAAAAAAACGGGGATTTTTGAAATGCGTAGTGGCAGCCTCGAGCAAGTGGCAGCACTGTGGGACAGTGACCTTGAGCAAGTAAACAATTTGCCATTTTAATAACCATGGGTCAGTGGAATGGGCAACAGCTTGCGTTAGCCATAAAAATGTTTTTAACCGTGTTATCTCTAGATTCAGTAATGTTCTCTGGCCTCCTAGATCGCCAGATTTGTCCGTTTGTGATTTTTTCTTGTGGGACTACCTCAAGAGTAAAGTGGACACGCGACCAATAACTTTGGATAAGTTAAAACACAGAATTCAGGATGAAATTCACAGTATCCCAGCTGAGATGTTGCAGGGGTCAGTGAGGAATTTCAACAGCAAATTTCAGGGGTCAGTGAGGACGCCATCTAACGGACGTAATTTTTAAAAAATAATAAATTCCATTAATGTTTCGTAAAAGGCAAGTATACAGGTTTCAATTACTATGAATAAAATGTTTTTCTTCCATCACTCTTGGTTTAATTGGATTGTTAAAAGTTCCCGTTTTTTTGGGTCACCCTGGTATTTTTGTACTTCCCATTTGGCTTATCTGACGCTACAATAATAAACGTAAAATATTTTATTTTTTTTTCTCCGTAACGAATAGCCATTGAGTCAAATCCTTTTACACAGAAGGTATACGAATGTTGTAGATTGACCTCCTAAAATTTCGATCAATGACAATGGTTACCAGATTGAACACACTCAATGGTGGCGAAAGGTGTTTTAACAACCCTCTGTTATCATAACGATCATTTAGCCTCAGTTATCCTTTGGTCAAAAGTTTTATTGCGAATAGTATAAATGTATTGTATCCAACTCAAGGAGAATTAACATTCGAAATTTGCTGTGCTTCTGTATTAATACAGGGTCATTCAGAAAGGTAGGTCAAGAATGAAACACCATGTACAGTTTGTAGCGGGGAACAGTATTTTTCCTATAAACATGGGTCCGGAAATGCATCCTTACAGAGATAATGCAACTTGTACGAGGTAGGAATGACATTATAGTAGGTGTTCAAAATGCCGACCCTGAGCCTCGATTAGATCTCGTAGGCAACCTGTGTCTCGAAGTCGTTGGTCTAGTGTTTGAAACGCCCGGCGATGTGGATGATCACGGTCTGGAAAACGCTGTTGATAAATCCTTTCCGCTTCAGTAGCATTACCCTGTGCCTCGCCATAGACGAGATGCATGTCCGCCAGCTCCGCATTAGTCAAGCGATCCATTGTACGACAATGGAGTTACATGTTTCGTTTCCTCTCTTTTAAAGGAGAGAACACGAACAATTTACATGTTTAGATCCTAATTTACATAGACCCTACCATTGCCGTCCGGGTAACGCAGATCCATTCTTACCTCTTACAAGTTGCATTATCTCTGTAAGGATGCATTTCCGGACCCATGTTTATAGGAAAAATATTTTTGCCCGCTACAAACTGTACAAGGTATTTCATTCTTGACCTACCTTTCTGAATCACCGTGTATATACAGTATTGAGATGAGATTTACTTATACCTTTGATTATTACTGTCTGCGATTAAAATTGTGTTAAATCTACTTTCTCAATTCCTCCTTACTTTTGGTAATCAAAATTCAAGCTACCACTGTTACAACACGTGACACACGTACATACTTTGTTATTAAATGCAAAATATCACCCCGAAGCTCCAAAAATTGCCTAAAAATGACGAAATGAAAATCGCAGATTCAACTAGCAGAAAAGTAAAGATTAAAGTAGAGAATGACGCTAAAATTTAACTCAGTTTTAAATTTTTGATGAAAAAAATTCGTACAAACAACCGCGAATATTTTATCAGTAAACAGTTAAATATTCAAATTTTAAAAATAAATGATTTATAGAGTTTACCTTGAGAAAATCCATAGACAATGAAATTCAAAAAGAACGTCAGTATTACTACGAAGCGAGAAATCATTTTTTTTCAAGCGTCGTAAAAATTGGTCTAAGTAGTTATTTCTGAATGCTGGTCAAAATTCGGAATTTCTAATGAAAACTTAGAGATGATGAGTATAGAGAAATGATAATGGAAAGAGAATCTATATATACTCTTCAAAAGGAAAGTGGATGGCATGTTATATATTATTCATTCAGCATCCTGAAAAAATACAAAAAAAAATTCAGGTGTTTTCTTCCATTTAGGTTGAGCCAAATGATTTAGGGGGGAAATGCAATCGAAATACGTGATCTTGCTTTACTCCTTCCTCATTCAACAACTCCTCCTCCGATAACATGCGCTTTTGTTGAGTTTGATGAAATCCTAGACGAACCAATCAGAATTTCTTGTTCATTCAATAACATGCGCTTTGTTTTGTGTTTTTAATGGAACCAATCAGAATAATGAAATGAGCCTGACAAGTGCTCAGATAACCACATGACTAATGAAAAAATTTTATCCACAATTTTTGTTTTTCCAAAATACATCTCAAACAAGAATATCACTCGTAAAATGATTTCCAAGTATACTCAAAAGAATATTATTATTATTATTATTATTATTATTATTATTATTATTATTATTA
>JAHWFO010085106.1:438408-479266 GCA_023313115.1 Rhysida immarginata
TGAATTCAGTTTCTCTAAGGAGTTTAAAAAGCCAATTAATCTAATTTGTGCTAAACTAGTTAATCATTGGGATATTGTCTAATTAAATTCGATTCTTTTAAAAATGCTTAATTGCGACGAGAATTTATAACAAATATATTAGTCGTCACGTTACCTTTTGCAGGGTCGTACAGAGGGTGGGCGGAAATAAAATGAAACACATTTGATAATTTACAATAGGTTTATTTCTTGTTCTACATTAATCAAACTGTTCTATTTGCTTTCCTTGATTGTAATACATTTGTCTGCAACGCTTTGGCCAAGCATCCAACGCATTTTGGATCAGATGTTGAGGCAAATGCTGCCACTCCTGTTTTAATGCTTTTTTAAGGCCACTGACAGTAGTAATTTTCCGATTCCATAATTGCTGCTTCAGGTATCCCCATACGAAATAAACCATAGGGGCCACGTCGGGCGACTGCGGCATCCACATTTCAGGTGTTATGAACCGAGTTTGCTGGGTCTTCAAGAAGTCAGTGGTCTTGAGAGAGGCATGAGCTGGTGCTGAATTCTGATGCAGTATAACGGTTCCATGTGGCACAAGTTTAGGCGCATCACATCGCAGAAACGGTTGAAAAACGTTCCGGATATAATACTCTGAATTTATCTTTGCTCCTGGACTAATAATGCGCAGACGTGTCTTCCCATGATAAGAGACTCCAGCCCATACCATGAAACCACGTGAATGTGTCACACATGTTCGCGTATGACGTGCGCTTCTCGTTCGGTAGTAAACGCGCCGTTTACCATTGCAGGATGATAAATAGAACCATGCTTCGTCAATCGTAACAACGTGTCTCAAATTTTTCTGCAGGAATTTGTACAGCGGCCAACTTCTTTGACGCTTCTTTGCAATGTTGGCCTCTGTTAGGACATGGACTTTTCTCTTTCTCCTAAGCACCATATTAAATGTATTTGAAATATGGCATCGCACAGTCGATCTCGGGAGTCCCAACTTGTGGCTCATTTCACACTGACTTGGTGGGTTCTCATTTTCTAGCATTCTTTTGAGTTTCTTTAACTCGTCCCTTGACACAGACCTTGGACGTCCCTCCATATGACGAGTCGTTTTCCTCTTCGGCTGTGACTGAGCCACTTTCTTCCTTTCATTTCTAATTCTAGAGATGGTACTAGCACTTACATGTTCGTTAGAACGTTTAAGCTCACGAATTATCATTGATGTGGACCATTTCAGCTGTAAAAGTTCCAAAACACGTCCCCTCACAATGTCGGACACTTTAGTAGGCGGCATTATCTTCCTGACTTCTGAACCTAACACGTCTGAATCTGCTTATATAGACGAATGTAATTTGCATATTCGTTAACTCTGGAGGACGTTACATCGCAAGCATAGCATATTTACATTTATTTCATTTCATTTCCGCCCACCCTCTGTAATTTGCAGACAATCACTTTAAACTATTGGAATTTGTATGAACTTTTACTTATTCATTTATTTCTGAGGAAACTGGGGTGAAAAGGTTAGGACGCCTAAAAAGTTCAGTCTAATGAAAAATTAAGATATTATTCAAAATAAAGCATTTAGAATATTCAAAATTAATAATTGTACTTAAAGGATTTAATAAAGCTCCCGTTTTTAAATTAGAGCACCTGTACTCTGTGTATTTTTTTTTTATAAATAGATATATATATTCTTTAAAGTAGATATGGTTCATAATTTATTGGAAAAGCCAATTGAATGATCAAGCTGGGAATGAATTGAAACCCAATATGATGCCAATTGAAGACGAGAACTAAGTTCTCGCATTCTGGGCGGTTACACCAAAGACGATAAGAAAGGAAGAATCCTCTGTTTTAAGTGATTCGCGCATCACGTCATATGATGTAGTTTGCTCCGTTCATTAGATGGTGTAATTATCGTATATTAAAATAAAGAGAAATGATATTAATTATTCAAATTAGTTATGTATTTAATAAATAAATAAAAATTATATGTTGCATTCCGTAAACGTTGTTACTTTTATTAAATCGAAACTGTGTGAAAACGAAACTAAGTGTTTGATTCCACTCAGCTGTTCGATTGACTCATAACGTTTGATAACTATTACGAAAAGTGGCAGGGGCTGGTGTGCAGCTGATTCAAATGAAATATGTCATTAGGACACTTGTGTGCAGCTCCAGGTTGTTTCACTTGTATATGTAGAAATCATTGCTGTCATGCTAACTTTAAGTTGTGTAATTTTACCTCTTTTAAATCCATCAGTTTAAATTTTTATGTTTGCTGAAGTTTCTGTTACTTTGTACTTTGGTTTGAATCTGTTTAACATATGGATTAGATTGTATTTTGGTTTTGTATTATTTGTGTGGTGATTATATTTGTTAGTTCTTGTATTTTTTTTTATCCATTCCTGGATGTAATCAATACTTTCTGGGTTACTTTCACTACTGTTGTGCTAGAATCCTTTTAAACGTTGAAGTTATTACTCACATTAATTATTAATTATATAAATTATTACCTTCCCGTACTTCAATTTTATTGATTTATAAATATACTAGTTGTTACCCGCGGCTTCGCCCGCCCGCGCCATCTGTTGAGGGGAATTACAAAGCAAAAGCAGATAATTTTAAATGAAAACCGCAGAAAGTGGGGAAGGGGGGGTTGTAGGGGGCTGATTTTTGGCGATAGAGCAGGTCCTTTATTGATAAGCCTGCCCTGAAAATTTCAAGTCGCTAGCTCAAACCGTCTAGAAGGAGATAGAATTACAGGTAAATAAATAAATACACGCAAGAGTTTTAGTATATTAGACAATTTTTGTGATATTGTATATAAATATATATTTATTCACTTTGATGTTTTTAATAGTCTCGACTTTTAATTTTTTTATTGTTAATAAATTATTTCTTTAATTATTTAGGAATTATCCTAAAAGTTCTGTGTGTGAATTAAGATGCGTAAATTAATTTAAATTTAATTAAAATAATTTTTAATCATAATAATCGCGAGTTAATAAAATGAAGCAATATCTACAACGAAGAGGTTGTTTGAGGCTGCTTGGAGGGTAGAATTGTGTTTTCTCCTACCGCTAGCTAGTAATAGCGCTAGTTAGAGGCATCGTTTTTTCCTCTGGGAGTTAGTCTGGTCTTCCTATCCTATCGTCTTTGGTTACACCACATGCACGTCTTTCCTAAATTGTGAACAAATTCATTTCTGAGGTCTAGTAATTATGAATCTTTCAGTGGGCTGTGAGAGCGGTTGAGTTTAGGGCCAACGAATTAGTGCACAGGTAGTTCGCAGAAACCTATTATTGGAACACGTGGTGGTGTTTACTCTTTTTCATGCGCTTTTGTTTACGTTATGGGCGGAGGTTAACCAAACTTCACGAGCTGTTACTCCTTTAAGGAATGCAATTTCGACAAAGTGTATGAGGAAACTTGCGTTTATTTTAAGGTGCAAAACATCGCTAAGTATCTCATGACATCCTTTTCAAAAGCACCCTGTATACTGAAGATGAACCTCCAAACATCAGATAATAATTTTTCGATGAAATATGAAAGGTAAAATTCTGCGACCTGGATTCGAGCCAGAAACCAAGAAATTAATCCTCCCGAGTAAAACATAGGAAAGTAGCGGAAGCCCTGAGATCATTTATTTTTACCCTTTTCTCTGCGCTCTTGAACCCCTTCAATTTTTTTAATCGAAATATTAATTTTTCTCGAATGTAGTATTTAGAAAATGTAAAAGAGCTCTATCCTCTTTTGTTTCTCATAATTTCCGATCGAATTAAATATCACATGCCATATGTTGCCATAGTTTTAAAGACCAAGTGACTACCAGCCCTCACAACTCGACGCCATTGGGACAATTTGGTCTAAAATTCATAGTAATATAGATCTTGCTTAGAGGAACCTGCATACCGAATTTCACTCCTTTACATACGTAAATACACGTAGACCTTATAGTCCCCTCTAATTCCCACTTCCAAAACTCCAACCCCAGTGGGCCAATCAAAACCAAACTAAATAGTGAAGGTACACATGCCCATAGTAAGCTATATTCCAAATATCAACCTTCTATCTCAAAAAATGCAGAAATTATGAAGGGGGCGAACGAATGGACGGACGGATAGACGGACATAGTAAAACCAATAAGTAGCTCCATTCTCCCGCTACTTAATAATCAATGGAAATTCCTGTTATTCTATCCACAGTCTGTTTTACTGCTTCACGTTCACGTTAAAACATAAAATGAATATAAATTCCTTGTCTCGTACAACCATGCAGATGCAATAGTTATTAGAGTATTAACATGAGTATTTCAGGCAGACTTGAGTATAGAGTGCTTAGGGCAATAAGTAAAAAATTGAAAACTCAAAATAACAATAATGAGGTGTCTATTAAAAATTTATTGAACGTTTGTCATAGCTCTATACCTCTCACGTTTTCTACATTAAGAGCTACACAGGCCGTACACAACATGCATAAGATTACAACAGTCGTTAACAATTCTTAACAGAGATGAATTTCAAATTCAAACTTGCGGTATTGGCAGGAAAGCTGAGCCACTTTAGAGAACGAAATCTACCTAATTCTGACAAAGTAATGACACATAGGACTGTTTCCGAAAGGGATAATAGCATATCTGATCAACTCCGAGGGAAAGTTCATGAAGCGGGGCTAAGGAGCCGATAACAACAATAAATGCGTATGTTTGGAGTTATCTCAATTTTTATCAAATTGAATATTGTTCGTTGCCCATTTTACAATTGGGTATTGGTTATTTTAGGAAATTAGGCCTATTGCGGCCGGGAATTATACAATATGTGGCAATTAAATATCCGGACAGAAGTTGCTGCGTAAAATGCAAACAAAAATTCAACATGTCAAGACACGGTTTGTATGAATCACTATCGCATTGCAGCTGCATAGATTTTTTTTAGTAGCGTAAAGAATTCGTGTTCACACACGCGTTATAGCGACTCACGTGAACAAGTATCGTTGAGAAAAAAATATAAAGCAACGGGCTTGCATTAAATTCTGCCTAAAATGGGTAAATTGGCTACGTAAATACACCAGATGGTGAAAACTGCCTACGGGAACGGTTGCCCTCCCCGAAAGAGTACATTCGAGTGGTTTGGTCGCTTTCGTGATGGCCGTGGAAGACCAGTTTACGTCCGAACGCCAGAAACTACCTAGAAAGTCAGGAAAGTCCTCACTTCTGACCGCCGAGTCACAATTCGTTTGCTTGCGAATGAATTGGACTGCAACAAGGAAACAATTCATCAGATTCTAACAGAGGATTTGTGGAAAAGAAAAGTTTGTTCCAGATCTGTCCCTCATTGTTTAACTGCCAGTTTGATTTCTGACCAAACACAGCATCACAGAGCTCAACCACCCGCCCTATTCTCCGGAATTGGCTCCTTCAGACTTTTTCCTGTTCCCACAGATGAAAAACGCTATGAAAAGTACCCGATTCCAAAACGTTTCTGACACTGAGGAAAACGTGACGTCGGAAATCAAGAGGATTCCGTCCGAGGACTTTCAAAGCTCTTTTACAAACTTGTACAAACACGCTTAAATATGTGTTGTATCCGGTGGAGTTTACTTGAATCATATTAAACAGAGTTTTCATTTAGACTTCCCGTTTGTGAGTATTTGTATTAGTAGGGGAATTTAATTGCCATACATTGTGTTTAGCTATTTATTTTTTTGTGTGTCCCAATCATAGACATTTGACCGCTAACAAAATAATGAAATAATTCGATTTATTATTTAATTTCCAACTGTTATTCATCTTTAAATGATTTCTAGCCCGACGGAGCCAAACGGGCCCATAGCAAATTTATGTACATACAGTCACAAGAAAATAACACCAAAAAATAACACCAGTCACAACTATTTGGTCCTCTTCCCTTCATTAAAAGCTTGAGCGATATTTTTTGAACCTTGATATAGTTTTTTAATGTAAAGATCGCCTTCTTAGAGTTGCAGTGCTCTAAAAAAAGCAGCTGAGCTTTATTAAGAACAAAATCCAAGAGAAGAATATTCTGGTGTTCACAATGTAAGTGTGCTTCCTGTAATAAGTACAGTATGGGGCATTCGAAGAAATCCGTTTTAAAAAGAATGAGTGAGCAGCGTTTTCAAATTTCACTGCATATAGGAAGGGCATTTCTTTAGAAGTGATTTGAATTCTTATATACTACTAAAAATGCTAAGCTATTATATTTCTTGGAATCGACAATCGACAATAGAACAGCGAAGGGAAAAACAAATGAGTGCTCCGGAAGGAATGCTTTCACCGCCATACTCGTCCAAGACGTAACCAAAGGAAGTACAAAGGAAGTACAAAGGAAGTGGGAAAGAAGCTGGATGAAACCTAATAAGTCGTCCAGAGGATAAATAAACCCTTTCCTATGACAATGGCATGTAAATTATTTAAATAGCAGCACACGCACCATCAGACACAAATCTGCTTCGTAATATTAAGATATGGATCGTTCAAAAGAGCTCGGCGATTTCCAACATTGAATCATCATATGAAGCCACTTGTGGAACAAGTCAGTTCGTGAGATTTCCACCATTCCATAAATATCCCGAACAATTATAGGTAATATGACTGCGAAGTGGAAGACTCAGTTAGCAACAACTGTGCATCCACGAACTGGCAGACCCAAGAAATTTCAGATAGAGATCGTCAAGTGCGTGCAAGCACGTGTTACCCGGATAGCAATCGAATGTCTTCTGCTGAAATGATTACTACAGAGTTCAGAAATTCTGCTTCCTGTGTTGCTAACACAATCACCATTCGACAGGACCTCCATTCTCTGGGTTTCCACTGTTATGCAGCTGCTCACAAGCCTTTGATCACTGACAACAATTCCAGGCGACGTTTGGAGTGGTGTAAAACTTGGAGTAACTGGAACATCGAACAGTGAAAACGGTACACGCTCTGGCAATCGGATAGACAAAGTTAACTTTGACAGATACCTGGAAAATGTTTCCTAATTGAGTGTGCGGTGCCCACTGTGATGTTTCGAGGAGGTGGCATCATGGTATGGGGCTCTTTATCATGGTTCCGACTGGGCCAGCTTATTTCTGTTAAAGGAACGATGAATGCTATTGCTTATCGAGACGTCTTCGACACTTGAACAGTATATTCCCACTTTGCGAATTGCACCATACAAAATTACTTCTTTAATGGCGTTATCATTTTCCTATAAACAAGAAACTGCGCGATTCTGTGGTATTGAATTGAATTTCTAAAACTGCACGATTGGCACTGCCAACATTGTGGGAACAGTTCGGGGATGGATCTTTTCTGTATCAACACAACAATGCCTCAAGCTTGCCATAAAGCAAAGTCTGTGCACGACTGGTTTCAACACAACGGGGTTGAAGAAATGTATTGCCTGCCCAGAGCCCCGATCTCAATGCCACTGAACACCTGTGGGATGAATTGGAACGTCGACTGCGAGACAGACCACGCTGTCCTTCATCCGTGGCTGAACTATAGTGCCCGGCGCGAAAAAGGAAACTAGCTCATGCGTAGTTATCGATTCTTATCGATTGTAGATGTCGGCTTTATTCAGAGCTCTTAAAACATGGCGGCCTCCCGTCGTCTATAACTCTGTTCAAAGAAAGCTAAAAAGTCAAGTCAGAGCTATAATTTATAATGTTTTTGACTATTTAAAGGAGAAGAGACTTGGAGATAATAATGATACAATAAGAAAACATACCAGTAAGGCAATCGGAATTCTGTATTTAATCTGTCTATCGCCGATTGGCAGACTGGCTTGGGTTTCATTTCAGCTGCGAATTCACTAAGGGAATGCCAGGAGTAAGTAAAGCTCCGTTTCCTGCCCGTTTCTCAATGGTTGCACGAGTTTTCTCATTTGCGCGTGGCCATTTTCCTTTTTCTTTCGCACCGGGCATTATAACCAGTGCTCTGACCCAGGAATGGAGGGAAATTCCAACTTCTTATTACGAAACGAACGCTGTCATTAGAGCAAACGGAGGTGCCATCGCTTACTAATTCCCTTATCTGAAGTCTGAGATGCAGAAATGCTGGTTTAATGTATAAGATATTTTCCATAATTATTTAAATACTATGAGCGTGGATTGAAAAGTTTTCTAAATCACTGCGAGGTAACTGTTCTTTTCAGTTCTGTTATTGTCATATCTGGGATGCCATTATTCTTTTTCTAGAAAAAAACTGTATTGTTGGAATTTGGGCAAAGGACATTAGAAGTAACGGTAAAGGTTTTGTTAAACCATTTACTCATTTATATAATGTAATATTGAAGGCAAATGAATGGCCAGAACAAATGAAAATGTCAAAGGTTAGGCCAATCTAAAAAAAAACCAGATTATTTAGTAATACCTGTATTAAATATTCATTAAAATACATTTGGGTCATTCCACGTCAGTTCAGGCAGGCATTGGCCCTGACCTCTCGGATTTTAATGAAATTTGGTATATACAATTGCCCTAGGAGTTGGTAATGAATGCCAAATATTTTTTTTTCATTTTTATGGAAGTTACGGACATTTAAAATTTTCGAAATTTGAGTGGGGGCTTTATCTATGAAGTACTGTAATTTCGGTTGTATTTTACTTAGGAAGATGTGATTGGTGACATATGAAAGCTCTTTAACTGTAGATGAAATTTTAAAAATTATATTACGCATGCGCAAATATTTGAATTTAATAAAAATATTTTATTTATGCAAATTTCTCAAAAGGTTGGTATTTTTTTTCGTTAAAAATTATTAATATCTTACAAAAACAATACTGTAGCAGACTATATTTAATTAATATCTTTTGCCACTAGATGGCTTGCATCCCGTGTAGCCTCGTTGCCCTGCATGCACAACAAAGAGAAAGACTTTGGGTGAGAGGTTAGAGAGACCCAAGATGGCCACTGTTGTACACGATTCATATAACATTTTGCTTACTCCAAAACTGAACCATCACTTACTCGGGAATGTAATTCTTAAACAGTTAGTGAATAAAATATCGCTACAACTTGGTGCCCAACGTGAAACCTTGAGTGAGTGACGAAGATAGCAAGAACAGTGAGTAAAAAGACTTTATCCCGCCAACTATCGTTGTGATTCCCGCCGACCGTTGGAAAAGACCGTTAAAACCTCAACTACTGTGCTTCGAAGCTATTTTAATTAAGGTACGAAGAGAACGAAGGATTGAAGCAACAGTGATTACTCGTAATTCGACCTGGAACAACCGCCGCCGACTCCGCATTCTCTCCGAGCCATTCGACGTGACCAGAGACGAGACACGCCAGCCCCCTATTGTCACCACAACCGTGAGTAAAACAGCAGTTACTTTAACCGACAATATCGCTCCTGCCCTTCCTTTCCAATTCCAAAAAATGTCGCAGCTTACACCAGCCCAGTTGGATGCTTTACTGGAACAACTCCGTGCCGCTAATGAAACTAACGCTCGCTTAGCGAGGCAACTCGAAGAATGACCAGCCCCGACGCCGCGTGAAGGAATTTTCACAAAGTGCACTGCGTGATTCGATGGATCAAATAATTCCTCTGTTGATACGTTCCTCGACAGCGTAAATACATTTCGTAAATGTTTAGGGGAGTCGGACCAAAACGTTATTGTTGGTTTGTCAATGCTATTGCTATTGACCAGAGAGGCCTCACTGTGGTGGCAGGGAGAAAAAGATCAGATGACCAGTTTGGAGCAGATTGAATTGGGATTGAAAAACGCTTTTGGAAAAAACTTACGCCTTACAAAATTTATCGAGAAATTTTTGCCCTGCAACAAGATGATAAAACGCTTACTGAAATGCATGTATCACGAATTAAAGCCGTGTGTGCATCCTTGACTGATAAACAAAGTGAGACTGCTCAGTTAGATATGTTATACGGAGGGCTACACCGCCATATACGTGAACGTCTTTCTCGTGATGAATTTGACACCTATGCTGAATTAATCCGACGCACTCGCACTATCGAAGCTACGTTGTGTGAAGTTGAACCTATACATGTCAAACGAGATTCATCTAATGGTACATTCCAGCGTGACTGATGTTACATGTTGATAATTTTTTTTATGTTACCCTAACCATAATTCTAAAAAAAAATGATTACAATTTTTTTAACTATCTCTGTTTCATTACTTGGAGGATAGTCAATTTAAATTCAATAAGTACAAAAAAACTCTTAATATTTATTGCTGTGTATCATAAAAAATGTAGTGTGACTGATGTTACAAGAAAATGGACACTCATCTAAATGGGATGTGCAAATTTCCAATTTCTCCTCTCATCATACAGAAAAAAGAAAACTTTTTATTACCCTTAAATAGATCAAAATTCAAGGAACACAAAAACTAAAACAATCAACACAAATGATTAACAAGAAATTATTAAAAATTAAAATTGGATGTGACTGTGTTACAAAAATGGAAGTCGAAGCGCCGTAGAAGTCCGAAACCGAAAGTTCCCGATAGGATTCGCGGCGGAGCTTCGGCGCGAGACTTGAAGGAGAGAGACGGAAGGGAAAGTGGCAAGACAACGAACGAGACGGACGGAAAAGAGCGGAGCGTTCGGAAGAGCAGTAGCCAGCGTCCATGGCATCGTTCCCGTGGCATTAAAGGGAATTCGACGGCTACGAACGTCGGAGGAGACGGCGTTGAACGGAACACACGGCGGGAGCCGAGAGACGAAAGCTCAGCGGAACGGTTATCGCTCGAGCAGCTGACAGCGAGCGAGCTAGCGAGCGGCGTCGACCCGGCAAAAGTTTCCCGAGCGCACACGGCCGAATGCATTTTGAATGCATCATTTATGTTTCCGCCCACGATACGAACCAGACACTGTCGCAGTTTGACGAGGATTGAAATAGATACATGGACAGAGCAGAGCCACGTCGAAGAAGGTCTACATGTTTTAGAACTGTCAAAATACAAAGTAGCAGGTATTTTTCCTTCAAGCGTCTATGCTTATTTACGGGACGGAGTTGGGAAAGCAATTGAAAGAGGCGGCAGCTATTTCAAGCGCCGTTGAATTATCGAGAAATACGAATTATTCAATTGTATTTGTCAGCGTGAATTCTCCCGGGGTTTGCGTCCTTAAGCATATTTTCTAGCATGGCAACTCTGACTCTGTTGGTGTTATTTCTCCCATTAAAGTTTTTGTGAACATTTTACGAAGTAACTTGTGTCACTTTAACTCGTATGCTTCGTTTTCTTTACTTTCTAGTATTAGAGAAGGTCTTTACCCGGTTATGGTGTTTGAAGCCATTAGCTAATCTCCATTCATCGAATTATTCATGATAAATTTTAATTCAGACTTGTGGACTCTCTTATTGTCAATGATACGTGGTGCGAGTCACATAGTGATGTGCACTATTCCAGCTAGAGTTTTTGAAACCCAGGTGGTTTAATGCGAAGGACATTGGAGCACGAACTTTTTGAGCACATAGACTGTGTTGTTTATCTAAATAAGTGAGTGTGCTTTTATTTTACGCTGTGGCTACAGTCACGGAACCGTGTACGAGTTTTCAGTCCCGGAATGACGTCACTTCCTGCTACGTGAAGGGAAGAGCGGTGCACGGTGGTCGCGTCGGATGGATTTTAAATATGAATTTTCATCATATAACGAATTATAAAGCTTTGTTAAGGATATTCTAAGCAAAATTTTGTTCAATTGTGGACCTGCGACTCTAGAACAATTGAAGGGGCCACAAAAAAGGACGAAAACGACACATAAACGACGAACTTCGCTTCCCTATTGCTAAATAGAGAAATAAGGAATTGAAATGACTGGAAAATGGCTTATAAACGATGAGGGTAGCGAAATTATTTCTGCATTTCCTTTGCACGATCACAAATTTTATTACAGCTAAACAACGAATGAATTTCTCTATTGTAGCTAAAATCTTGAATGACCCCCTATGCCTTTCACGGCCGCAGCATGGATGAAAGAAACAGGATGGACGACTCCTATGGGTCGTGCGTGAGTTTTTTTTCAGTGGCGCCCTCTGGAGCCTTAAGTGAAAAATACCGAAACTTTTGGTTTCACTTTGCACGGTTTCTGTTTACACACGTGTTAGAGAAGAAAAGCATGTCAGCCTATCGCAAATATTACGGAGGTGAAACTTGCACAGCCAAAAACTGTCAAAATGCTCGAGCTAAAACTAGGAATTTATCCTTTTTTCGCTTCCCGAAAGATCCAGAGCGGTAATTTGAATAGTTCATTTTTATATGACATGTTAATTACAATGACAGTGATAAGTTGAAATAAATAATTGAACTATTTAAAAGATTTTTCCCAATAATTAATTTAAAAACAAAATCGTAAATTACACTAATTGACAGGTTTAATTAATATATATAGAGGTAAATGAATTGTTGAAGTTTTAAATCCTTTAACCCTTTCAGTCCCTGTGTTAATTATAATGGACATATATGATTTTATGTAAATAGCTCTTAAATTCATGTCCAAGTATTTTTTACATATTTTTATTATTTCTAGGTTTTCTATTTATATATTACATTATAAGAATAATTTTTAATGTGAAAACGATACTTACTTAAAAAACATTTATACTATATTGCGTATATCATTGAGTTCTTTTGAATTTTTTTGTATTAAAGTTTTGATATATATATATAGTTAATTATTTTATTGAATTAGTTTACTGAAATATTAAGTTGTGGAGTTAATTATGATCTTTATTAAATTACATACGATTCTTTAAACAATTTAATTATATACGTATAAAGTTTTACTTTAAAAATTATATTGAAAATTACATTAAAAGATATCAAAATGAAAATGGAAATAATGAAAATGAAAATATTTATTCCTTAAATCATAACTGTACACATGATCTAAATATATATTATAAGTTTCAAAAAAATTTCAGCTGTTTCTGATCTAGCAAATTGTCAAAAATAACCGCTTCCTCTCTCCGTAAGCAGACGACAGATGCTAGTTTTTCATGCAAGAATCCAGATGTCGCTCTGAAATCAAACTTGCTGGGGAAGTATAGGGAGTCGTCCATCCTGTTTCTTTCATCCATGGCCGCAGATACGTGAAACAAATCTCGATCACGATCCCGTGGCTGCCGTGCACCGCTCTTCCCTTCACGTAGCAGGAAGTGACGTCATTCCGGGACTGAAAAATCGTACACGGTTCCGTGACTGTAGCCACAGCGTTTATCTTAGGCTTAAGGAGTTTTTGCTAAGCCGACATCCATTTTTGAAACAGGATTTAGTGTTTACCTATTATTCTTTGTGGCCTGTTTCTTCAAGCCAAGTTTATCTGTTGGATTTATCTTGCTAAATATTTATTCTTTTTGGTGCGTATATAGCTTATTGTAATTGTGATGTTTACAGGAGTTTTTAACGCACGTTGCCCATGAGTGGCCATTGTTACCCTTTCAGGAAAAGGATGAATTGTCAATAGCATAAGTAGTTGATAATTACTTTTGAACTAATTTTCATTTGTAGATTAAGCTGCTTTTCTCGTAACGTTTTTACCGAGCAGTTTAACGCTCAATTACTCAACAGTTGGGTTCAGTAAATTTTTACTTTGGAACGTGCCTACAAATTGTAGCGTCGTTGTAATTAATTAATAATTTTTGTCGCACGTTGGAATCCAGTCTATGGATTTATTTTGTTACCCTTTGAAATAAAGGATGCTATTGTAAATTTTTTTATGGGCAATTACTTTTATAATTCCGAAGAGTTATTTTTCCTAGTTCTCTTTTTAGTTAATGCTTTATTTATTTACGATTAGTGTCCAAATAAAACTAATCTATAAATTTACACGTACGCTACTACAATGAGTGTCTTATTATTTAAAATTCCACTGTGCCAGATTTCTGACCGTGACAGACTGATGTTACAATGTCAGATGTGACTGATGTTACATGAAACTTGTTACATGTTACAAAAACATATTGCACTTTTTAATCCTAAATCCTATTTTAACTTTTTGATTAGTAAATAAGTTATCTAAAATAGTCATATCATAACTTAAATGTTCAGTTGTCGAAATTGAAAATGACCACGAGCATTAACTGCTTCTGGTGGATCAAGTTGCCTGATAAGTCTTTTGCGGAGATAAATTTCATCAACAGGGTTTGGCCACTTCCAATACTTTCCAGCTCTAACCATCACACTAACGAGGTACTCATTAGCACCTACTTCCTTCACCTCACCAGGATAGTATTGACAGTCATACTCCACTTCGAACCAATCTCCAACACTGACTGCTGATGGATAACATTTCAATATTTTCAGCTTGAGGAGCACATGACAGATTTGTAAGTTGCTGACCCACAGTTCTGCCACTTACTACATGAAGGTTGTGCAGTTTCATAATCCCCTCTATTGTGGCTGCATTTTCGAACACTTCAAACAGATTCAAATTTCGTGCATGCTCCTCGATTTTAGTCGGTGTAACTTCCACCACTTTTACATTTGATATTGCTTTGGCAGCTGCAGCAAAGTCTGCAGCATTGTAAACTAAATTCTCTCTTTTTCGAACTGAATCCCACACCTGTCTCTTGAAGGAGCCTCCTATGCCATCAACTGGCCCCTTTCCATGTGCTGTTGCAAAGAAATTCCACCTCAGTATGATTTGGTGCTTCTTTTCAAGGACTGGCAGTGAGGAAGCAACAAACTTGTTTTTAAATTGAGAATTTGGCCTATCTGTCCATATGTCCATTTCCTTAATTTCTTCTGGCAACTCTGATAGAAGTTTGTCAAGATATGGCACCACAGTGTCCTTTGAATGAGTTAGATCATCATTTGCGAATGCAAACTTCCACTAGGCCAAACTGCAATTGTAAACAAACTGACTTGTGCCTGTGCCCAATGTGCACTTTGGATTTCATCTTGGGATAGACAAGTGTAGTTTTCAGAAAAGTCCATTTGAATCAATGCCTTGTTTGCTGCAAATCCTTCAGTTGTAGCATCTTCACGTTGCTGTTTGTACACTTTTGCCTGCTCACGCTTCACATGACAGTGCTCTAGAAACACTGGTAAAATGCTACAGATGTACTTTATCAGATCGTCCACTGTTACTTCCATGACAACATTGTAGAGCCTGCCGTTTTCCATTTTCTTCCACTGATGCCAAGTGATTTCAGCTGAATACTCAACATCATAGAGATTTCCATATTTCTCTATGAATAATTTTCCGTCTTTGCAGTTTTCACACTTATTATTCCAACAATTAGCACTTTTGTGCCCACATAACAGGTTCTCAGGAAAATCGTTGGAGTATTTTGGAATATCGGACACTTGCAAATGAAGATCATCCAAGGCAGATATGAAATTTTGGTGATATTTGCACAAGCACACGTTGTGTGGCAAATTTCGGCTTAATAGCACATGCTTTGGGCGCAATGCTGCAAATGAGCTCTTCCCGACTTTTACATTAGGATTTTCATAGAGAAACATTTGATGCACTTTTTTAAGAGTTGTCTGTAAATGTCTTGATTGCTTTTTAACTTTGGTGCCATCTTCTTGAATAACAGTTACTACATCCCTTCTACCAGGTGCTTGCCTAGTAATATCGTCACGTTCATAGTATTTTTGCACTAAATTAATAGTCTCTTTAGGCAAACCTGTAGACCTTGATTGATTTGTTTTGCTGCTGGATGGATATTTGGGATCAATCTCAATTGAAACAGTCTGCGTATAACAGCTTTTTTCCTATGCGGTGTACTTGGTAATGCACGTTTCGCGCGAGCTGTAGCTTTTCCACGTGCACTAGCATTTCCAAATGGAGATTTATCTAAAGGAGCTGGAAATTTTTCTTTAGATATTTCTTTTATCAGGGCTCTGAATTTTGCAACTCGTTTCTTGACAGCTGTCCTTATGTCTGTACTGATCTTTGCCTGCATTGATTTGGAAAGTTTTGCAATTTCTGCTTTCTTCTTTTTACGATACTTCAATGCTTCTGCTTTATTTTTCTTTTTGTAATTTTCGTACTGCCCATTATCCTTTAACTTCTGCCTCCTTATTTTCTGCATTTCTGCTGCTGTCTTTGTCATGTTTAGTTGAAAAGAATATTATGGACCTAATGAAAGTAAAAATACTTTTGTGACTGATGTTACACAACTTTTATTTCAATTTATTAAAATAAGAGGTCAACCAATTCAGAGTTTTCTATTGATTCTTACAGAGAGTTGTCTAACGAAGGAGAATCTACAGTTACAACATTTATTTCTCATATTATTAAATGATGCACTAAAAAATGTGTAATTTTGTGACTATGTTACATTATTTAGGCCTAAACTTTACAACCCAATTACAAACAAAATAAGCAACCAATAGACCTGAGCTTGGGCTTAAAATGGAGCTAATAAATCCACTTACCTTGCAATATTTAGCAAATGAAATATATACAATATTAGGTATATTCTTAACCAATCAAATTACAGCCTTCAATATGCATGTGCACCTCACTCAACAATAGTGTCGGCCATATTGGACAAAATTGGTGCCAAAATTATTAAGAAAAATTTTTTCATAGTTTCCAAGAAATTTCAAAATGTGTTGCACTAAATAACAATAATAATAATTAAAGCATATAAAAAATGTTCATGTTTTGTCCCTAGTTACATTGAATGTACCTAATAAGCTTAAAGAACAGGATCAAGATGTGCACCCTAACAAGAAAGATAGATGCAAATACTGCCGTCGAATTGGACACTATCGATGAGTGCCGAACCCTCAAGAACAAACGAAGTCATGAGACGACACCCCCTCTACAAAACGAATCGCAGGTAGAAGTAAAGATCCCAACCACCAAACCTACCCTTGAGTGTTTTGGATGTGGAAAACCTGGAGTCATTAAGTCAAATTGCCCAAATTGTACTGCCAAGCCTACTCCTAACACTCCGCAAGCGCACTTTGCTATGGTAAATGTTACCCCCACAAGAGCGATGGATACTCCTACTAATGTTCTCCCGCCAGCCACTGTAGAACGAGTTCACCTCTATATAGGCATACTTGGAAAAAAAGGAACTGCCATCACTGACTCTGGAGCAAATCGGTGTGTTGCAAGTGAAAATCTTTTTAAGCTCTTACAAGAAGCTCATTGCCTTTTATTGACCGTCCAGCCAACGGAAACCCTAAATCATCCAACATTCTCTGCACCACAGTTAGCATTCAAGTCGAAGATATAACCTTTCCCACTGAATTGATTTTTATTCCTGACGACCCGTATTCAGAAACACTGCTAGGAATTAATTTTATAGCGGATGCCAACATTGACTACAACCCGCGAACACGGCAATGGTGTTTCCGAGATAAACCTAATGAATTCTATGATATGGCCGACGTTAGACTGCTAATGGAGACTCCTCGTCTCATTGCTTCCTCTGTTACTCTTGAGCTTAGACAAAATGAAGGCTCAGAGCTCACTGGTGATCAACGTCCTTAATTACATTTCACTCCACGTTTTTGAGGAACGTGGGAAACCCACCGAGATGACTGAACACTATATTGATACAGGAGATGCAATACCTGTCGCATTCCTGCCAAGATTAAAGAAGTACAGTCGCAACTGGAAGACATACTTACACAAGGAATAATAGAAGAATGTGAAAGTGCTTGGGCTGCACCTCTCGTAGTAGTTCCAAAGAGAACTGGAGGATACCGTCTTTGTACTGATTACCGTAAACTCAACGCAGTGACCAAATCAGATCGATATCCCCTTCCGCGCCTAGAGGACCTCTTACATGCTGCTAAGCACAGCGGATACTTGACCACCTTGGACATAAGGGCAGGATATTGGCAAATACCAGTGCGTAAAAGTGATCGAGATAAGACTGCTTTCGTAACTTCATATGGGACCTTTCGGTATTGCAGAATGCCTTTTGGACTTAGGAATGCCCCAGCCACATTTCAACGGTTGATGGATCGCTTCCGAAGAAGCTTCCCAGACACCACTCTTTTTGCATCCCTTGATGATATTGCTATCATATCAGATACCTGGGAACATCATCTGCAGGATTTGGGTAAAGTTTTCACACGACTTCATGAATATCATCTAAGGGTACAGTCATTTAGTGTGTCCGGAAGTCCACTATTTAGGCCATGTCCTATCCCCACAAGGAATCATACCTGACCCTTCCAAAGTTCAAGCCATACAAGACCTGCTGTCTCCGAAGAATTTAAAAGAACTGCAGACCTTTTTGCAGATAAGCTCCTGGTATCGTCGATTCATTCCGAACTTTTCATCCGCGGTCCCCCCTTGAGTAAATTAACCAAGGCCCACGCTCCATGGGAATGGAAGAAGGAACAAAACGCAGCCTTCCAAAATTTGAAAGTTTACTGACTACTTCACCATACTTAGACAGGCTGATGATTCCCTGCCCTATCTTTTGCGCACCGATGCTAGCTCCTATGCGCTTGGTGCCGTGCTACTACAAGGCGAAGGAGCTGAGGAACGCTCCATTGAATACGCTAGTAGACTGTTATTGGCCGCTGAAAGAAACTATTCTTCCACTGAACATGAAGCTTTAGCCGTCGTCTGGGCTACTGACAAATTCCGAGGATATATCGAAGGTAATGAAGTAACCATTGGAACCGACCATCAAGCCTTGAATGGTGACGCTACAATCGCCCTCTGGAAGATTAGCGCGATGGGTATTGAAGCTACATTCAATAATTTGGACATTCTGTATGTACCTGGATCTAGTAATGTGGTAGCTGATACCCTTTCTCGACCGCCTATCACTTTGACGCAACAGGAAGTCCTGGCCGCAGCTACCATTGTGCATTTTCCTACTCTAACAGCTGCCGAACTGACAGATAAGCAATTCAGTGAACCGGAAGTAAAAAACAAAATTTGTGGAATCGAGAGTGAAGCCGACGACCCACTTATTGCTCGACGATGGGTAGAGAGAGGCTTTCTTATGACACAAGGAGTTCTCTACCATTACGGAGACGAAGAAACCGAAAAGGCTCAACTAGTAGTACCCCAGAGCATGAAGCAAAAAATTCTCACTGACCATCACGACTCACCCTGAGCGGGACACCCCAGACTTGACCGAACCATCCGTCGTATTTCTCGTAATTACTATTGGGTCGGAATGCGTCAATATATTCGAGAGTACATAAAGAAGTGTATAGAATGTCAACGTTACAAGCCTGCTAACCACATGCCAACTGGATTGGTCATGACCCCTGCACCGTCACGTCGTTTCGAAACGATTGCGATACATTTATTTGGGCCTCTACCGGTTACAGCAACCAACCAGCGTTGGATCTTGATCATCGAGGATTTGGCCACTCGATGGGTTGAGCTGTTTACTCTCGTTCACGCTACTGTTGAGGAGTGTGCCCACAAACTAGTAGAAGAAATTTGTCTGCGTTACGGAACCCCAATCTTACTCTGCGTTACGGAACATCTTTTTTTATCTTATTGATAACTTCTTTATTGCTGTTTATATTGATCATGTAAAAGGGTATTCCCGTATAATTTCAATTTGAATAATTTTGAATAAATTTGAAAAACGACCTGTTGGTGAGTACCGAGGCCGCTACAATGCTCCAACAACCAGCGAAGTGACAGTGTTGATGGTTGATGAGGATTACGGTCCCAGGGGTACTGGTCGCTTTTTCCTTTTTCCTTCAGGGACGTTTTCAAAATGTCACAGTAATAGAGTGCATTTATGGTTTGACGTTCTTCCAGAAAATCGACATGAATGATACCCTTAATGTCCCAGAATACAGTCGCCATCACTACCATCGAGGCCATTGGATCTTTAGGTCCTTGGGATACGGCTAATGAAAAATTTCTTAAGAAAATGTGCTCATGTAGATATCTTACATTATTTAAAAAACTTTGCGTGAGTGATATCATCAAGGACTCACGCGATATCTACATTGAGCACATTACGAGTCATAGGCAGTGAAGCGCTTCATCATCATTTTCATCTTCATTATCATGTTCATATTTAAAGTTTTTCATTTTTTCATCATTTTAATTTACATTCACACTCTTTTTTAACATTTATTTACAACACTTAGGGTGTGTCTAAAAAAGTCCGACCGGTCGCCAAAAGGTTATGTGGTACGATCGGCGGCCGTTTGCTTCCGTTTGTTCGTTCATGGACAGCGCGGTGGTGAGCATTTTGAATCAAAATGACGTCGCAGCAAGGTTCTTCATCATATTTCGCCATCTCCTTTCTCCAAAATATATTTATTACGTATCGGGCACTCGAACACTTGAATTTTCTACTTTCGTCCGCCATTTTGATTCTACTCACCGAGGCAGTCGACCGCGAACGGCGTTGATTAGACATTGGAGTTCGGTCGTTACTTTATGAATCGAGGATCGTCCGAATCGGGAGAAAATTTACAATGAATAAAGCCAGTTACGTATGCCTGCATCGTTCCCGCGTCGATCGGACATGGGCTCCAAACGAGCTTTGCGACGGGCGTTGAGCGGATTTTTTAGACACACCCTTATTTTTTTACTTTTACAATTTTTAACCCCATTTCTTTAAATTTAAAAAGCTGAAAAAGAACAGATTTCATAATATGAATATTTGAACTTCATCGTTCTTATGATCCGTAGCTCTTAGATTCGTGAAAGGTGGAGATAGTTACACCATTAAACATCCCACAAAGTGTCATGTGTCAGAACCATTGACCAGCTTATAGACAACGTTTATCCGAATTTTGAAGATTTCTACAAAGAGACACTATTTGGTTTGGCAAGAACGCCATCATGATTGCAAGAAACAACGCCGCGGAGAAAATAAATGAAGGTAGTTTCTGAAAAAATAGCCACCGTATGTAAAACATTCACATTAATGAATACGATGTTAAATCTAGATGAGACCATTCAGTACCCAATAGAGTTTCTCAATACTCTCAACCCTTCAGATTTGCCTTCACATGCACTCAGGCTAAAAGTTGATACTCCGATCATGTTGCTTCGCAAACTTAAAGCACCACAGCTTTTCAATGGCGCACGACTTTTAAGGGAAGCGTCTAATGCACATCATAAAGGCCACCATTTATCGGACCAGTAATCGGTGAAAACGCATTAATACCAAGAATATCCATGATTCCTACTGATCTGCAATTTAAGAGGCTGTAGTTTTCTGTCAAATTGTTTCGCCATTACGATTAACAAATCCCAAGGCCAAGCTTTTAATGTGATTTGAGTAGACCTCCGAAACGAGGTATCTTCGCACGGCCAGATTTTAATAAAAATCGTAATGTAGTTCCTGAAGTTTTTGCTGATTACTAAAAAGTCCATAAAATGACAAACTACAGAAGTATTACTTACATAACCAAGGTTATTTCACTTATATCATTTTGCCGTGAGCGAAGCCAAGGGTATCCGCTAGTTAATTCTGAAATGCATTGCATTTATGTAATAAAATATATTAAAGAAAAGTTTTTATTATATTAATAGTATTAGTTGTATTTCTTGAAATATTTTAATTACCGGTCATAATGACAACGCTAGATCAGAGCGTTCGGTGATTCACCCCTTAATAAGTGAACGGGAAGATTCTATGTAGATTAACAATTATTTTAATCCAATAAACTGTCAAAATTATTAATACAAATAATTGAAATTTAATTAATGAGAAAGTTCATTAATTTTAGTCGAGCATATGTGATTCCTCTTCTTGCTTCAGAGTGAGGGCGGGTTGATATCTTTGAAAGCTGAATGTGTCGAACTACCGAGGTAAGTATTAGCGGGCCTCGACATGCGCAAGGCGTTCTTCTGTATCTTAACTAACGTATGCAAACGTGCCTTCACCGTTGTTGATAGGCTTACGTTCATGTAGCAGTTCTTATATAAGTGATAATAGAGCAGAGAGTCAATATGAAATTTTGTTTTAAATTGGATAAAACCGCAAAGGAAACCGACGAAATGTTAAAGAGTGTACAGTGAAGACGCTGTGGCTCGAAAATGTATGAGTGGATGAAGCGTTTCCATGAAGGACGAGAAACCCTCGAAGATGAACCGCCATGTGGAAGGCCAACCACCAGTCCCATACCGAACAATATCGAATGTGTTTGAAATCAACAATGAAAGGAGCACAGATATCTCGACGTTCCGGATATTTCAAACGGCTGTAAAGAGGAAACTTCAAGAGGATTTTTCACACGCCATGCAATAGTTGTACGAACGATGTCAAAAGTGCATTGTGGCCATGGAGGCTTTCTTTGAAGAATAATAAAATATTAACTCTGAAATACGTGGCCCTGTTTGTTTTTCTGATTCATTCATCGAACTTTTCGTCTCACCTTGTAGAAAAAAAATATCATAAACTCATCGTCGGGCCTCTTGCATATTACGGGCTCAAGACAGTTATCTTTTTTGTTTTTGTATATCCTAAATTCAAATTCGTCATTGAAAAAATTCGAAGTCCTGGGCCTCGATCATCATGAACAACATGAAGAGGCTGACGCGAGAACATGAAAATTGACGTCACAAAAACCTATTTCGTTTCCTCTGCAGTAGCATTGCCTCCGAGCAAAATCTCTTCTGCTATGAGCCTTCTGGTAAAATCCATTATATGAACAATGGAAAAAAAAGACTGGATCGCGCACTCGCTTCAAGGGTTCCGTAGCAAAAATTACCTGGTAAACCATGAATGGGGAGTCCACTTATTTGTACATAATGGAAAGATCGCTGACTTAACGAATATTAGGACCAAATAACGTGGATTAAAGTTCTTTTTTTAATAACCTCTGTCAGTAAAAGTTGTTTTCATTTTGATTGCACTGTATTAGGTGGATTTTTTTTATAAATTAAGGCAAAGTTACTGTCAATTTGAAATGAATGTAATTTTATAAATCAGTAACTTGTACATAAGCAAATAAACTCAATTATTTCAAGAGATAAATCAGGAATTCTATTAAATGGCTTAAAAAATTCACATTTTGTAAACGTATTCATTTTTTAAAATTTATTACGTAGTAAAATGTACTCATAAATTAACTGAAATTTTTTTTTGGAACCGTTGTTTTCAATTGCATCTTCTTGGCAACTGTTACAACTATAAAATACAGTTCCTTATCACCCTGAAAAATATTGCTTCTAGATATTATTAATAACATAGCTGCCAAGTGTTCCGATTTTATCGTATTTGTTCCGCTTTTTTTATCTTGTTCCGGGAATACGATTTTGGACCAATATAGTCCGATTTAAGCCATTCACGGAATTTGACCGTTGCTGGGCAAGATGCAATTATTTACCTCTTCTGTTACGCCAAAGCTTAGCTTAGTGCCACATTATTATAGTATTTCATTCCGTTTAGGTGAAACCGAAAGTCGTACCACGTTTTAGATTTTACCGGAAACGGAAATGTGGATGGCGCTAGTAGCGGGAACGCTGTATAGCTGGTTGCAGTGTGTCGTTTAAATAGACATCATTTTGAATATAATCATCGCCTGGAAATATGTCAAAACGCAGAACGCAAACTTATCTATAAGGTACTGTACTTATAGACAGGTACTCTCAAGATTTTGATTTTATTAAAAAATCTCATAAAGGAAATTCCTACGCATTTTACAGTTTATGCAACTGTAATATAAAAATAGCGTAAAAACGATATAATCCTTCATGCTAAAACCGCGAAACACGTTTCAGCATATAACAGTAGCTTGAAGAAAACACCCAAAATGATGGATTATGTATCTACTACTTCAGATAAGCAAGTTATTAGAGCACAACTGTTATTTACGGGATTTTTTCTTGACCATAACATTCCGTTAGCTGCGGCCGATCACGTGTCGAAGCTGTTGAGTTTTAAATGATTGTATTAGCATTGTTAGAAGTATTGGAATTGTACGAGAGTGGGCTGAAAGGTAATGCCTCCAAGGCCATAACACTTTTATTTTTTAACGACTCTAAAATTTTTTTTTTTCAAATTTTTTTTTTTCAAAAGTTATTTTGTTCTCTTTCAAAAACACTTTATGTCTATGTTACTAGATGGTGTAGGTGTGCTAAAAATGAAACATAATGGTGACCTACATGGAAGTCAGAATGAAACAGTGCGCAGTGATTGAGTTTTTGACAGCTGAAGGTTGCGATCCTGTCCAAATTCATCGCCGAATGACAGCTGTATACGGCAATGCAACTTTTGACATCAGTACAGTGAGAAGATGGGCAAGATTAGTGAAAGAACAAAACCCGGCAAGCTCTAGCCTAGCTGATCAACCCCGCAGTGGACGACCAATCACAGCAACAGACGAGCAACATCGAGTTCGTGTCGATCAAATGATTCGTTCCAACCGCCGAATTAAGCAATATGACATCGCTACAGAGCTCCAAATTTCCAAGCAGAGAGTGCACGTTATCATAACCGAGTTGCTGGGATATCATAAGGTGTGTGCTCGTTGGGTACCGCATATGCTCACTTCTGAACTCAAAGAGAAGAGAAAGAACGTTTGCCAGGATCTGTTGGCCCGGTACGAGCGTGAGGGTGAGGCTTTTCTGCAGCGCATTCTCACGGGGGATGAATCGTGGGCACATCATTTTGACCTAGAGAACAAACGACAATCGTTGGAATATCGCCATGCAACATCTCCACGTCCCAAAAAGTTCAGGGTTGTCAAGTCAGCAGGGAAAGTCATGTTCATCATCTTTTGGGACTTCCAGGGTGTTGTCCACTTTGACTTCTTGGAACCAGGAACCACGATCAACTCAAAACAGTACGTGCAAACGCTAGAGAAGCTTCGCACCCGGTTGCTCCAAGTTCGGAAGGGTATGGACCCTATTCTGCAGCACGACAATGCATGTCCGCACACAAGTCGAGAAACACAAGAAGGGTTGCAGCGACTGTAGTTCATGGAGGTTCTACCGCATCCGCCGTACAGCCCTGACCTCGCTCCCAGTGATTTTCACTTGTTCCCAAAGCTTAAAGAATCGCTTAAAGGACATCGATTTAGCTCTGATGACGAGCTGAAAGACGCGATTCGATCCTGGTGGCATAGGGTTCCGATTTTTGACCCTTGTAGGTTGGCAGCTCTGTAATAAGCTTCATCTCATCTTTTTTATTCCTCTTTTACCTTTTCGGTATCGAGGATGTTAAATAACCATTGGATTTATGGAAATTTAGCCTAGCAGGGGATCAGCCTACCTGGCTTTGCTTAGTTTACCAAGTTTGTAGAAAAGAGACAAACACGAACACTTTAGCGAGATTCGAATCCGCGACTCGCTAACCACAAGAGGTACAAGACCTGTGCCTGAGCGCTTTCGACGATCGAGCAAGTTAGATTAATATTTCAGGCATTAAAATATGTAAAGCAGTAGACAATGATTATGTGGAATCTCGTTAATGATTTTTCGATGGAAAAACGGAAGGAAAAATTCTGCGACCTGGATTCGAACCAGGAAACTCGACTATCATGGCCGACGCCTCTACCAATTGGGCTATCGCAGACACCTGGACAGCCAAGCTGTCTCAAGGTGTCTTAAAGACAACCAAGTTGTCAAGGTTGAAAGCTCAATGGGAGACGGGAACCTGGCCCGCAGATCGAGAATTTCTCCACTCCAAACCATCAGAAAGTTGATGAACTCACAAGTAAATAATAATTGAATTTTTGAACTCACGGTTGAATTTTTCCTTCCGTTTTTCAATCGAAAAATCATTACATATGCTTGGAGAGCATCTCCAGTTTATAATCATTATTATTTACTGGAATCTTGTTATTTACTTTTCTTTAATTCAAAAACGCAGCTTGAATTTTGAGAATAAAGCTACATGTTTACACAGTCCCTATTTCCAAACTTTTGTCGAGAGATGTATATTCAACTGCATAGAATAATTTTAACTGATAGAGGCATCATAATTGCCTTACAGATCCACATTAAACTACAATCAAATAAACAAGGGAGATTGTTTTCTTTCTGTTATTCACTTTTATACAATACAAGCAAGCTTGCAATGCTCCCTATTTGTCAGCGCTTACTTGTATCTGGACAGCGACTTCCGAATATCATTATGGCTACGTTTTTCTCTACGTTGATTGCGAGCTAGTGAGCGATCCAGTCTTTCTTCCGTTGTTCCTATCAGTGGGCTAAATAGCGTCAGGGGAATAGGAAAGTGTGGCACCTTTAAAGTTTTGACCAACAGGGCCGCGCTAAAAAATTGGCTATTATTTAATGAATTCTGGTCTTCCTGGCTTGATACTATGGGAGGGTGTTGCTATGTCCCTGAGTGTCAGTCTGGTTACAAAAAAAATCAGATAATAAGCGGATTTCAAACCGTCCAACCCTGAAATGCTTGAAAGAAATATCTCTGGCATAGATTTAATAACTCAGGTTCTATAATAGTTAGGATGCTGAAGTCGGAAAGCATAATAAGGTACATATACCTGAGAACCCCGTTAAAATTTGATCGAATTTCAACGGGTAATTTCTGAGTTTTACGCGATCGCGTATTTGATCTCACTTCACGCGTTAACTGAAGCACAGGGTTTGCTGCATGCACATGGTTCTGTTCCCTTCAGTATTACTTATAATGATTATATTATTGGTTTTTCATCATTTCATCGTTAGGAGATCAAGAATATAGGGTAAGTGAATTACTTAACTAGTTTATTAATATGATAAAATAAGGACTTCTGAAATTAGCAAAGGGTAGAATATTTAATTGCCTACGCGTTTCGTAATAATTACATCTTCAGGGAAACAATACAACTACAATTGAGGCTGATCGCGTTCACAAATTTATGGACATGCCCCACCAAGTGAAATGCAAATTTCAACCGTGGGGTTTAACAAAGAATGTTATTCGTCCGAATTACAAAGTTCATGACTCATACTGCCATGTGTAGATAAATTATATAGTCATAAGTTAGCCGATCATAGAAAATAAAATAAAAATTAAATAAAAATAAAACAAAATTAAAGACAAAATAAACGAAATCGTTAGATAACATAATACGAAAAGGCTCTTAGAAGCAGAGTAATCATCGTGATAATCGATATTCCAACAATCGATATTTATTGTTCACGTGGCCGATTTCGAAAAGAAACCCTGATGATGCAGTGTTATGAATCAAAGTTTCACACCAGATAGTTAAAAAATTTTCGTCATTCGTTTATTTCAGACAAATACTTTGTTATTGAAGTTTGTTTAAATTAATGAATATACTTGTTTGTAATAGGATTATTCACAGAACTATACAAACTGAAAAGATCTGGAGGAACACCATTGCTATACAGGATGTATGACTTCATTTCATCTAACATAGCAACATACGCTTATAACGAGGATAGCCCAGAAAATAATGCACCACAATGTTTTTCTTCAACAGTTATTTATTGAACACAATGAAACTTCTACACACGAAAGAAGTTTTCTTCTTCTTCATCTTCAGCTTTTCCCACTTCTATGTGGGATCGCTGTTTTTGATGAGCTTTCTCCATTTCTCTCTGTCCATTCCCTTCTGAGACCCTTTGATTTCAGATCTTCGTCCACAATAAGTTTATCTTGCCATCTTCTCTTGGGTCGTCCTCTATTTCTCCTTCCCTCCACTTTTATGTTCATAGCTCTTTTGCCCGTGTAGTCCTCGTCTCTTCTCATTACATGGCCAAACCATCTCAGTCTATTTTCTTAGATTTTATTATCAATACCTGTAACTTTCACTGTCCCTCGGATGCGCTCATTTCTAATCCTGTCTGCTCGTGTCACTCCGCACATCCATCTCGTCATTCTCATTTCTGGCACCTCCATCCTTTGTATATTGGAGTTTTGCAGAGAGAGTGTATCCATTCCATACAGCATTGGAGGTCTCACCACCGTCCTGTAAACTTTGCCCTTTAGACGCACAGGGATCTTCTTATCGCAGAGGACTCCAGAGACTTCTTTCCATTTTTTCCAACCTGTCTGTATTCTGGTAGCCACTTCCCTATCTGTCTCACTCCATTCATCAACTGTCGATCCAAGGTATCTGAAGTGGTCAGTTTTCCTGATTGCTGTCTCCATCAGTTTCAGCTCCTCATTTTTCTGGGCCTCTATGTTGCATGCCATATATTCTGTCTTGCTTCTGCTGATTTTCAGTCCCCTGTCTTCCAGAGCTTTCCTCCAATCCTCTAGCTTTTCTTCGACCTTTGCTCTAGATCTTCCACATAAAACTGAATCATCAGCATAGAGCATCTTCCAAGGCGCTTCTTTCCTGATTTTCTCTGATATAACATCTATCACTATGTTGAACAGGGAAGGACTCAGTGCCGAGCCCTGGCGGAGACCCACTCTCACTTCAAAGCTACATCTTTCTCCCTGGCAGGTTCGCACTTTCGTCTTGGCTTTCCTATACATTTCTTGAATTAACCTGACACATTTCTCTGGTGCGCTTCTAACTCTGAGGCTCCTCCAAACTTCTTGCCCTTTCTGTCATATGCCTTTTCCAGGTCAATGAAGACCAGGTGGAGTTCTTGTTGTTTCTCTCTGAACTTCTCCATCATTTGTCTCAAGCTGAAGATTGCATCAGTGGTTGACTTTCCTGGCATGAATCCAAATTGTTGACTCCCAATATTAACTTCAGCTCTCAGTCGTTTGTCCAGGATCCTCTCCAAGATCTTCATGGTGTGACATTAGCTTAATTTCTCTGTAGTTGTCACACATTTGGATGTTCCCTTTACCTTTGTAGATTGGGACGAGAATACTTTCTCTCTATTCGTCTGGTATCTCCTCCTCTCTGTAGATCTTCACCAAGAGATCCCATAGCAAGTCCAGCCCTTCCTCTCCAAGGGCCTTGCAGGCTTCAGCCGGGAGTCCGTCCGGTCCAACTGCTCTCCCTCTCTTCATGTGCTTCAGTGCTACTTTAACCTCACTCCTTGTGATGTCCGTTGTCAGTCCCTCATTCGGTATTCCATCTTCATGGTATTTTCGTTCATATTCTATGTTTAGTAGCTCCTCAAAGTACCCTTTCCATCTATCCTGTATCTCCACAGTGTTCCTCAGAATTTCTCCATTGGCCTTGATCTACTTGATGTGTGTGATATCTTTTGCTGTCCGGCTTCTGTATTTGGCAAGGCTATATATTTTCTTCTGCCCTTCCGGTGTTTCTAAGTCATCGTACATCTCTTGACATGCTTTGTCTTTCGCTTGTGCCACTTTCTTCTTTGCTTCCTTATTCCTGATCTTAAAGACTTCTAGATCTGCTGGGGCATATGTTGAGTCCCACCTCTTTTTTGCTTTTCTCTTCTCCTGTTCTGCTGTCTGCACCTCCTGGTTCCACCACCAACTCTCCTTGTTTTCCCAGAATTTTCCTGTTGTTTCCCCCCAAATTTTCCTGCCAACACACCTGATGGCCTCTGCATTTCTATTCCACCACTCTTGAACATCCTCAAAATCCCTGGAAACTCTCTGCAGGACTGCTTCTTTAAATCTGCGCCTCAAAACTGTATCCTTTAATTTGAACCACTTGATCTTCTTCACCTTAGCCTTACTCTTCACTTTCTCCCTGACTGCATGCATCGAAAGTTGGAGGTCCATGAGCAATGGGTGGTGTTGCGTTGCCACGTGGTCACTAGGGATGACTTTGCAGTTTTTCACTTCCTTCAGATATTTTCTCCTGTCCAGAAAGTAGTCAATCTGTGTGCTATTTCCACCACTTTTGAAGGTGATCAAGTGCTCTTCTTTTTTGTTGAAGAAAGAGTTGGCCAGGGCAAAGTCGAAAGCTCCAGTGAGATCTATGATTTGTTCACCTTCTTGGTTCATTTCTCCAAAACCATGCCCTCCATGGATTCCTTCTATGCCTTTGTTATTGGCTCTAATGTGTCCATTAAAGTCCCCTCCGATGATCACTCTCTCTTTCTCTTCCAGATGTCTTAGCTCTTCATCTATGGTTTTCCAGAAAGCATCCTTCATCCCCATACTTGTACCAATCTGTGGGGCATAAGCGCTGACTATATGAATTGTTTCCCCTATATCCAGCTTCATCCTCATAATCCTGTCACTTCTGCGGCTTACTTCTATGACATTTTCCTTCATCTTTTGTGAGATGATGATCCCTACTCGATTTCTGCCCTCTTTGTTTGCACTGCTGTAGAATATCTTGTGCCCCTCTCCTAGTTCTCTTGCAATGTCTCCATTTCATCTTGTTTCTTGTACTCACATGACATCAATCTTTCTTCTTTCCATCATGTCCACAATTTCCCTTCCTCTTCCTGTCATGGTGCCCAAATTGAGTGATGCAATCCTGAATAGTAAAGGTCTTCGAGCTAGTTTCTTTAGTCGCATCCGCTCTTGATGCGATAACCCTAGCATACTTTTCATAGTCCTCGGGCGCCTAAGGAACTGCGCGTCACCTACAGCGGGGAACGTCATAGCATTTTCTGAGTCATGGATACCACTCATCATAAATGCTTGGCAGGATGTTTTACAGCCGGATGCCCTTCCTGACGCTAACCCTCCTCCTTTATCCAGGCTTGGGACTGCCAGTCCGCCATATGGTGTCCTGGGCGGAGTTAAAGAAGTTTCTTCTAAACTTCCTAATTCTCCACATAATCTCCGTCCCGTTCTATGGCCTTCCTCCAGGGAGACACAAGGGCGTGTAAACTCTGTCGGTATCAGTCCTTGTTCTGTTCAAGCAGCCATGTCTTCACTGTGCGAATCACCTCTTCGTCATCCTCAAAAAAAAATGTCTTCCACGAATGACATTCTTCAATGGCACAAACAAGTGAAAGTCTGAGGGCGCTAGGTCAGGGGTGTAGGTGGATGGGGTAACACTGTCCAACCCTGTTTCTTGATGTGTTCCGACGTCCTCAAACTTGTGTGAGGGCGAGCCTTATCGTGTTGAAGCAAACAATCAGCTGGGAGCGCTTCTCGAGTTTGGTTAATGTGTTCACATATCTCAGAATTAATGGTGCTGCCTCTGGGCATCACATCAATGAATATGACACCATCACAGTCCCAAAACACAGTGATAATAACCTTAGGGGCCGTCAACAAATTACATCATCCTTTTTCTTTTCCAAATAATTTTATACCCCCTCCTCCCCGTGTCAGCACATGTTATATTTTTGTAAACCCTCCCCACCCCTTCGGTCATACGTCATCCTGACACATTTAAATTCTATTAATCAAGATGTATCGAGGTAATAAATAAATAAAAAAAATGCAACCATACAGGGGAAAAGCATTCCATTTATTGAAATATTTACATATGTTTAATCCATGGTGAGGTAGCCCAAAGCTCCAAATCTTTAATTACTACAGACGTATTTTTTGAAGTTGGTTTAGGAACGAACACGTCAGAAATAACATATTCGCTAAGCCACACAAAAATCATCACCATCTTCAATACTGTCTTCAATCATCATGTGGCTGAAGCTCCGAGGTTGCTTCACAGGTCCGTCACCGAGTGCTCCATAAATCTCGTAAGTGTGAATTATGTTGTGGGCAGCAGCGTTGTTTTAACTAAGCGCAGTTTTATGGAACTGCATTATCGAAATTTACGCAGCGTATCGAATGTAAGAGGATTGTGGCCTTATGGCATAAATGCGTATCTTAGTGACCAGCTGGGTTTTACGCTAGCACAATTCTGACGTTTCTTATCGGCACTTTATCTTATCTTCCCGTGTTTTGTGGTGTGTTCTCTTAAGAAGTAGCTTAATTAAGAGAATATTGAAACGGGTTTTAAAATTTTGTAGTGCTTAAATGTCAGTGCCGTTAATCCGTATGTTTCATTGTATTTTTGCAGTGTGTGAGACCGTAGCGTAGCTCAGTCTAATTCTAAGACTTTATTTCCTGAACTGAACTGTTTGAACTTCTGGGTTGTTTAATAAACGCCCATGTTGTAAAAGAATTGTATTCCCGAACTGGACTATTAATTAACGATTTAAGGACTTGATATTTTGTTTCTTATAGGTGTCACCTGATTAGAGGAAAAATTAGCTAATGTATTGTCAGAATCATATTGTTTTCTTATTGATTAAGATTAGCCATATTTATTGTTCCGCATACTTACATATATGTGCTTATTTGTAGAAATAGCCGAATTTGTTGGTCTTATGTTGATATGCAATTTAGCTAGGCTAATGTATTTATTTGATAATGATATTTTGGGTCCATGCTCATGTTCACGTAATCATTGTAGAGAATGATATTCTTGTGAAACGATAAGGCTTTACAATTGTTTTCACTAGTAGATTGAATTGCTAGAAATTGTTTATTTCAAGTTATTTACGTAATTCTTAGCATAGTAAGGGTTACATAGAATTATTGTCTTGTTATACTTTCATTTTAATCAATATTTATTTAATTTATTTTAATAAATTGCATTTAGTTATCATTCCGTTCACTGTACGTGTATTACTACTTTTCACTGCGCATATCTGCCAATTACAGATAATTTTACACGTCACAAATACCAGATCTGTAAATATGAAACTGGTAAGGCAAGAAATATGAAAATGACCTTAGCTGTTAATGTAGTTACCGTCAAACCGCATCGTTGGTGCCATTTTCTTACTCTGACATCTCACAAAGATTTTCAACTCACTACAATACAATTTTCATACAACAGCATAATTTGTAACATGCTGATTTTGTGCCTGGAAATTACGATTTGCGGACAGCATTGATTTTCTATTACCATTTGAAGAACATTTCTGCAGAATCGCATCGAATACTTGCCGAAGCCTACACTGAGCATGCTCTTGGTAAATCACAGTGCTTTGAGTGGTTTAAAAAATTCTAAAGTGGCGATTTTGACTTGAGAAACGATGCTCTGTAGTTGGTGGGATCAGAAGGGTGTGATCTATTATGAGCTGCTGAAACCTGGCGAAACCATTAATACTGAACGCTACAGACAACAAATGATCGATGTGAATCAAGCTTTGCATAAAAAACGACCGGAATATAAAAAAAAAGGCAACACAAAAGTGATTTCGCTTCATGAAAATGCACCATCATACGTACAGCAAAACTTAATCAAGGAAACGATTCAGGCCTTTAGTTGGGAAATACTTTCCCATTCGGATTATTCACCAGACATGGCTCCGTCCGATTACTACTTATTTGCATCTCTGGGACACGTACTTGCTAGGAAGCGCTTCCCTTATTACGAAAATGTACAAAAATGGCTCGATGACTGGATTGCCTCAAAAGAGCAAATGTTTTTTTGGTATGGCATCCACAAATTGTCAGACAGGTGGAAAAATTTATAGTGAGCGATGGACATTACTTCGAATAAAATATTTTTTATCATTTTCATACAATAAACATGTATTTTCTATACAAAAATTCCGATTTCATATTTACATACCTAGTAGATGAGTGCAAGTCTATCTCTCCTTGTTCGCAGCTAATATTATCTACGACTGCAAATGCTGTAGTAGGAGCATTCAAATTAGAGGTGTTGCCATGAAATGCTTCGTGCAATTTCAGGCGCTTGACAGAAAAGAAATAAAAACCACAAATTTGGCAAACACGTTTGTGCAAGTTTTCCTGCACACGTTGATATTATGCATCAAATGGGATTATTCTATACTTTATACATGCAGTTGAGATAACTTTATGAGACAGTGCTAGTGTTACAAACAAATTTGGAAACCGGTCACTGAGATAAATGGGATTTACCTGTGGAAGTTCTGCTTTTCCCCTCGGTTTGTAAATTAATACTTCTTAATGTAGTTTAGCGTTGGGTGCAGAGTTAAGAGTTTTGTTTCTCATCTTATGCTTTTATTCGTATTCGTTTATATTTATACCAAAGTGGGTACAGTTATATAAATATAAGAGTACATATATGTCATTAAATCAATCATTAAATTGTTAACAAGGTTTATTATTGATTGATTAACAATTTGTTATTTAAGGGCATTAGTTAATCAGTTTATTTATTAATAATGTGTTTATAACATTCGCCAACAAACTATAAAAACTATTTGATTTTATAGTTTTATTTTGATTTTACTTATTTTTACTATTATTTTGTTATTTGTTAATTATTATTTTATTTTTCATTTTTATTTATTAACTATTATCTATTGTATTCCAGGGTTTTTGTGTCTCGTCCTTTCTTCTTATAAATATCCGTTCTTTATAACATTCTCTTATATTCACTGAACGATCAATTTACTAGAGACACCACGCTAATAGCGTGTTGCGCCTCCTTTAGCGGCGAGAACTGCCTGAATACGTGCTGGCATGGATTCAACAAGGTGTTGAAATCGTTGCGGAGGAATAGCAGCCCAGGCTGAATCACAGCGTCCCGTAATTGGTGCAGGTTGGACGGTAGTGTGGGAAGGCGTCAGATGGTTCTCTCCACTTCATCCCATAAACGCTCGATCGGGTTGAGATCGGGTGACCGAGCTGGCCACTGAAGCAGGTGGAAGTCCGCGTCATGTTCCTCGAACCAGTCCAAGACCATTCCAGCACGGTGTCAGGGAGAATTGTCCTGCTGAAACTGTCCGTCGCCACCAGGGAACACAGTCATCATGAACGGGTGCAACTGGTCAGCAACAATGTTCAGGTAATGTGTCGCATTCAGGCGACCTTCTTCCACTCATCCAGTGTCCAGTGGCGATGACTGTGCCCATAGCAGGCAATCTTTCCTATTTTGTGGTGACAGTGACGGTACCCGTAATGGCCGCCTGTTGTTGAACTTAGCTCGGTGGAAGGTGCGCCGCACCGTGTGCTTCGAAATGGGTTGGGATGCTCCCTCATTGAACTGCGCTACAATTTGTTGGGCTGTTCTTGTCCTGTTGCTGTGGATGGTTCGAGCCAGTCGCCGTTGGCCTCGTTCATCCACGGCCCTGTTTCGTCCGGAGTTGTGTTTATTGGAGGTTGTTATTATTATTTAGCGTATGGCGCTACACACCAACTAATGTTGGAGGTTGTTTTTTGGCATAATTGCCATTCAAGGAATACCCTTGACACTGTTGCACGGGAAAACCCGAGGAGGTTCGCAGTTTGCGAAATGCTCAAATGCGCCCGTCGAGCTCCAACGATCATGCCTCGTTCAAAGTCGGTCAAATCCTTGAATTGATCCATATTCATCCTACTTTTGCTACTGATTGCAACTTGTGATCCAATGCATCCTTTTTATACGCCATTTCGGCATGTTCCATTGTTTGGGTGTCACTGGGAGCCGATCCATTTTCCGTAAGAGGTATCTCTAATAAATTGGTCGTTCAGTATATTTCTTCGAAAATATCTTCATTTACTTAGTTGTTAAAAATTCACTCTCTACTCCTGTCAATTTCTCCCAAGATTGACTGGGGATGGAAGAGTGCCTATATGGGCACAATTAGCATTATAGCAATTAGCATAGGATTATAAATTGCTAACATTTTAAATCTTGTAACTTTTAAATGAAGATGGTTTAAAACCGAAACACGTAATAAAAATAAAAATCAAGTTTATTGCAAATTTGAACCTGGATATCACTGTTCTTAATTCATTGTGCAACATGGAACCATGCAATCTAAGTGAAACCACAGATGGAAGATATCTCTCTTAATTGTGGTAAACCGTCTCGTATACTCATGTAAATAATTCCACGCACTTCCCGCGTGAAATTGGAGTGGTTGTGTCTCAAAATTTTCCTCAAGTCAATTATAAATTTACATTTATTTATGTATTTAAATTAGTTTAAATTGGTTAGTGATTACTGTCATTTTGGGCAGAACCCCCCATCTCCCCCTTGTCATTCTCCGTCAGCATTTTGCGATCCCCCCTCCCCCCTTGGATGGATGACGTAATTTGTGGAGGACCCCTTACCAGCAGAAGCAGTTGCTTTGAATTTTGTCTTCTGTAGAGAGTGCGGATGACGCCATTCCATCGATTGCGGTTTTGTTGCGGGCTCAAAATGGCGCACCCAGGTTTCATCAGCTGTCACAATCCGGGACAAGAAGGCTTCCCCCCTCCCCCCCTGAGCTTCAAAACGTTGCAGCAACTCAGAAGAAATGTTTTTTTTTCAGAGCTTTGTGTTCCTCTGTAAGACAGCGTGGAACCCATCGTGAACACGTTTTTGTATAATCAGGAGCACAGATGATTTCACCCCACACTTCCTTTACTGGTTGACAGCTCCAGCGCCAACGCCGAGTCGTTCTGCGTCGGTCCTGAAGAATGAGCGCATCAGCACGCTGCACCTTGTCAGGTCTGACAGCCGAGGATGGCCGCCCCGACCGCGGCAAATCTTGGAGCTCCGCAGAACCGCTTTCTGATGGCTACACCCTCTGTGCTCAACGACTAACTGTACTTCTGTCGACTGCTGATGCTCCATAAACTGAACCGTTTATATCGTTTAGTTGCGCCAATCGTTTCTTGCGCCGCAGTGAGAAATTCAATGACGACTCGCTGCTTGTAACGTACATCACTTACAGACGCCATGTTATTCCATTTAAAGCACTGTATATAGACGCCATGTTATTCCTATATACAGTCCTTTAGTTCCATTGCTGCACGTACGCTATCTGTCGGAATAAACGGAAACTTTGCGCGCGCCCTCCGAAAACTTCTAAGAATGCATTCCTCAAGTTTCGCGTTCGTACCATTGTTAGAGACGGAGAAAAAAATTGTGGTGCATTACTTTCTGAGCTACCCTCGTAGATGGCGCAGATCTTTCTGTCCCTTCATCATCACTCTCTGCTTTTTCTTCAGATTCATCATCTTCATTTCTGTTTCGACAATTCTCCATTATGTCCTCCATGCTTAAGGTTTCCTCAGTTAGAATATCCACGTCGATTTCGACATATTCCTGAAATATCAAACTGCCAACCTGCTCTCTTTCAGTTTCCCATTCGTCCAATCCTTCCCGTCTGGCTCATTCAGTTCATCAAAGGCATCAGGAACTTCGTCCTTTTTAAATCCAGCCTTACTGAAGCAAATTTTGACGATGTGTCCCGGGAGCATGCGCCATGCTTCTGCGATATTCATTATTGTGTCTAATATGTTTTATTTTATGCGTCCTTCACTATTATTCATCATGCGAATCATCATGCACTAATTTTTGCGGAAATCAAAATGCAGTGAATAAGACTGTGAATAGTACGTACTCTGACCAATGCAAACGACAATCGAACGGTGAAGTGTACATTTGTTCAGGTGGACATTTTTATTAATTAATTTATTGAAATTAGATCAGAGTAGCACAAACACTATCAAGACAGGGCATTTGCAACCGTTAACTTGCAGTCACGTGTCCATCTAGTCGATCACCACTTCTGCAAATACACCGTTCTCTGCGGTTGCAGGGGTGTCGCGAAAGAACTTAATGGCGAGCTGAATGGAGGAGGTCTGTTATTTTAAGCGATGAGAGCAGATTTTGCCTGCACACTAGTGATGGACGTTAACGTGTGCGAAGAAGACTAGGAAAGCGACATCTTCCACATTGTATTCGTCTACGGCACACAAGTCCAACACAGGCGCAACGGTAAGGGGTGCCCTCAGTCCAAAACTCGCGCTCGTCCATAATGTTTGTGAATGGAACATTGAAGAGCATCCAGGAGATTGTTCAACCCCTTCTTCTGCCTTTCTTGCAACAGGAGGACACCCTGCCCGTGCTAATTTACGAGGTCTGCAACATGTGACTCGACTTCCCTGGCAGCAATTGAGCATGTTTGGGACTTGATGGGACGGTACATGCATGGTCGCAGCACAGCAGCCTAACAATGTATCCCAAAATGATATTCAGCATCTGTACGACCATGTGCTTGCAAGAGTCGAGGTTTGGATGCCAAATATGCTTGTGGAGGGTATACAGCATATTAATTTTATTCTATTGGGATTTTTGGAACACACTTTACGTGCATATAAACTGTTGAAATTTAAATCAAATTTTGCATGCCATCACAATAAGCTCTTGTGTAATTTCATTAAAATTGACCTACTCACTCCATAACTAGCGGTCTTGTTAGTTGTTATTTTCACTTGTTGTTTCTCACTGAAGAAGGAGACAGAGCTCCGAAAAGTATAATTAAGTTTTATTTTATAGAATTCATTTATGCGGAATAGTGGTTTCTTTTCTTCCTTTCTTATATTCACGGAATATGTTGCATTTTATTTTACTGGTTGGTAATTTCTTTTATTCATTGATCCTATCCACTATTTAAGTTTTTTCTGTCTGTCCCTTTATAGACTCGGACCCTATAAGAGATATCCTGAAACCACCTTTTTTGCGGATACTTCAGGCTGTGTAGGGTGCGCTAGGATGATTTTCATTCCAATTTTCGTTTTTTTTTTCACACAAAACAATTTACAATTTAAATTCGTCTTTCCTGCATCTCTGTGGAGTTATATTTTCGTGGAGCAGCTTGTGACGTTTGTTTCGCCGAGGCTAACGAGAAATACAGGCTCCAGCACTGAAAAGTCACCTGATCAAAATAGGTCTATTAACAATCCAATCTTCATTGTTGCCAACAAAGGATGAAACACTAATTGTTAAAATTCAAGATGGTAACAATGAAAGTTACATTGTTAATAGACCCATCCTAGTCATGTGACCTTTTAGTGCCGGAGCCTGTCTTTCTCGTTAGCCTCGTTGTTTTGCCAATGAAGATAAAAAAATTGTTCCACAAAAACAACTTTCAAAGTTTCTTTCAACAATTAGACTTTTAGAAAAAGAAAGAGAGAGAGAGACAGGAAATCCCGTGCTCAAGAACAATTAAATCAGAAATATTTCACAAATAGAGCATTGAATATAGTTTCGTTTATTTTCATTTATAGTCCTCCTAGAAAAAGTAAAATAAATTCCCTGTTTTTAAAACATTTGGTCTATAGCCTATTTAGGAACAAAGTGGAATCTCTCTTGATTTTATTATTGCATTTCCTTCGTTGTTATTTTATTAAAATATTTTTAATCATATAAAATGGAGTATAAGAAATAAAGATAATTTTTTTTCATTGCATTAACCCATGATTGCACGACTCACTCTCAATTATATCAATGCACGAAAAAGCGAACAGCGCTTATGATGTGAAGCCCACAAGTGTTCAGGATATTCATCACGAATCACATATTTTTTTCTCCAGAATCTATGGCGACATCCTTCCTCTCATTATTTCTGCATACTCAATGGGTAATATACATTTCCTTTGACAATCTCTGTAAATTCATTTTTTGTTGAAAGCTTTTACGACGTCTTTTAGTGCCGTTAATAAATTGCTGGAGCTGGATGTTTTAGTTTTTATTGCGCCGCCAGAGTGTGCAAGGGAACAGTTTTGGAATTGGCAACATCCGGTAAGGTTAAGTTAACGCGAAAACGCCGTACAGTTGTTGTGTTCCACAATCCTCGGCAACTTCTAAAAAGAATAAAGGATTGAAATTTTATTCCTTTACAAAAAATGGAATTATAAGTAAGCAGTGGGTTCAAAAAATCAAAGTTGGAAAGAAAATTTCAAATCACATGAAATTATGCCGTCTTCATTTTTCTCCTGAAGATAATACGGCCACCTCTCAAGATAAACAAATCAGGCAACCGAAATGCCCAGTACCGATAGGATTTTAAAGCATTTGAGAGCGAAAAGGAAAGCATTTTATTTCTAAAGAAGCCTTTCGTTGTTAAGAATTAGATGAAGTTGCTAAGAGTTCCTCTGGTTGCTAAGCGTGCCTCTGGTTGCTAAGCAAGGCGAACTTCTAACGGAAAGTAAGTTCAAACGGAATAAAAATACCTGAAAAGTTAAATGGAGAAAATAGCAATTCTCTATAGATTAAAACATATACGAATCCTTTAATTTGTAAGTATTCCTATTTAATGAAATAAGCGTTAATTGTTGAAGCGTTCTGTGTAAGGGTCAATTCTTTCTTCATAAACTATTGCCAACGCTTTTCTACGTAAGCATGCACCATTGAAGGAATGATTAGCTACAAGCTATCGTTAAAATTTGCCTAGCAAAAACTAACTATTGATAATATAAAGCGTAAGTACTTACATGCCATATCTTAGCATTGACAGATTCCAATGGTTTCATAATGGTATCATTAAAACACGAATCATGGTACCAATTTCGATTATCATTAATTTTACGTTATATTCAGTCATGGCACATCATTCCAAGTCGTTGATACATTACATGCCATATTTTAGCATTGACACTTCCAATGAGCCATAATGGTTCAACGAAACCAGGTGCCTTTGAACCAATTTCGACTATCATTAATTTTACGTTATGTTCATTCATGGCACGTCAATCTAAGTTGTTTGTTATATTGATATATGTCGCTCTTGAAGGGTTTTTTCAAACCGTACAATATCTTCACGATTGATGACCTTTCTTCTGACCACAAGCCTGTGGCTTTGAACTTTGACAATGTTGACATAAATTTCCGAGAGGTACTCATACATCATCAAGACTGGAACTCTACAAAGATATTCTTAAGGACTATGGCTACCATCCGGACGTTGCTTACTGGACAGAAGACATCCATCAACTTGTTGATAACATGACCAGATGTATTAACAGTGCCATAGAAGCTAGTAAGTATCCATCAGAGAATAAACCTTCTCATCGAATCCAACTCACTCCTGGAATCCAACGCCTAATTGCTGAAAGAAACAGGACCCGTAGACTATGGCAACGCTATCGTGAACCTTGGCTCAAAACCAAGTACAACAGGTTAGTGCGAAGAGTTTAAGAGGAGATAAAAGAGCTTCGCGACGGTAGATAGAATGAAAAACTCAAAAGCTTGTCGGCTCGCGACAATTCCATTTGGAGTACGGTCAGAGCTTTACAGAAGAAGAAAAATGTTACGCTTCCTCCACTCCGTACACCACAAGGTGACTATGTGCAAACTGATGAGGACAAGGCCCAAGTCATTGCAGATTCACTGGAAATGCAGTTTGTTACTCCTACCAACGATAAGCCCGAGAGCCAAATCATGTCTCAGCGTGTGGAAGAAGGTATTGTCAACTTTGATGAAGTCCCACAGTATTT
>JAHWFO010085106.1:499664-511580 GCA_023313115.1 Rhysida immarginata
AATAATAATAATAATAATAATAATAATAATAATAATAATAATAATAATAATACCGATACTTACATATTTAATGTCAATCACCAGCATGGACGTACCCAAGCGCGCCAAGTAAACTTGTCCTATGAGCATAGGTTACAGCGCGGCACCTTGTTCGCAAGTCAGGACTATCATTACTATAAAAATGGAGAATAACATCTTTACCTATAATAAAACTGTAGCCGACCCTGTTCCTTACATAGAAACTATTTACGAAAATCTTACACGAGAGGTCTTATTAACACCATAATCATAGAAGGGGAAGTAGGAAAACTTCCTTATGCTTATACATGTACATTGGCATAGAAGAAAATAATTTTTTATTACTGAAGATTTAATGCTTATCTGAAACCAATTGTTGTACACATTTCTTTATAAGAATTAAAAGTAAACTAAAAAATTTAGTTTGCAATTTTTGATAAGATATTTGTAGAAAAACTTGCAACCGAACATTAATGTGTGCAGTCACTCCAAACTGTCTCCGTAAAACTTACGCGCTGCTGCAGATTTGGCTCCAATCACAGGAATTATTTTGCAGTTTGGGTCGTTTATTAAATTTGATTTAAAAGGTATTGTAGAACAAATATTATTTCTTTTTTCTTCGTTATATAGTTAAATAAATTGTTAATGAAAGTAAGTATATTTAAAAAATAATTTGAATAAAAAAATCAAATAGATGCTTAATCATAGTACTCTCATATCATGATTATTTCTTTAAATTTATAATTAATTTATTAAAAAGAAATGAACACAGCGAGGTCAGATTCTTAAAAAAAACTGAGTTTTCGGATAGAGTCAAAGTGATAATAGGGGCTTAGAAGATGTCTTGTATGTAGGGGCTTATAGAGAGGGGAGGGAGGAAAAATGTAGGAAGGGAAAGCCAAAGACATTGAAAGAAGCTGTAGAAATATATTCTTGACAAAGTAGAGAATAGCTGGAGGAGAGGGGATTGGGGGAACGGTAATGAAAGAATGGTGACTTTGCGAAGGTTAATGCCATTATAGGGAACTGAATTGCATGAGAAAAGGACTCGAATTGCTTTCTTTCTTTTTTTGTTATGGAAGTTGTTACAAAGAATATAAAGACTAACGTCCTGTAAGGAGTGGCCACGAGAATTTAAGTGTTTAGCGACTGTATTTTATTCACCTGGTATTTTGTATTATATCCAGACTTTTTTTTATTTTCTGGCTAGAGAATGGAGGAGAGATGTTTGTAATGCAGTGAAAAGTAATACAAATATAAAATTTGCAAAATTGCTCTCTTAATATTTGAACTCTTTCTCTATGATTATACATGAACTGTTATTTATTTTTTAAGAGTATGATTCTGTTTTAACTTACATACTTACTTTTCAACCCCGCTTATCCGTTAGGGTCGCGGGGGCAGCAGCCCTATCGAGTGTAAGATTTTGGGAACGTTTAATATCCAAATTTAGAATTTATATTAATTATGTAAATTAATCGATTATTATTCGCGTTCGTATTTGTTTATTGGAATTCGGAATTTAAGATTTTATGAAGTTTTGGAAGGATTTAACTTGGAGTAGAATTAAATAAAGTTTATTATTTTAATTATTCCTTTTTTTTCTGCGCGAGTTAAGAATCGCTTATTTAAGTCCCACTTGGCATTTGTCGAAAGGGAGAAAGTGAGATTCATATTACATCTCATTGTTTTAGTTGTTGGTCGTGTATTGCCAGAGTTGGAAAGAACGAATTTTAGAACAGGATATGGGTGGAAAGAGAACGATGTAGAGACAACAAAAAAGTGAACTTTGGAATAAGAAGTTAGCAAAAGAGTCTATTGATTGTCACGTGAATGTTGAGATTTCGTTAGTATATAAACAGTTAGCGTAGGTATCTCCAAACCCTTGATTGACAAGGGATTCACCTTTCTTTTGATGGGTGACCAGCGTTTTCGAACGTTTGATTGGCTGTCGAACTCAAATCTGTTTTGTCAGACATTCCAAGTGAAAAATAAATCAGCAGAAGCTTGACTTTCGTAATAGCCGAGTGTGCGCATCTCTACTCTATATTTTTAGTTCGATTCGGCATTCAACTGGTGTATCTTACGATCCCAGTTGAGAAGTTCAAATAGTTACGATTAATTAAGTTTTAAGTTTATTTATTTATTTATTTATTTATTTATTTATTTATTTACAACAATTTGCATCCAACCAGGGATGAAGTATTAAAATACAAAATCACAAATTAATTTGATTCGTCATTAGATATTGCTTAATCAATTGTTTAACATGCAAGTTATGATTTACACAATTTTGATTTCTACAGTTCAACATATTTATTCTTAATTGGTACGGTAAATTATTCCAAATCTCTATAGTGTTAAATGGAAAAAACCTACTCATTCTAGAGGTAATAATAAACGGAGGTATCAATTTGAATTTCTGAATAGAACGTATCTCCGTGTCATCCTTTAACCATTCAACAATAGAATGGAAAGGATGACAACTATCTTTCAAAGCTCTATAAATTTCTCTTAATCTTGAACTAACTAATATATTATCAAAAGTAGGAATATTCATCTCATAACAAATATGCGTAATAGAAGTAAATTTGGATAATGATAAAGCTATACGTATAAGTTCATTATATTTTATCTTAACTCTAGCAACCAAGAATTTCGAAGACGATGACTATAAAATGATCCCGAATTCAATCTTCGAGTTGAATGTTTAGAAGTTTTCGTTTTAGTTCACACCTAAGTTTAGTATTTTATTTTTCCTCGTGCCGAGGATTTTTAATGGAGTACCTAAAGCAGAGCACCTGCTTAATCAATTAAATATTTCGTAAATCATCAGTGTTAGTCCCAGATCGTGTAGCCAGTCCCAAAAGTTACGCAGTCCCACCGCCGGAGATGGAACCCATCATCGAGCCATCTCGCTGGACGAGACCACCTCAGCAGGACGACCCTGATCGAGACCAGAGCGAGACCCGAGCATTAGCGGACAGATTGAAAAGATACGGTAAAGCTAACATTCATTCTCGTCCCAGTGGCCATTCTTTCCTTACACATTCTTATTTTAATTAGTATTTGGAAACGGAACATTTTAATACAGTTACATTGTGGGAAGGACAGATTACATATTTATTAGTTATAGTAAATTCAGTTTGGAGAGCTTCATTCCTGTACTCTCCCAGTTACTGTAAACTCTTATTACAGTTTAGTTAAGATCAACTGTTGAACATCTGAAATATTTCTTACCTGTTAACGTTACCAGTCACGATTACTCAAGTATTCACTTTATTTTAATCTTTATTGTTACAGTATAAATTATCTATTTTGACATTCCATTTACACCTAGAGCATTAATTGTTATGATCCAACATTTCTTATTCAATTTCTCGTTAACTGTTAGATTCAAAGAAACCATTGATCTGTTAATTAATTCCCGTACCTTAACTTGATTTACAGAATTAAACTTTGAAATTGTATTTAATTATCTGTTATACATTTTCCCAAATTGATACATTTTGATACAAATTATTCTATTGTTTGATCAAAATTTATTCTCATTTTCTGATTACTATTAGTTGACATTTATTTATTTGAAATTTCATTCTAAATTTCTAAAGAACCCATTCAATATTGACTTACCCAACTACTATCTGCTTTATACAATCTATTGTTAAATGTTCCAATAAATTTTATTTTATTAATTGTTATTATTGCCTTGGGTGCCTTGATTCTCTCCTCATTGGCCGAACCGAATGCGGACGGTTTTTAGTTATGTAAGTGGGATAAATATATAATCATCAATTGACTAATATTATAATTCGTAGGTGCAGTCTTTTCTAAATTATCCAAATTATCAATTCGACCATTTTTCATAATCTTTATCCCCGGATCCTTACAGGAGGATCTCCAGCGATCGCGATCTTCCGCCATCAGGCGCATGTCCTCCCTGGTATACCCAAATGACTCGAACTTAGATTCTCCATGTGACTACACTACTTCAGATTCTCCTCAGATTTTAGGCCGACCCCTTGGTCTCTTACCCACCGGCTTGGTCTCTTACGCACGGAAAGTAACAACTGCTTAACCAGTTTGCGGCATCCGTTTGCCAGACCAGCGCAACTGATATCTCTCAATGCGGAGAAGTAGCGGGTCCACACTTAAAGACTCCCATATAGTGCTGCTGTGCACTTTATCGAGTAGAGTAACATCTGCCACACTCTCAGAGATCTCATTTCTGCCGCTTGTACCCGCGATCGCACTCTTTCGGTCATTACCCAAGACTCATGACCATAGGTGAGAATGGGGACAAAGATAGATTTGATGACGGAGAGCTTGGCTTTGTTTCCCAGCTCGCATTTCGTAACCACGGATCGCCACAGTTCACGTCTGACACAGCTTGCTGCACCGATCCGAGCATCCAATTCTTTTTCCTGCCGCCCATCACTCGCGAACGCAATCCCGAGATACTTGAACTTCTCCACCTGTCTCAATGGGGCTCCCCTAACATGGAGAACGCACTGAGCAGGCTGTCTTGAAAGGACCAGAACCTCAGTCTTAGCCACACTAAGCTTCATCCCAGCTTCTTCACATTTGGCTGCAAACCGGTCTAGTGCCTGCTGAAGGTTAGTGCGAGAAGACCCAAGGAGGACAAGGTTGTCAGCAAAGAGCAACCTCTCCACCAAGCAGTCGCCCACACAAACACGCTCAGCGCCTCGGCTGCCACTGTCTATCCAGTCCATAAAGATAATGAACCAGAGGGGCGACAGTACGCACCCTCGGCGGAGTCCCACATCCACGGTGAACGGTCTTGACTTAATACCATTTATCCGGACACACATCTCAAAGCTTTCGTACAGAGACTTGATAGCAATCAATAATTGCCCATCCACTCCATACTCTTGCAACACTTGCCAGAGCTTCTCCCGAGGAACTCTATCATAGACTTTTTCGAGGTCCACAAAGCAAGCGTAGACATCCTTTACATATTCCCAGAATTTCTCAAAGATTTGCTTGAGAGCAAAGATGTGATCCGTCGTGCTTCGGCCAGGTCGGAAACCGCACTGCTCCCCCGACAGTTTGGAGTCGACTATTTCCCGACCTCTTTTCTCCAGACACTTAGCGTACACTTTCCCAGGAATGATGAGCAAAGAGATGCCTCGATAGTTGTTGCATTCTTTCTGATCTCCCTTTTTGAAGATAGGGATCACAATTCCTGTCTACCATTGCTTAGGGGCCTGGCCAGATATCCAAGCAACCTGAGTCAGCCACAGGATGCCATCCTGATTTAAAGTCTTTAACATCTCGGTTCAGATTTCATCATCACCTGCAGCTTTGCCAGTCTTCAGGGACTTAATTGCCGATCTGACTTCTTCTTCGGTGATACTACCATGACCATTCTCCGCTCCAAGGTGCACTTCATGTGCCTCAGTAGTTGCTGTCACCGGATTAAGAAGAGATGCAAAGTATTCCTTCCACCTATGCGATACGCTCTCCTCCGTTTTCAGAAGCGTCCCATCTGAACTCTTAATAGTTTGTGATGAAAGAGACTCCTTTCCACGGAGGCGGCGCACGGTCTGCCAGAATACCTTGTTTGCCGAACCATAGTCTGCCTCCAATTTCTCCCCGAACTTCTCCCAGGCCTTGTCTTTCCTGCTGCTTTTCGCGCCTCTGTGTACCGCACTCGACTCGATTCTGTTTTAAATTTATTAATAATAAAAGACTATAAACTTTAATAAATACACAATTGAAATTTCATTTTTGATATGTTGTCATTCATTTTAGATTTTATCACTTTGTAAATAAGAGTTAACAGGAAAATAAACTTCGAGCCAAAACAGCAGTGGCGCCATCATGCGATGGAACACAGAGAACTACGGAGTTTCACTATTTCCCTTTCTATGATTATGGTAACACTAACAGAAGCCAAAAAAATCCTTTTAGGCCTACCACTCTCTGAGTGAAGGCTTATATGTTTTTTTCAGAAACTCAGTTTTTTTTTTTTTTTGCTGAAATCGACTTAAAAACGCATGATTCGAAAAGATTTGTTGAAATTTTGAAAAAAAAAATTTCCGTCTGTTCTTACGTATGTATGTGACCAATTTTGTGCAGCTAACTCCTCTGATACGGCAAATAGCAGAACCAAATAAAAAGTATACATATTTAGAGGGTACCTTAAATTGTGCCTTAGCGTATTTTATGTTAATTGGGTAAGCCTTTTTAAAGATATTAATTTTTTTCTAAAAATTAAAAAATGGCTGTTGCGTTCAAACCAGCGAACCGAACTGAATAAACTCGACATGTGTACGGACTCCTCTCATTAAGGCGAATGCTTTTGTAAATGACTTGTTTGGCTCAGATGAGCCGTTTTGGAGTTATTTTTTAAATAATAACCGATTCAAACTTAGAGGGGTCCTTTAACTATGCATTGACGTATTTTTTATAGAATGAGCTAAGCCTTTTAGAGAAATTATTTTTTTAAAAAAATGAAGAAATGGCAAAAGCATTCATTTCAGCGCCCCAAACACAATAAAAACATCCTGAACAGCTTCCTCCTCCTATTGAAAAATACAATTTTCTTTTTTTAAATCGTATCATCAATCGTGGTAGGCCTGTGCGAATGTTGGGTTTTTGTCTCATCCATTCCGCCACTCCAATTTATTTAGGATTTTTGTCTGCCTGTCTGTATGTTTGTTAGCTCATCACGCAAAAACTACAATACGAAAATTAACTCGATTTTCACAATTGCATTGGTTTAGGTGTATCTTCCAACATGATGTATTTAGACCAGGAGATGGTGACAGATTTCAGGACGTGGTTTTCTTGTTTATGCCTCTGAGAAGACAGAAAGGAGGAAAAGTGTTGACAAAGATAAGGGAAAATTTGACCGGTCCCCGCGTGGCTTTCATATGGAAAATTTAATTTTCATTTATACAAAAACTACGTGTTTCGGGACGATTTTGACGGTGCTGCCATGTGCATTAAGAAATGTTAAAAAAGACTCTAGCATCGGAAAACGACAGGCATAAGGGTTGCAAGTGGCCAAAGGGTTGAAATGATCACGTGAACTTGTGAGGAAAAATGGCAATATTCCGCGTTTTCCAGATTCTGACAATTAAAAATACACTACCCTATCAAAAGTCATGGGACAACCTGATTTGAATGAAAATGAGACATTCTTTTGCAATTTCACTGTTGAGACATTCTTCCCAGCACTACATAACAGAGAGTATGCTATTATGAGATGATGCTTGCGTGAATGCTGTAAGAATGTCTCAAAGAAAAGAGTTTTCAGACTTCCAAAGAGGTACAATTGTTTGGTGCCATCTCGCAGGCAAAACTGTTAAAGAGACGCCAACCCTCCTAAACATCCCCAAATCGACCGTTCACAACGTCATCCGGGCATGGAAAGAGAAAGGCACCGCAAGTGTTCCGCCTAGGACTGGAAGACCCAAGATCATCTCGACCAGAGAGCAAACTGTCACACATCCTTGATGGAATGACAAGATCGTTCATAGATTCGACGAGAGCAACTGAGCACCCTGACTGTTCGCAGGGAACTGCATGCAATGGGTTTTTATGGCAGAGCGGCAGCCCACAAACGTCACATCAGCACCAGCAACGCAGCGAGGAGATTGCAATGGTGCAAAGAGCGACGACATTGGACTCTGGATCAATGGCGAATGGTTGAATGGAGTGATGAGCCCCGCTACACCATCTGGCAATCAGATGGATGGGTTTGGGTATGGCGAACTCCCGGCGTACGTTATCTGCAAACTGTGTTGTGCCCACGGTGAAGTTCGGCGGAGGGTCGGTAATTGTGTGGGGTTGCTTTCATTGTATGGGTTGGGTGCAATCGTTTCTGTGGACGGACATCTAAACGCAGAGCGTTACCAAGACATTCTGGACAATGCAGCACTCCCATCTCTCTGGCAGCACTTTGGCAATTCCCCTTTTCTGTTTCAGCACAATAACGCACCTTGCCATAAAGCAAGGGCTGTAGGCACATGGTTTGATGAAAAGGGGGTTCGAGAACTTGACTGGCCTGGCCTGCCCAGAGCCCCGATCTGAACCCATCGAACATCTGTGGGACGTGTTGGGACGCCGATTGCGCGCTTGTGCGGAACGCCCGAAATCCGTGACCGAACTATCCAAGACACTTACGGCAGAATGGCAGAAATTACCTGTCGAAACGTATCAAAAACTTGTGGACAGTATGCCCCAGAGAGTAGAAGCTGTGATAGCAGCAAAAGGTGGACCAACAAGATACTAAAATATGTATATTTTTGAGTGTTTCTATTAAAATTATGGTGTCCCGTGACTTTTGATAGGGTAGTGTATGAAAGGTTTTATCATGAAACGCCGATATAAAAATTGGCGAATTGGTTTGCGAATGCCCAAGCTAGGAAAAATTTTGTTAAAATTTCAAAGATTTTTCCGTAACTTTACGAGTATTTCTTATGCCTTTGAAATTATATGCAGCTTATGATGAATTGTTTATTAAAAGTGTCTGAATTAAAGGCATAAGTAAGAAAGCTGCAAAAAAAAAAACATGAAAAATTTCGCCATTTTAATTTTTATGCCATTTTGCATGCATGTCACCTGTCAAACAACACCGCCCGAGGATCGTGACGCGCTCGAACCTCCTGATGAAGATCCCAATCAGCGGACATTGGCAGACAATCCGAGAAATCGGCGAACGAGATCGGGATTTGTCGACGAGAGCCGACGTCAGCAGAGAAGAGGTGAGAGGAGAAAGAGAAAGGTCGACGTGGCGACGACTGGAGAAAAAGCTCAGGTCTTCAGGGAATCTGAAAACGACGGCGAAAGACCGCCACATTCTCTTGGACGACGGCACGACCGTGAAAAATATTTCACGGCAGCGAAGACACGACAGAGACCTCGCGTGAGACTCCGTCACGAGCAGGCGACGAACGCCCAGAGAGCAGAAACTCTTCCCAACGACGACTCTACATGGAGCAAGCTCCAGCGACTCCTCGGTCCCGTTTTGAAGGAGCTTTTGGAGACAAGCACGGTGAACCGACTGAGACAGCCACATGCAGCGGGGATAATCCGCCTACCTCGGAAGCGAAGGATAGCGACCGTGAAGTTAGCGGCGTCAGCGACGACGACGAGTCGACTTCCTCGCCAGGTACGTGTCACCGTATTCAAACTGCTGTCCGTAATCTTTTGCGACGTGCGCATAGACATTTATTCATTTTTATTGGAATCATTTCCCGAGACCGTTGGTTACGGTAGAACTAATAGTGCTTGGGTTGGAGTCTTTCCGTTCTCTTTTGAAAACTATTCTCCGCTTATACACTAATTTAACTTCTCCTTAAGCCTCCTATCTCGACACGGCAGTTGGCTCAGCTAAATTGTTGACTCAGCTGGCTCAGCTATCTTTTTTCCTAACACCTACCACGAGAGACGCACTTTTGGTTTAGTTCGTTAGGATTTGTATTTGTTTTTACGACATAAGCTTCAGGACTTGACTTTTTCGTTTATGTACGATTCTCCTATAGTGAGCATCACTAATTGAGTGCAGGAGCGACACGTTTCAATTCCTGATCTTGTCTCTCGAGTGCAGAGATCCGACGAGCGAGCAGCCATTCGCCCGTCGCATTTTCGGCTGTGGAATCACAATTCCGAAACTACGTGACTGTTCGTTTCCCCAAGTGAATTATCTAACGGAGACTGCGTATAAAATAAGCCGCATCTTCCTACCGCAATTGTATTGGTTCAGAAAGGTGTTGTGTGCTCCGAATATTGTGTGTATGTGTGTAAGTGAGTGTGTATGTGTGTGGGTGGGTTTAACCCTATGGGTCATATATATTTGTGACAGCTGTTTCCGTCAGTGCATTGTAAGCGAGTGTGTTGTAATGTTTTTGCAAACCGCTTCATCTATGATACCCGACCTATACAGTGAAGTGTGTGTTAGTGTTAATATAACATACTAGGAGCGAACCCAACCGATTGTATAATCGGGAAATAACCCATTGTTAGATTTTTCTTTGTTGTCACAACGTCCACCGTCGCTGATTTTATATATACGTCCACCTCGTATGATAGCTAAGGCGCAAGAGTTTTCGCCTTGACTATTTTCTAGTTACGTTTCAGTTATCGTAACTTAAAAAGGTGTTGTGTACTCCGGTAATGTGGTGCGTCCTCCGAAAGATCTACATTTCGACCGAGCTGCAAACTGTGTGTGTCTACTCCGTAGTTGTGGTTATCAATCTTTCATCTGGCGACACTATCGACCCTTCGCCTCTTCAGTGCCTAACGACGTTGGTACTTCGTTATACTTATTGCATCGACTTCATTATACTTAGCTTGCGGAGCCGCATAAATCATCTTAGCTTCAGTATTGGCTCTAGCCTCGTCAGTATCAGTGCCCGTAATGAAGTTATTACGGTGATTACGTGGTCAAGTACGCCGTAGACATTATTTTGCTCGATGTTGCTACTAAGAACATTTTCTCAATTATTCCACTGCATGTAATCTATACCACGAAATAAATTTATTTTTCCTTTAACCTTTACCGATCTCGTTCTGTTCACTTTGAGGCGTGACAATGCAATTTTAAAATGTTATTTTAAGTCCTTATTACAAAAGGCATAACGATTGATACTGCCGAACATGTGAAAAAATATGAAAAATGATCGCAAACATTAAGCATGCCGGTCCGAGGATTACAATAAATTTTTTGTGATTTTATTTTTTATGCCATTTCGCAAACAACTGAAGAATGTTCTTTTAAGCCCTTATAATAAAAAGCATAACGACTGATAATGTCCAACATGTGGAAAAACATAAAAAGGGTATAAACATTACGTAAGTTGGTCCAACAATGACAAAAAATCCTCTGTGATTTTTTTTCTCAGAATGTTACTTTAAGGCGCTCTAACAAATAGAATAACAATTGATAATGTTCAACGTTAACTTAAGTAGAAATGGCAAACTTGATATTTGACATTGGGAAACAAGAAATAAAGAGAACGTAAAACAACTTAAAACCAATTGTACATGTTCTATAATAAAAAGAAAAACTACTTGGGCGTGTATAAAATATATCTTTAACAAAATATGAAAAAATGAATATAATTCCGAAAAAATCTTTGTTAAAAATTATGATAAAGAATATGGAAAATTTACGTTTTAAGTCAGTCTAACACTTATAAGGGAACTTCACGAACCTGTATTTCAGATTTACACCAAATTGAACTACAGGGTGTTCACAAAGTCCGGATCCGATTTCAAAAAATCATATTTATTTGTAAAATAGGTGTACAATGGTGCAGTAAACGGTAAAATACCTTAAATATAATAAAGTTTTGTTATAAATTTTCAATATGGGCCCCCCCCCCCCCCCTGCACGGCAGACATACAGCAGTAATCAAACTCATCCCATACTCAGTTGAGCATATGCAGTATATCACCATTCATCCCTGCAGTTATTCGGTTTTTAAGGTCTTCCAAATCAGTACGTAAGGATGACAAAAAAACGGCGTCGTTGATGAAGCCCCACAAAAAAAAAAAATAAATAAAAATAACTGTGAGATCAGGGGGCACGTCTGCCCATCAAAGGGCTAAGTCTCTGCCAATCAAATTTTGAGGGAGCTCCTCAATAAGGAAATGCCGGACTGCCAATGATCAGTGTGGTGGAGCTCCATCCTGTTGAAAGATGAAGTCCTCGCTGTCTTCTCGAAGTTGTGGAATGAGCGAGTTTTGCAGCATATCGAGGTTAGAATTACCAGTCACGTTTTCAGTTAAGAGGTCACTGTTGTGACATTTGGATGTCAGTATAATGCGCTGCGCCCGGCAGAGGCAAATTATATTGTGTATGTGTTTTGAGTAAGTAGTGTCTGTGTTAAGTGAAACTATGTTGGGAATGTGTGTGGGAGCTAG
>JAHWFO010085106.1:511590-573133 GCA_023313115.1 Rhysida immarginata
ATAAATTAGTTGCTTTAATTTAGTCTTGTGAGCGAGTGTTTTTTTTTATGTTAATGAACCAATGCGTGTTCCGTTTTCGATGCCCAGAACTCCTGATAGACTCTGCTGTGTAGCACGTAGTATCAGACGAGAACTACCTATCTATAGGGCGGGGTCCGTAGTATCAGACGAGAACTACCTATCTATAGGGCGGGGTCCGTCACACTGTTCTCTCCCAAAGTGCCCCAGAGACCTCTACGAGAAACGGTTCTCGCGCTACAGCCTTTGGAAATCGGATCCGGGCTTTGTGAACACCCCGTATGTTACTCATCAATAGTAGCATACTATTGATCTGAAACCAGCATCAATAGTAGCTTTAAATGAGTAACGTACAGGATGTTCACAAAGTCCGGATCCGATTTCCATAGCTGTAGCGCGAGAACCGTTTACGATATGTAAATGGCCCTCTCACCTTTCAAAAGAGGATGTTGTCAAGTGTTTTTTAGTTGCCGGTAGAGGTCTCTAGGGCGCTTTGGGAGAGAACAGTGACCTCTTTACTGAAATTGTGGGTCACTGCCCATTCTTATCTCACTATTATGGGGGCAGCCGTAGCTCAGTTGTCTCGCCTTGCTCAATGCACTGGTGGAGATAAGCAACCTTGGGCGCGGCTAGTCGCAGGTTGGGTGACCACCTGGTATTTTCCATCTCCCCCCCGTGTTTCGGAGGGCACGTAAAGCCGTCGGTCCCGGCTGCTGCGACCATCTTACAGCAGTCGTTAAGATCATCGGGATGGCACAAAACTCCCTCGAAGGAGTAAGCGTACAAGATACCCAGATATCTCACTATTATAGTCGCCGCTTTCTAGTGCGTCGATGCAATACCACCTATAATAAAGACTTAGATGCTGGAACGTCATACATTGTTACATCACCTCAGTAGGGCATTGTTAATCTTATTTCCACCAATAATAAGCCCTAAATTTGTCCTTCTGATGATGATGTAACAATGAATGACATTTCAGCGCGGCCTTTATTATAGGGGGTGGTATTGATCGACGTCGGTAGCCTCATTGCCAAGGCCAACAAGAGACAGCCCAGGCAACACCTCCTAGAGAGAAGGCCTGCGGACAAAAGGTGTATACATTGTTACACAATCATCAAGCGGCCAAATTTAGGACTTATTATTGGTAGAAATGCGATAACAGTAGCAAGATGGAAACAATGATTGTTAAAACCCAAGATGGAAACAATGAAAGATGGATTGTTGCTTGGACCCCAATGGTCAGGTGACTTTTGAGTGCGAATGCGAGGCCAACGAGATAACAAAGCCTGGAAGCGAAAAAGTCACCTGACCTACTGGGTGCTAGTAACAATCCAACTTTCATTGTTTCCAACCTTCCAGGCCTTGTTATCTCGTTGGCCTCGACGCGTATGCGTGTGACGTTTCCATTCTGAAATGACATATCACGTGACATCATATGTTCACGTTTATGTGTAGACTCAGGGTACATTGTATTGGGTAGCGATTGTTCGTCTGTGACGCAAATTTGACGTCAGAGATAAGGGGACGTTCAAGAAATACGTCACGCTCTTAGGGGGGGGGGATATGAAAAGTGTGACACAGCGTGACATGGGGGTAGGGGGGACTTTACATAAGTGTGATGTCAGAATACACACCTTCAAAAATTCAATTTCTTTCATACTAAATTTTTTTTTTTATTTCACATTATTTTATTATTTTCCTTTCAAATGGAAAATGAGATATCTTTCTGACCCTATTGTGAACCTATCGTTAGAAAGCTCATTGTTGTCCTCCACAACAGAAGTTTGTTCCTTCAAGAAAGCTTCCTAAGATTTATAATGTCCCAGCCTTAAATTAATTAGGCAAAAAGTGTGGAATGGAACAACTAAAAAGGCGGGAATCTTTAATCCACAAAGAGAATTGAAATACCGAATACGTTTGCACATGTTCGTTTTTAGATCTACGGGGTGCGAGACCACAAACTGAATATTACGGGGTGTGGCAGATGGACAACTCGCATGGGCAAGATCCCATGTATTGACCCTATGTATTTGTCCGGTTGTCCCTATGTATTTGTCCGGGTTTTAGATCGAAAAATGGAGGACTGTTTGAGAGAATCAATGTGGCCGAAAGGCGTATCAATACGACCATTCTATGGCCCAAACCCCCAATTTAATGAGGATTATTTGTGAGAGTCAAAGCCTGGATGGAGGCCTGGTACGCCCCAGGGAAAGTAAGAAAGAGGAGCAAGTTGTATTAAAAATTTTATACCTTAATGCCCGGTCATTGATACCAAAACTAGATGACCTGCAAGCCTTACTAATAACTCATTTGACTGACATGTGTTTTGTAACAGAAACATGGTTTTCCTCCGATTGCGATGACCCAATTCGTTGCAATTCTTGGTTACAAGGTGTATAGAGCTGACCGCCGAAGAAGAGGCGGCGGTTTCTTAATATTTGGCAGTGAAGAGATATCATCTTTTTTAATTGAGTCCGTTATCCAAAATGGATTAGAAGCTCTATTAATTAAATGTCTTATAGGAAGTATATGGACGTTTTTTACTCTTATTTATCGCTCCTGGTATATTCAAATTGAAGAATGTGTTGACCTTATTGGCGACCTTGACGTAATGAATACAAATATAATACTGGGAGACTTCAACTGTAACTGGATGTTTGCTTCCCTAGAAACTCGATCAATGGTAGCTAGTACTTCGGCCTTGGACCTCAAACAAATTATAAAGAGTCCCGCAAGAATTACCAATTATATATATACACACACCTGAAATTATAGACCATAGTGAAATAGAGTATATGCAGTTACCTAAATGTGATCACCAAGTTATTCTGGTTACACTTTTGCTTCCCGGTGCTCCATCAAAAATCAATAAATCCAGTGGAAAACTTATCCCACAGAGAAGAATATCATAAACAATTAGATACAGTAAAATTGGATGAACTAGGAAGGATAGAGGATGTTAATTTGCTCCTTGAATACCCTATTGACCAACGCGGCAATGGCTGCTGGCTTAACTTTAATAAGTGTAGCAACTCTAAAACTAATAATAATAATAATAAAAAATGGTGGAACGCAGATATTCAAAACAAATGGAAATCAAACTTGATTGCCTACAAAAATTATATTATTACAAAAGATTCCCTATCTCGGATGTCGTATAAACAAACCAACTCGATATTTAAGAAATCCATAAGTAAAGCTAAGAGAGAGACGGTCTCTCAATATGCCAAGGCAAGCCAGATTTGGAAATTGTTGAGCCACAATTGCCCTGACAATAAACCAAATTTGCCTATTGATGACAGCAAAACTACTTGGAGTGGGTAAATAACCCTACAAATATTCCACAGCCAGCAAAAATAATTGAGCAAGAACTTAAGGATACTGAAAAATCTCCGGAACCGGTCATCCCATACGGAAGAAAGCTCGTGAAAAAAGGAGGTTAAGAGGCAAGTTATCCTCTAACTATAACTGATAAAATGCTGCAGAATTTAAAGAACAATGGCATTGGATAGTAAATTGGACTACTGTCGCTGTCAACGGATAGTAAAGAATAGAAAGTTCCCCTTGGCGCTGAAAATTGCTAACATTAAACCCATTTATAAAAAGGGTAACCCGCATATTATCTCTAACTACCGTCCCATTTCGGTGCTTTTCCCTCTTACAAAAATTGTAGATAAGGTGTTTTTAATAGCCTTGTCAAATATACATGGTCAAAAATACCCGACCAACAACGAGGGAGCAGACCGGGCTATAAAATAACTTGGATCCCGATCGAGATATTTATAAATGCCTGTGTAGCGTACGATAAAAACTGTAAATTTATTATAGCCCAGACCAACATCTCCAAGGCCTTTGATACGATATCAAGACAGCAACTTATTTACGATCTGAGGGCTCTTGGAGTATCGCAGAACTACTTGGCGTTGATACAGGACTATTTCAATGCGAGAATTAACATCATCAGTCAAGATCCGTTGATTAGTAAAAACTCTAAGCATGGTATTGTTCAGGGCTCTGGACTTGGCCCTCTCTTATATGTGGTATCGACAGCTTCCCTATTTAAACTTGGGTTTAATATGGATATCATGAGTTATGTAGACGACAACTTCCTATTTGGTACTTACCCTCCACATGAACAAGATAATATGATGGAATTGTTTAAGCAAGATCTAGATCTTTTTTCAAAATGGTACGAAAGTAGAGGTCTTTGCCTTAACCAGACTAAAACTAGTATAATGACAGTTTACAAAGGAGAGACCGATTCAGCTTCCATCAAGATACTTGGAGTACCTATGGACCCACACTTACGTTTCAACGAACTAATAGATCAGCTGGTTGTTTCCATGCATCGTTCGAATTATGTTATTAAAAGACTGAGAAACTTACTTACTTCTATCCAAAAATGCAAACTTAAAACAGCAGTAATTATACCGAGAATTGCATATGGGGCAGTTTTTTGGTCCTCGACCATTGTAGCTAATCAAAAAAGGTTGAAGACCGCTTATAACAAAATAATTCGGACGGTTTTTAAACTAAACAAACTAGACTCGGTGATTGATACTTGTTCGAAATACAAACTGCCGACCATTACAACTATTTGTAAAGTTGCTTTGATTTCCGAGGTGGCTGAAGCAATATGAAATGAAAAACATCCAGCCGCATTTATAAAGAATTGGTTCAGGTCGGATGTAAACGTCAAGTTAACAAGGAGATACCTATTTGTTGTCCCAGAAAAGGCATCTGTCTTTATAACAAAACGTTTTCCCTATAATGCAATTAGAATTTGGAACAAGTTACCTTTTTCGGTACGCTTGCTCAACAGTGTTTGATTGCCCCAATAGCTCATTAATGAGCACATGTTTCCACTTCAAACAGAGAGTGAAACAATATTTAAAGGAGTTATAATGGTATTACTGACGGACTTCTCTCACTAGTGAACAACAGAGCTGATAGCCAAACTGTTTTTAAGTATTTACTCCCAGTGGAGTGATAAATTAAATAATAATAATAATAATAATGATAATAATAAAACATGAAATAAAACGCCTTTGGGGAGTTAACAGAGTACACATTGTTCTTATCGTTCTTCTGCCACTGGGGTTATTCCACACTCGCTACACAAAAGCCTGTCAACACTAAATTTAAACCCACACATATACAAAACCTTACACAAAGCCACAATTCTAAACACCTGTCACATAGTATGGAAATTCCTACACCCAAACATCAATACTCCCATGAGTGCATAACTTTCCGTCCTTCGCATTTGAGTCCCTTGGGCTTGGCCCTCTTTTGGGTCCGCCTCTGGGATTGGCTTCCGGATTTGATCCGAGTTTGGCTTCTCCAAACAATGATGATAATAATAATAATAGTTCGGCTACTAAGTAGCCATCTTCAGCGTTAAAAGACAAAAGTCAACTCAAGTTCAAAGTAAAAGTTGACTTTTGTCTCTCATCGCTGAAGATGGCTATTTAGTAGCCGAAATATGTATCCGGCATTTCAATTCTTTGTAGGCTACGACTGAATCCAACTCGTATAAACAAATCACTTGGTCTTCACACACTTCTCTCCCTTTTAGTTTATCAGATAAATTTACGATAAGTCAACCTGTAAGAACAGCAGCTAAGATACAGCGGGGCTTGATGGCTATTTGCGCAACGACTTAAGCGTGGTTCCCACTGGCAGAAAACAAGAGGGCAGAGACCAGGGCGTATTTTTTTCTGCCTTTTTACTTTCTGCTGCTACAGGTGTCCCACATAGCAGAAATTCAAAAGGATAAGATAAGATAGCAGAAGTTTTGCCCAACACAAATGCACTGCACCGAAGCCGTCGATCGATCTAAACCAGGGTGTCTAGCAAAAGGACTTCGTAAAATTCCCTGACTTTTCCCTGATTTTTCCCGGTTGATCACGTTATTTTTGCCTGACCATAAGCAGCAAAAAAAATTTATCTTGATAGAATATTATTGATATTTTACAAATTTTGCGTTCTTATTTTGCATTTTTTTGCTGATTTTTTAAAATTCTCTGATTTTTTGTAAAATTCCCTGACTTTTCCCGGTCGCTAGTCACCCTGTAAACGGTCGGCTTCGACTGCACACAGTACGTACACAGTTCGTTCATTCCTCATCAACAATTTTTGCATTCAATTGTTGTTTATTCAATTTAATTTGATTAATTAATTAATTAATATATATTTCGCACCTCTTCTATTAGTGCTTCTACATCAGTTTTCTTTCTCAGCCTCTTCACCTTTGTGAGCTGAGTGTCCGACATTTTTTATTTTGTGTGTGTGTGTGAGAGAGAGAGAGAGAGAGAGAGAAAAAGAGGACGTCACTGCAGAGCTCGTTTACTATTGGCTGAGCAATCGTTTCTGTACTGCTTCTGACGCAAAAGTTGAACTCAACTCAACTCAAAAAAGGAAAAATTTTCAGTCGGGCAGAAGAGACGAAAACAGGAAGTGACATTATAAAATTTTTCTGCTCTGTGGTTTCTGCCGTTGTTTTTACGCATGTGGGAACCACGCTTTACAGGAGCAGTATGTAGAAAGAGTCAATGAAGACAAAATTGACCAAGTACCCGGAGATCTGTGGCACAATTCTGCACAATCAAGCAATGTTTAGTCCATTATCATTGTACAGAGCACATCATTTTCTCACAAATGTTCAATTCTGATAGAAATTGATGTAGTGTAATTCTATTATCCTTTCACTAGAATAGGCACCTGGCTCCACTCAATTTAGTTGAATTAGTATATTTTAGAATAACCAAATTCAGGATTTTTTGCCAAATTTGACTAATTGTGTAGAATATAATTATTGAAAATGCAAAATGTAAATACATGAGAACATGCTACCATAAAAGCAATATATGGTTCTCCACCTGTTTTGCTATGAAATCCATTGCACCCCCCTAGGAACTATTAAGTAAGCAAATTTATATTTTTTTTGTTGAAAGGGGGGGGGGTGACTTAGAGTGTGACGTCTTTAAAGGGGAGGGGGGTAAGAAAAGTGTGACACAGCGTGACATGGGGGGACGGGGGGGGGGGTCTGAAAAGGCCAAAAAGTGCGTGACGTATTTCTTGAACGTCCCCTAAACATCGTTTTCAAGCCATTACATTCTCTGAGGTCAAATTTGCGTCACAGAAGAATAATCGCTAGCCAATACAACGTACTCATCATGTCATCTTAAGAACAAAGCCTGCTGACTTGCGTCGTCAAATCTGGACCGACAATCCAACTTTCACTGTTAACAACAAACGAAAAAACGCTGTAGTAAACAATGAAAGTTGGATTGTCGGCCCAGGTTTGATGACGCTTTGTTTTTTAGGTGGCGTTGGTGACTCACGTTAACGTGAACATATGATGTCACATGCTACGTCATTCATATTGGAAATGTCACACGCGTTCGCGTCACGTTCGCGTCACGTTCGCGTTTACGTGCTGCTTAACCTCTCTATTACTAAATAAAGGAAGACGATGATCAGAGAGAGCGATACGGTAAACTATTTATTAAGCCTTACGCGTTTTGGTATTACATCATCATCGGAGGCAAACGGCTGCAAAGGTGAAGTGAACATGACAGGGAAATTATAATAACAGGAATGGCCCACCAATCATGCGAATTCAAATTGGTGGTCCGCATTGATTGGTGGACTCGCAAAAAAAATTAAAACAAGAACTAAAATAAAAATAAAATAAACTGGAAAGCACGGACCTAGTAGACGGCGGTGTTGACGTCATCTGGCTGGGGTTTTGGTCCGAGTTCATTAAGAAATTCTATGAGGTCGTCCCTTTCAAAGGAGACCTGATTGTTCAGTAATTTTTCTTTGTCATTCCGGTGGTGCTTCCTAATCTCTATCTCTTCGTGTATCCATCTCTTCTCTCTGTCCTTGCCTTTCCACAAGATGCTCATGCATTTGTCGATGTCCAGGAACTGATTTATTACTGCCGACATCGAAGCTCTCGACGACAACGACAGTGATGTCAGGAACTGATTTATTTATAACATTAGATACTATTAAATATAGCTTTTACAGCACGTGACGATGTAATGCACTGTGGGTTTGGATCATTGTTTAGCAGGTCAGCCATGTTGGATAACAATTAAACGCTTTCGCACGCTAATCGTATATACAAGTATGGACAGTTGAAGCCATATTCGCCATTTTTGGCCTTTTCGTAGGCTCAACTGCTTATTAAAATTCTCGAAAATCACGCCATTTCTTTTGCAATTTAACGGTCATCGTAAGTATACATAAATTACATAAAAACCGAGTGATTTTCGAATTTTAATAAGCAGTCTATAGTGAGTGAACCTACGAAAAGCCAAAAATTGCGTCAGTTTTCCATACATGTATATATAGTCGCTATGGCAAAGTGACTATATGAATCTTCCAAACAACAATATTTCATATTACACTTTATTATATGAATCTTCCAAACAACAAAACTCTATATCGATTTCTTGAGTGAATGCGATGATTGGGAGTAGCGAAACAAGCGAGTAACGACTTCTTTGTGATCCAGTATGGCGGCAGTGACATAGTGAAAAAGCCCTATAGCCATTATTTTTATAGCTATTTTTTTTTTTTTTCTTTTTAGATCAAAAAATTTTTGTTAATGCAAAATACTTTTTGCGTTAAATTTGTTAATATTTTGACAAACAATTATTAAATAAATTAAAATAATTTGAAATGAATCAAGATAAAATAATGTAGTGATGTATAATCCAAACGATAAGTTATTTATTCTGATCGATTTTCAGTCTCTTCAAAAAAGCTTCTAAAATTGAGAAACATTTTTTTTCATTAATACCTCTTTAAATTATTAAGTTATTCTTTTATATTAAAATTCTGTTTTTTTTTGTTATTCAGAGAAAACAGCCTGAGAAAAAAAAATTATTTAAAAAATAATTGAACAGAGGTATTCAATTGAGCAGAATTTTTTTTCAACAAGAACGAAGAGCAAAATGTTGGCGTGCTGTTAAATTTCCGTACATTTCATCCATTCCTTGTCCTTTATATCTGTATATTTCACATTTTCCACTCACGAATTCTCACAATTAAAAAAACAGTTGCCATGAATTATGTCCCAACCCTCGTAAGTTAATGTGAAATGTTTACCTGTTCAATATGAAATTCGTTTAAAGAGCATTTGAACATTATGAAATAGAATAATAATTGGATGTTCTATGAGGATTTTTATACACGCCATACCTCAGATGTTTAAATTATTGATGAAAATAACTGGGTACTGCTCCAGCCAGCCCAAAGGGCATGTAGATAGCGTAATGCTTCCATGTCCGCAGTGGCGCAATTGGCTGGCGCATCTGCACGGTGAGCAGAAGATTCCTTGTTCGATCCCAGGCTGTGGAATTTTCTTTCCTATTTTTCATCAGTAATTATGAAATAGTAATAAATAAGAATATGCACATTCAAATAGGTTTGTAAGTATTAAATTTATTAAAACAAACTGAAGATAATACAAATTTGGTGCAAATAATACATACTGTGTCATTCTTATCAAACAAGTTTTGTTGGATATATTTGGTACACCCCATCTTCCAGTAGGCAATTTAACTAAATATTTTCTTATGGAAAAATGAAATATATTTTGTTAACGTATTAATTAGGACAAATAAGAGGGGTTAGCATAGGATATATCACATTTCCAAGAGCACAAGCACTTAGTGTGTCTACAACTTCCGAGTAGAAGGTCCAGAAGCCAATATTAAGGAGGCACTTGCAGAGTTTGGAGCCGCGTCCTTCGCATTCAATCGAATCTATCGTATCTTCAGCTATTTTTAAAATTGCGCTGGTGATGTTCTTTTTTTCACTGTCGATGGCTAAAGTGTTATCGAATGTGGTATTCGAGTGATGGAAGATCACATTAAATGAAGACGGAGCTAAGATGGCACCAGTTAAACAGCCCGTTACAGCTGATATATTAGCGCTTGGGAGAGTTGGGACTGTTACGTCCGTTTGGTTTAAACACTGATTCATAACGGTGCCTGTTAATTTAGTAAGTTGGGTTTGAATATTAACGGCATATTGGACACTGAAAAGATTAAAAAATTATAATTTTTACATCCAACTATTACCTTTAAATAGAAACAATTTATAAATGAAAATAGGAAAAGAAAATCTCACGGTTTGGGTTCGACCAGCTAATCGCGCCGACGCTTCGCGACGCTCCAACCAATCAAGCCTCTTTGGACATGGAAATGTCATTTGGACTGATCGGAGCAGTTATGCAGGGTGTTTCTAAAGAGAAGGCTGAAAATTAACAACATGATTCTACGCTCCAAAATAAGCAAAAACTTCCTTATGAAAAATGTTCTAAATTCAAATTTTAAGGGTCTAAACGTCACGCGAAGTTTGGTAAAATGCTGGCGAAAACGTCATTTGCCGCCGTTTTCTTTTTCAATAGCAGTACCACCTTAAAAACAAAGACTGCTGACTAGCGTCAACAAATCTGAGCCGATAACCCAACCATCATTGTTTACAACAAACGATAAAACGTTCAGGCTGCTTCGTTTGTTGTAAACAATGAAGGTTGATTGTCGACCCAGATTTGATGACGTCAGTCAGCAGGCTTTGTTTTTTAGGTGGCGTTAATCAGAGGTGTTCTACGCGTGCTGAGTCTGTTCGTCATGAGATTCTGCACTCTGGTGGCGCTGTTCGGCATCGAATCTGCGTTATGTTCATTGCAGACTCTGTAGTTTCTGCGTGCCCAAAACGCACAGGGAAAAACTTCGGGCAGACTCTGCAGTTTACTCGCGAGCACAACGACGACACGGCCAACAATGTGTAAATCGGTTTAGCACTCTGTGTGTGTAGGGCATGCTTGCATTTTATGGCATTTAAAACCTTTTTTTCCTCCGTAAAAGTCGACCGTGCAGATTTGCGTTCATCACGGGTGGAAAATCTGCGGAAAAAAGATGTCAATTTTTTTCACGGACTAAACAGGCCTATATCACAACCCTGCACTTTCTGCGCGATGCCAAATGCGCCTCAAATTTAGGGTTTCTTATTGGTTGAAATACGATTAACAATGGTCGAATTATGGGTCATTCCACGTCAGTTCAGGCAGGCGTTGGCACTGACCTCTCGGATTTTAATGAAATTTGGTATATACAATTGCCCTAGGGAGTTGGTAATGAATGCCAAATATTATTATTATTATTATTTTCATTTTTATGGAAATTACGGAGATTTAAAATTTTCGCAATTATCTGAGAAGTGCTGTAACTTCGGTTGTATTTTACTTAGAAAGATGTGATTGGTGACATATGAAAGCTCTTTAACTGTAGATTCTATATAAAATTGTATTACGCATGCGCAAATATTTGAATTTAATAAAAATATTTTATTTATGCAAATTTTTCATATGGTGGGTATTTTTGTTTCGTTATAAAATTATTAATATCTTATACATACTTTCATAAAAAACACTACAAAAATTCAAAAGTGTGTTTTGCTCCGTTTTGAAGATATTAATTTTTTTAAAGCTCGAGTTCCAAGCCACAATCGCATGGCTATCCGAGCTTCATTTCCTCAGATGGACAAGATATCCTAAGAAATATAAATTTTGTGGTAATATCCGATTGTCTTAAACATTCTACATCTGTTTTTTTATTCCTTTCAATGTGAACTTATTAAGTTTTAAAAGAAAATTCAATAAATGTAGAGAGGATACTAGGGTTGATCGAAAAGCAATGCTTCCATGGCTGTAACTTTTATATTTATAAACCGATTTTCAAAATTCTTTTTGTATCTGATAATTACATTTGTCTTTTATGTAAAGCACTATTCACTTTTCGACATTATCCCATCCCTTTCCACGCATTACACCAACGTGTGACCACTCGGGTGAACCCGTCGGAGAGGAAGTCCGAGGTTCAATTAATAAATTAAATTACTATCACATGGATGCAATACAAAATTAAATAATTATCTGAAGTTTAAAAGGTCCAGAACAATTCTAAAATTACAAATAGAAGATAAATAAGCAAGTCTGCTTTGCTATGCAATTTCCTTAACTCTCGCTTAAGTAAAAAAGGAGCTTTAATTGGCTAATAAATGGCAACATAAACTACCATCAAAAATACAAAGAGTAAAATGTACCGTTTGGTGGTTAAAAATATGATTGCACAATTAAAATAAATTGCACACAAACGAATAAAAAAGATCATCAAAATATTGTTGTTTTAGAAATCGTGACGTAATTTAGATCATCAAAATCGTGGCGTAATTTTGCACTTAAAAAAGTGCACATAAAAACACACGAGTTTTTTGTTTTCTTTTTTGAAGTCCGTTTTGCTAAAATTTATCAACATTCATTTATAATGGAATGAAGTCCCTTCTTTTCTTGTACGCTTGTATCTCTTAAAATTTTTAGAGTTTTGATATGCACAATTTACTTGATGAAAAGTGGCACGAGAAAAAGAAATTTGGATTGTTAATTAGCTACTTCTAATATCACATTTAGATATATCTTTTTTTTGTACAGAAGACCAAAAAGAAACACTGGAATTTTACTTGAATTCAGTAGAATTACACACGCTAATGTGGATCCTCAGGAGATGATGTATCGTCACCAAAACGGGGTTTGACTGTAATGTTTTTCTCGGATGTTTTCATCGATCTGTGGTGTGTATTTGGGCCCAGAAAATGCTGCAGAATGAAGTCTCATTTTTTCAGGATCCAACATTTGTTCATCACTTTTCAGAAGGAAGAACAGACAAAATTCAATTGTGGGATATCGTAAAACACAGTCAACATCAACATCATGAAAGTTAATCCTATCATAAGATAATCAGTACAACAAACTTTATAGACAGTTCTGTAAGGCTGATCAGGATAATCACCTGGTATGTAGTCTCCCAATCCAATTGTAGTTAAGGAAATGAAACAATAATATAAAGAGTCCAAGAAATAGTCAGGTTCAATAGTCATAAAAATAATTGCAGGTTAAATATAAAATAAAAGAAATACGACCAAGATAATAAGAAATGAATGGAATATGCGTATATTGAAAGGCTGATAAAGAAGGCCGAGACGAGAATTCAAAAACTGTAAAAACAGTGTAACTGGAATCATAAGAGGTTCGACAAAAGCTTAAAAGAATGAGCATCAATGGAATTCCGATCAGTGCATACACAAAGCAGAAAATTCTTCCTCCTTCCGAAAGAGGAGTGACATGACCATACCCTTTATTATTTTTCTACGGAGCATAAAAGCGAATTTCCCGAAAAAAAATCGTCAGATATTCGGTAGCGCCGCATCCTCGTCAAGCCATTTCCACTGCTGAAGGTCATAAGCGTCTTCTGCTTCACAAGCCTGTCGACTGCGATTCGTACGGCCCTGGTCGAGTATTGCGGTTCTGCGCCCGTATTAATTATATTAGTAATGTCCGTAATAGACAGCAAGTGTAATGTATTGATAACTGCAGACCGGCGGAGGAAGAGGACAAGTACTCCCATGATGTGTTCAATAGCTCCTGGAGGTATGGGGCGTGTGACAGTGGGCGGTGGCTCTTCTCCAGCGTCAATGGGTCCATGCTGGTCCCCAGCGGCATTCGGCTCTCGGTCCGCAATGATCTGCTCCGCATCCATGGCTTGCTCAATAATTAACTCTGCGCTATCTTCTGCCATTTCTGCTTCGGATTACTGTTTGTTCCGCCGCCGCCCAGAGTGTCTGACTTAAGTCCAGCAGTGTACTGCTTAATAGGCCTTAAGCGGGTTGTTGTGGACACCAGGATTGAATGGCAGCTTTGGGCCATCTTCTGCAGCACGATAACGCTCGCCCGCAAACAATCGCCACACACTAGGGGTGTCCCAGCGCCTACAGTTCAAAGATGAAAAACTGCAGTTGAAAGTTGAAAGATCTTGCACCTTGCGACTTTCACCACTTCCCAAAGAAGAAAAAGCACATTCAATCCCTGATGACGAGATAAAAGAGCAATTGCACGTTGTGAAAAATTCTGCTCAATATGACTAGTGAGATTTGCTGAACTTCAGTTGTGATTTCCTCCTTCAGCTCAGGCAAAGTGTACGGATTGTATGCGTACACTTTATCTTTCAAGGCACCCCAAAGGAAGAAATCGAGAGGTGTGTGGTCCGACGAGCGTACAAACCAGATGCCACCGAGATGATTCGATTAGCAAAGACTTTCTGCAAAAAGTGCATTGATGTGTACTGTACACGTTTCCATGCACTACTGCACACTAACTTTTGAATCACCCTGTATCAACTTCAGCTGCCTTTGCAATTCATCTCGTCCTTCAGGGTAACTCAGAAGTGACTGACTCTGAGGAAGTGTAAAGTAAATATATTTTCTTTATTACTAACAATTCGATATCATAATGCAAATTTATATTTTCTTAGTAAATTATCTTCTTATATAACAGGTGCTCAATACTTTTCTGACTTCTGAAAAAAAAATCTGAAGTTATAAAAAACATTTTTCTTATTGATATAATTATTATTGTAATGCTATTTTAATTTTTTTTTTTCGTGTAATTATAATCAATAATACTATTTATATAAATAATAAAACGTAAATAAATGAATGGTCCCAAGGTTACACGCTTTCTCTTCCCTGTACGAGTAGTCAAGTCCCTACTACCTGACTCCCGCTGCTTGAGGCTCAAACTTTAACAATTAATATCTTCAAAACGGAGCAAAACACAGTTTTGAATTTTTTGTATTGTTTTTATGAAAGTATGTGTAAGATGTTAATAATTTTTTAACGAAAAAAAAATACCCATCAATTGAGAAATTTGCATAAATAAAATATTTTTATTAAATTCAAATATTTGCGCATGCGTAACACAATTTTAAAAATTTCATTTAGAATCTAGAGTTAAAGAGCTTTCATATGTCCCCGATCACATCTTTCTAAGTAAAATACAACCGAAGTTACAGTACTTCATAGATAAGGCCCCCACTCAAATTTCGAGAATTTTTAATATCCGTAACTTCCATAAAAATGAAAAGATAATAATAATATCTGGCATTCGTTACCAACTCCCTAGGGCAATTGTATTTACCAAATTTCATTAAAATCCGAGAGTTCAGTGCCAAAACTATAAAATTTCTGCCTGAATTGACGTGGAATGACCCTTATGATGATGTAACAATATACAGTATGACGTTTCAATTAGCAGGCTTTGTTTCTGTGAAATTTTGATATAGCGCAATTCATAAATGATGTAACAACGCCATTTATTTAGACCCTAAATTTTGAGTTTTAGACTTTTTCGATAAGGAACTTTTTGCTTATTTTGGGACGAGAATCATGCTGTTAATTTTCATCCATCTCGAATACCGTGTATAGTTCCAGTTCGGAACCATCTTTCCTACTGGCAGCATATTCATTAAAGGAATAACAGATAAATGGTCTGTAAGGATTTACTTATATGCGATACCGTTAGTTAAAGGTTCCAGGTTGGTGCCCAGGCTGTGAAATATTTTCCTAGTTTCATTTATAAATTTAAACATTTAACTTGTAAGATATACTCAAGGAGAAATAGAGATAGTGAAGAAATTCTTTACACCATTTCATAATTACAATTAGAAAAAGGAATGGTTGCGGAATTTTTCCTTCCTGTTTTCTAATTGTAAATTTCTGAAGTATGATATATAAATAAAAATATAGAGAAGTATTAATAATATAATTATTTTAATAGAGTGTTTTATCCGCTAGGCGGCCGGTGAGGTTGGTCGCAGGTCGTTTTACGGAGGGTTGATTCAGATAAAATGAGACGACTTTGCAGTTCTGTTACGATGGTGTAATACCATGGCGCCACCATCGGTTGTGTTCGATGGGAGAACCACGTTGTTGGACTATCGCCCGGCACCGTAATTTCCACTGAAGTAGGCTGAGTTTAAGGGACTCCATGGGAAGTTCCTTCCACACCTGCTGACACACTTTCCATAGCCCATCAACGGTTCTTGGTCGGTGACTTGCGAGCCGTCGTTTCAGGAGACCAAAAGCACAGAAATCGGTGATGCGTCAGGAGATTTTACAGGCACATGAGAGAAGGGAATAACTCGTATGCCCGTCTCCTGTTCCATCTTCCTGTAGTAAGCCACAGATGACTTGGCAGTGTGGCTTGATGCCTTGTCCATGTGGATCCAAACTTTTGATTGCTCACCAGGGTACAGACGTGGGATATCCTGCCCATATATGTGGTCCATTACATTACTGTGGAAGTAAGCTGCACTAATTTTACAGTTTCCAGGAACTCGACGAATCCTGAGCAGTCCACGTGAGCAAAATCCGGCAACCACCATGAAGCCCTTTGAAAACTTTTCCTTGCACCTTCGGACAAAATCGGACCTGGCCTTGCCCCCTCTTTCGCGATAGTAAATTGCCCTGGGTTTGTTGGTGTCATCGAGGTACACCCAAGCTTCATCCAAGGAGACAACCCACTTCCATCGGTCACCTGAAATCGGTTTTCATACAGTTTTCTGGCGTTGGTGAATCGTTCCTGCACGTGCCTGGCCGACAGTTTATGATGTCGCTCCAGCCCATGATTGTCATGGATTATTCTGGAGACTGTTGTCTGTGAAATACCTTTCCTTTGGGCTAGACTTCTCTGTGTGGGGGGATTTTCTTTCAGCACTTCAGACCGGATTTCTCGCACCACCTGAGCTGGGTGTATTGGCTGGGGCTTGTTTCTGGTCTGCTTCTCTGCTCGTCCACGTTCATTAGATGGTCGCAATTTGTTCTTTTTGATTATTCGACCTACAGTAGCTTTGGATACCACAATACTATTTCGTTTGCATAATTTCACAATGCACGAAAGACTGAAGTTAGCGTCGGAAAGGCCAAACATATACCCTTCCCAAAAAGCTGTGATTTTGGAAGCCATGTTTCAGCACGAAATATCCCAAATAACAGCAACAAGTGTATACAAAGCTAATCCCCATGAATAGTGGACGAGTCATGCAAATCACATTCCGTCAAGGTCATACGCGGCGTTTAAAGTCGTCTCATTTCAACCCTCTGTATTGTCCATAATTTTATGGTTAAGTCTAAAAAAAATAAAAGGCTAAACAGGGGACTTCAGGATCCCGTGGTTTATGTGATGCGAATATTTACGAAAAACAATCGAAAATTAATGCACAGATCAGTGTAGTGAGATTTTCCAAGCTTTATGTGTCAACGTTCCGAAACAGAAAATCTAGCATCGCGGATAGTTGGAGTTGTCCACATTGCGGGGATGTGCCTGCTAATCTAAACGATGGAAAACAGCAACACGAAATAAATAATCTGTCTTTTTCTTCCGGCCCCTCTTATCTTCTATAAATGTTAACAATCATCTCTCTGAGGTTTCGAATAGTGCAGGAAATGTTAATTTGTCTCTAATCTTAAAAGCGATACTGTTCGAGATTATATTAAATTGAAAAACGAAATTCAAAAACAAAATCGAAATTTACATAAGAAAATTGATAGATATCGTTTCATTTTCTAATGCTTAAAATAAAGAAGTTCAACCGGATCGACTACTCCCACTTATGCTGGGATTGTCACCTCGCTCAATTCTAACTATATCTACTCCCTTACAGAGACATGGCTCAATTCGACTATTATTGACTATATGCTTTTTAATAATTTTTTTTCCGTGTATAGAGCCGATCGTAATACAGCCGCTAGAGGAGGAGGTGTATTGATAGCTGTTCCTCCATCGGAAAGGATAGAGTTCAAATCCTCAATAACATCGATTGACATCATGGGCGTTAAATTAACTTTTAAACCTCGAACGAATAAAAATAACATCATTAAAAATTATCATATTTGGTCAAATTATATTCCGCCGACAACCTCGAACAGACTTTATCAACAATTTTTGAACGAATTAGCCGATTATGTCATTACCTTAAACTATCCTGGCATGTTTATCGCAGACTTCAACTTTTCTGACTTAGTCCATAATCGGAATTGTAATAACTTTAATATCATCAGGCGTAGATATTGAGGCTTGATAAAGTATTCGCCTCCAAACCTGTGATAATTCAGCATAAATATTCACCTTTGGTGAAAGAGGACCAATTCCATCCTGCGCTGGACATCACTAGCGATGTTGCCCATTTTGATGCAATTCCATCCAGAACAATCCTCCGTCGTGACTTCAAGAGGGTGAATTTCTTGCAGATGTTTGATGATTTCTTATCTACTGATTGGTCAGTATTTGACTCTATTCAGTCCGTCGATCAACTCTGGGACCGCATAGTTGATTGCATCTCCTAAGCTTTGACAAATAATGTTCCAGAGTGCAAGCAAAATAGTAACAGAATAGTAATAGAAATACTATATCGCTCAGGACAGGCAGCCTCCCTACTCACCTGACCTAGCTCCGTGCGACTTCTTCGCATTTCCGAAGATCAAGAAAACGCTCAAAAGGACGGAGATTTTAGGATGTGGACGTGGCAACATAAATTGCGACGGCGGAGCTCTTGGCCATCCCAAAGGAGGCATTCCATACTTGTTTCGACCAATGGCAGCAACGCTGGGCTAAATGTGTTGCTGCAGACTGTGCTTATTTTGAAGGTGACTAAACATTTACGTGAGTTCGAACCGTATTTTTTTGTAACCTCAATCCGGATACTTTCCGGACAAGCCTCGCATACTCAATTTAACACCTCTAAATAACTTAACATCCGGTATATTCAAAGTTGGCCAGTCATCATGATTGGTGAAACAAATGCGCTGATGACTCATTAACAATAAAATTTATTATATCAATTTTAAAGATGAAGAAAAAATAAGCAACATTAGCTACAAAATATTTTGTCATGTATTCTATTACACGAAGAAAAGGGCACCATACTTACATCGAGTTAACTGAGCACGAACAGTTTCTTATTCTTTTCTCATCGTGGACGGAGTACGTTTCTAAGAAGCCATTTCCTAGAGGGTTTGGCTTGATGCACGCAGGAGGCACAAATGTAGGATCTTCGGTTGTTACTAAACATTCGGGGCAAATCCCATTATTTACATAAATCAGGCGGTTAGTCAACCTGAAACATAAAAAATGGAAACAATTAAAATGATAATTATAAGGATAATACTAAATTTAGTGTGAACGTCGAAATTCTTTGCCAGCAAAACTGATCGTTAAAACGACTGCAGCAATAAAGTGGGGTCTCGAAGACAATGATTTGAAAAACACTGACAAGGAGAGTTCGCAGTCGACTCTTCACCGATTTTGATCTCCTTTTTTTGGTGAATCGGTATAGAAAATAAATAGATACGTGTCCGAGCTTTTCGTCCAATGCGTCTTTTAAGTAAAAATTTTTTATACTTGAAATTTAAAGAAATTTCCAAGTTCGTTAAAAGGCTTAAAAAAGACACATTTTTAATCAATGCTAATGCAGCGAAAGCGTTCAAGGGTAGTAATTTCCGGTTCAAAATTTGGGCTGTCATTTTTTTTTAATTATTTTAAATATATACGTGTCACGTGACGCCTGCAGAGAGGTTCAGCAAAGACCAGACAGAAGTGTTTGAGAGAGTGCGACAGCATGCAAAGGAGACGCACGTCCTGCATCACAGCCCAGGATCGCCACTTCGAATAGTTGCTGCAATTATTCAATGTAACATTGTAATAACCGTTTCTGCATTTGTACAAATAAATTGTCCGGACCTGCAAGTCATGATTCACCAATTAGTGCTTTCGCTGCTAATTTCCTGCTTTGCATGCAGCTCTATGGATGCCGTGCAGTGCAGCATTCATAGGGGTTGGTCGGTATCTTTACATCTTTTTACCTCGTTTACAACGTTTTTTGTGGGAAAAATGGTATTCGGAATAGTTGTTAGTTTTGACCTTCCCTACCACCTCTCCAAGTCTGTCAATGGAATTCACAAACACCCTGTACATTGCCAATTTCGTATTGATATCTTTCTTTAAACACAACAGAAAATATGTTGCAGGACTTTAGAAGCACCCTGTAGAATTTATATGACATCGTAAGTTACGATTCGTAACATAACTTTAATGTAATGCATTTATTAAAAGAAAAATTTCGAATTACGATATTTGGAATTACTCAGGGACAGAAGGAATGATGACATTTATTAATCACAGAGAAGAACGTGTTGGCTGGTTGATTGATTGATGGACCCGTCAATTGCTATAGTCGTTTACGCCAAAGAAGGTTACGTAAAAAAAGATAAGATGACAGTTTACTAAACAGTCTCTGGTTTACGCTCTGTACGCTAGTTAAAAAAGATAGGATGACATAAGTTCTGGCCAACTTTAAAAATAAGTTGTTGTCACCTGGAGAAAAAAAAATATTGTAAAAATCAAAAATGGAACACTAAAAAATTACAAATGCGGAAAAAACACTGACTGCATTTAAACCAGTATCAAAAGTTTGATCAAAAAATTTGGACTTGGATATTTTTATTTTATTTTATATCAAGTAGGCAATTACATAATCTACGAGAATTTGTATTGTTGGGTAATGGGAAGATAACCATGAGCTAGTTCTTTACTCAACACAACATTGTAAAATCGTATAAATATTGTTAAGATATACTTTCTAGTATCAACAAAGATAAAAAATTTAAACGGATAAGACAAATTTGCTAAAATTTGCCAATCAAATATTTTTATAAGCTTAAAAAGAAAAGAGAGTGTTGTCTTTTTTTTTTGGAATAATTATTTTATTGTAGAAATCTTTATAAATATTTTTCCACTCTTACTTATACGATTGCTCTATTACATCTTTGTTTTCCTCGACGTGTTCGGTGCAATTATCGCATTCTGAAATGAATCAAAGAGATCACATTAATTATTTTACGTCTTATTTAAACTGCACAGGAAAAAATTAATGTAATGTACTGACTATTAAATTAATTAGTCAATTAGATTAAAACGATGACGCCTTAAACGAAAAATGATTTACTTTTTATTTATTAACCTTAACTAAAACCGTTCAGCAATGATTTTTCAGCATTCAAAAAAGTTTGTTAAAATTATTTCCATAAATTTTACGAAATCTTTAACAAAATTTAACTCATTTAACAACCACTGATGTGCAAAGGCGGCTGTTAGTGATGGAAAATTTCTTTCTTGTTGACATACCAATGCTTTTATTCTGATATTTCATTATATCAATCAATCAATTTTTTTAATTCCATTGCGCCATTCCTTCATTCTATAGTACTGTATGTTATTTAATTATTTATCAACATCAGTTTCACCTGTATATCCTTTTAACTTAATTTAAAAAGCGTATAGGACATTAGGTTAAAACAACCTTCCTTTAATGCTGAATCAATTTCTAGGCTTTAATTAAAAAAGCTTCTTTAAAACTTTAATTTAAAGAGACACAAAAAAACCATGATAGCATTTTGGCGTGTTCATAATGCATGATTAAAAACAAAAATACAGAATTTTTAAATTAGAAACTTCCACATTGTATAGTGCTCCATAGAAGGAAACAAAGACCGAACTCTTTTATAATAATCTAAGTACTCTCTCTTTCATGTAGCACCATGTACACATCTAGATCAACCTTAGGAAATACATTTGAAGAACAAACCGTCCCATTTGCGGAGCAACTTACGGAAATGTTGAATAACTTATTAAAACATAGGATATTTTATTTATTTGGTTCCTTACCTTATTTGAAAATGGAGAACATGAAAAGAACATAATTATCAGAAACAACAATAAAATTCTAAACCCAAAAAACGATTAATCTAGCTTTTGTCGGTGCTGTTTATTATACAGGGTGATTACAAAAGAACTTCACACTTTTAAAAATTTATTACATCAAAGCTATTCAGAATATAGACACACCACATACGGATTGTTAAAGAAAAACTCTTGAAGTTTATTGTGACACAGTTAAAGATGTTCAATATGCCCCCTGTCGTGACACGGCATACATCAATGCGGTAGTCGAATTCGTCCCAAACCCGCATTAACATGTCTCCATCAATCCCACGTATCGCTGCCGTAATGCGTTCTTTCAGCTCGTCTAGGTCACGGGGAATGGGTAGGATGAAGACCTTGTCCTTTACACACCCCCATAAAAAGAAATCACAAGGTGTGAGGTCGGGGCTCCGCGGTGGCCACTTTGCAAGTTCCAGGTTATTGTTTGCTCGACCAATCCATCGCTGTGATTTCTTTTTATGGGGGTGTGTAAAGGACAAGGTCTTCATCCTACCCCTTCCCCGTGACCTAGACGAGCTGAAAGAACGCATTACGGTAGCGATACCTGGGATTGATGGAGACATGTAATGCGGGTTTGGGACGAATTCCATTACAGGGGGGCATATTGAACATCTTTAACTGTGTCACAATAAACATCAAGAGGTTTTCTTTAAGAATCCGTATGTGGTGTGTCTTTATTCTGAATAGCTTTAATGTAATAAATTTTTAAAAGTGTGAAGTTCTTTTGTAATCGCCCTGTATTTCATTGTAGTTTTTTTGGATACTTAGCTAAAGCTCTTTACTTGACTCAAAGTTGTAACACTGACAGTCTCAGAAGATATTTAGATGCAATAATGATATTAAGAGATCTGTCAAGATCTAGTTTCCTTCATGCTTCAGTTTTATTATTTTCTAATCATCGAAAAGATCCTCTCTTCTTCAGCATTACTGTGAGAAAGAACCAAAACAAGCAATGCCGCTTTACTGAGATATTGAAACAAGGCGTCGTCAGAAAGACTTTTCACAGCAGATAGATTACCCCACAATACATTACCCCACGTTTATTTCGCTCTATGATATTTAAGATATGATAATCCATAAAATCATCAGTTAACATTTTCTATCCAAGGGTCTCCACTACTTTACATTTCATTGAATCTAGTTTTTTTTTTTTTTTTTTGCTAATTTTTACTTCGTTCGGTCTGCTTACTCGTTGCATGATAACTGTCAGAGTCACCAGTTTTATAGCTATGTGATTTTTTTTCTCCTCCTCCTCTTATTACAGGAATCTATACAGACATTTGACGGTATAGAAATTTGTACATGAACAAATTTACGATAAAAATAGTGGCTCTTCCCGAAAAATTCCCATTCTATGTAAATGGTTACGTAGTAAATCTTGACCTGTAAGAAATCCCATGATAGCCCGTAATTTATTTATATCAACTTGTAGAATACTGGATTTTAGACTCTGAATGGATCCCTTAATCATGAGACTAACATCTTCATAAGAGATATTATTAAGCTTTCCGACTGCGGTTTGCTTCCACAGAAAGGTTGTGGACCAAAAGGTATCAGCTATCATCAACCTGATTACAAACTATGCCTTTGTGTCCCGATACCCATTATTGTGGAGGGTCTGCAGGAGTTGTCCACATTCCAAGGTAACTTCTAAACTTACCTTGGAAGATTTGATGGCCTTGAGGACCGCCTGATTGTCGAAGAGCATGAAGATTTTCCTATAAACATAAAGTTTATCTATACATTTCTGCAGGTAGTAAATAATAGCCAACATTTCCGCGTGAAAAACTGTGACCCAACAACCCAACCGACGAAAGCGGAGGGTCTTGGAACTACCACAGTAAACACCCAGGCCAGAGTAACCATGATGTCGAGAGTCATGATTATATAATTTGATAATGACGAAAAAGTCTGCTGGGTTAATTCTGGAGAATAGAATGGACAGGGCACAATGGTTATCTCACGTTTGCTAGTTATTTGCGGTTGAAGAGCTACGCGAGAGTCGGCGTATTGCCATGGTGCAACCATTTAGTAATAAGATGTCAAGTCTGCATGCTTCCCACATTCAGGCCGAACAATACTGTACATTGAGTAATACTCATAGCGGAATGTACCAATTAATTTTAATTAAAGAAAAATTTAAGAAAATTCTCCTAAATTAACACGATCCTTCTCCTTCTCAAAATATATCTTAGCGCACCGAACTTAGTTACGTGAATGAGGAGTTGTAATTGCTTGGTAAAGCAGTTCATTGTACACACTAGCAATAGCGACAATTCTACTAAAAATTCAAGTACAAAACAATCTTGAAATCTGTCAAATGACAATTTTTTCAATTAAAAAAACAATGCTTTGCCTGCTTTTTTGGAACTGAATTCTTTTCGTTGATAATGTGAGATGTTGCCATAGATGCGAAACTATAAAGTATACGAAAATATTTGGACTTTACCTATTATACGTGACCTAAAAATTTGAATTTTAATTGTTTGGGTTAATAAATTATACCATTGTAAAAAGAGAAGCAAAACGCTGCTATATTTTCATTCGTTTTCGAAATACTCATGCTAAAACGTTTTAAAATTATTTTCCCATGTTAAAGAAAAGGAGAGTCGCTCTCGGCAATCGTGAAGGCTTACTTCCATGCGTATGGTTAGCATGGGTTAAACCTTTTTTATTAGAAAGTTTTTTAGCTAATGTTTTAGATTGCTGGCTAAGCAAGTATCTGTGTATGTTATACTCTGTCCAACGAAAGAAAAACTGGGCGTGTTTAATTAAATTCCGATTTCAATTGTTAGACATTGTTGCTAAATAAAATTAACACGGTTTAACAATTGAAATTGGAAATTTAACTGGACACGCCCATTTTTCATTCGTTGGACAGAGTATAGTCATTTATATTAAAAAAATTAAAAAATTCTTATATAGATTAAAAAATTTTCTGCAATTTTTTTTATTACAGATTATAAACCCTTGATATTTAAGTGACCACTTTCACTTTGCCTTAGAACAGGATGGAATTGGTAAAAAGTATATGTTTGTATAATTTTTCCTCTTAAATGCCTACTTTCGGGATCTACCTAACAAGAGCCTGAATTATTAGGTTTTACAGAGGGTCACTTCTCCTTCTTAGCCGATTTTGGATGATTGCCACATCACGTAAAGCCCCTTTTCCACTACTGATTAGTTCAATGTGTTTCTGGCAATAGTCCGGCAGCTTAATTTCCATGGTAGCAGACTTCTTCGCAGGACGGCGAGAGAACGATTGGACCAATGCTGGCCTCTTCTTCCATTTGTGCCATGAAATTTTGTGTTGAGCGCGCTGTGTGTTTGGATGCCTTATGTTGATGAACACAAATTTTGTTTCTCTCCTCTCCGTACAACGCTAGGATCTCCTCCATGTAAAAGGTCACAATATTCTCCTGGCAGTAATTTGCATTCATCTTAGCCTTTTTTCTTCACCCGACGAAGTTGCAACCGTCCTTTTGAGCAGTACCCGCCACCACCATGAAGCCTTTCGGAAAACTTTCACGAGATTTGCGCAGCCAATCTGTCCGGCCTTTCGCATCTGCCGGACGGTAGGCATTTGCACGAACTTTACATCCGTAAACCCACGCTTCATCCAACGTGACAACAAACCGCCATTTCTCGCCCGTAAGGCAGCCTTCGTAGATTTTGAGAACGTTGGTTTTGCGTTTACGGATGTGACGTTCATTAGGAGCATGAACCTTGGGCTTTATGGAATTAGCGCATGCCTAATTTGCGTTTAATTATGCGGTTACCGTTGACGCAGATGTTCCTGCCTTCTGAGCCATGGCCGTCTGTTTCGGAGGGTTTTCCTGTGCTTCCATCGGTTTGAACTTTTTGATTGTGTCAGGTGAACGGCTGGGGTACGGTTCCTTCCGCTGTAGCTTTTCATGGGTGAACTTTTCGGGAACGCCCGAATTACGTATGTCAAACAGAATGTTAACAACAGCCTTTGTAATTCTTTCCGTCTTGCACTGTTGTATTACACGATGCATAACGGCACTAAAACCCGCCTTGGAAATCGCTCGTACGTAGCCTCTCCAAAAATTATTAATTTTAATAGTCATGCCGTGAATTTTCTGTGCTCGTTTCCTGAACAACTATTTATGAAATGCCCACTGCTACACCACCTGATTTACATAGGCTCGAGTGCATTTCATAGCCGAGAAGGGATGTTCAAAATCGGCTAAATTAAGAAGAAATTCCGTAATTTTGGTAGATTAAACTATTTTTTCTAAGAAAAAATTAAAAGAAATTCGGGAATATCTTTTTAAATAATAATTCTAAAAAGAAATTAAGGAATATAGAACGAGATATTTCCATTCAAACTCCTTGGTCGTGGCGCTTCCCACTTCTAATCAAAAAGGAGGTTTCCAGCAACGAAAGCGTAAGAAACATTAGAGCCCGGTTTCCTACCAATCCCCCGGGGAAAATGCGACAATTCGAGAGAGAAAAAAACGATTGCCTGCAATGGAAGACGAGGTGTTGGGTTCATTACAGTGGACAGAAGACGGAACGGGACTTTTTAAAGGATTTCCTTCATGTGCCGGAATTTCAAACCGGAATATCACAATGATTGTGATAATGTTGTTGCTCCATGGAATTCGGCTAATTTCAAAATAAGTGATATCTGGAATTTATCACCTGATATTAAAAATGCAATGATTCCACGAGATTCGTTATGCGTATATCAGTTGAATTTTCTTGTGCATTTGGATATAGCGACTTAGAGTATTAATATGCAGCAGTGTCTGCAGGAAGACTCCGCATCATATTTAAGTAACATTTTATTTGGTATATTCCCGTTCGGGTTAATGCATATTTCTAAACTGAGGCACAGTGATCCAAATCCCGAAAAGCTGGCCAAAATTCAAAAAATCAATTTCAATTTTCTAAAATATTATTAGTGTTTCGGAAAGAGAACTAAATTCCTCATCGAATGTTACCAATTTCAGATTTATAATTTTTATACGTCAATTTACAGTTCAGTTCAAAGTTGACCTTCTTACGAAACAATCGTGACAATTCAAAGTAACGGAGATTTTACTAGTCTGGTTTTATGGATATATTTTAAAAACGAAGTTTGCAAATCAAATTTTGAACAGTGGATACTATTCCTGGAAGCATGTGCAATAGAAAAATAAACTAACAACATTTTTTTATATCTTACATATATAGTTTGTTTTTTTTAAGTTAAATTTTAGTCTTTAAGATATATTTCGAGAATTAAATTTTCAAGCAGCCAAATAATTATGCATTCCTCCTTATTACAATTTAATATTAATACCATATCTTAGATTACACTTTTCTCTTTCGAACCCTTAAAACTTTTGCTGCGTTTATCTGCCTTTTTGGCTTTGCGATAAATTTTAGTAGCGCTCCGCACAATTTATTTCAGGATCGAATTGCAGTATACAGATAAGATATTCTGTCCGAAAATCTGTTAATACGAATAGAGTCATATTAATATTATTTATAACACGCATATTTGTGAATGTTATATATATTTCATATTTGTTTATTTGTCTGTTTGAGTGTCCTTAATAATCTCCTAAAAAGATTTCGTGAAGATTTCTCGCGAAAGTGCTGAAGAGAAATTACCACGCATGATGTTTTCAATCGGCTGATGGCCATTTCTGATCCATATATTTCTAACATAAGAAAACCGCCACAAAAACCATTAAATCACTATTACCAGAGCCATTGAATTACTAAAATCTCCAACAATTCATAGTGCAACTACAGATGAGATATATATAGCGATTTCGATAATGAATCTTTAGGAACCGAAATCGATTTTCATTGCGAGTCTGATATTGATTTCGATTTTTGCCTTTAAAATAAAGGCATTTTTTTTAAATGAACGAAATATATAAATTTTATTTTTTCTTTCACGGCAACATGAAAGATAGATCATACTCCTAATATATTAATTTTTGCCAAATTTAGATTTATTTGCCATTCAAATTTGCTATTTTGGTTCTGTTTTGAGGTTTTCAGTTATTTGGGCCTCAGATTCGTAATCAGCGACATTCAAAAACACCAATATACAAACTTTCGTGTAAATCAAATAATTTTTGACATTTTGGCCAGCTTTTCGGGATTTTAGACCACAGTGTGACTTTGGAATTATTGAACGTAATAGGATTACGTATTGATTGCGCTTAAATTATCTATCCACCAATTGCTTATTATGATATAATTGTTTAATGGCTTCACTTGGATCTTCCCTATATTGAGTGAACGAATTTATAAACGAATCAACTTCTTCAATCAAGAAGAATCCTGAGTTTCTCCTGTTTTTAAAGCTTTTATGTATGGAATTCAGCGAGGCAGCTTTATTACAGTGGGATGTTAAGGGTAATATCATGGTAACAGTTATTTCACGTGAACTACCAATTGCTGTAAACTGTATGAACAATATCTGGCGAATGAAAAGTGGAAATACATGATCACACTAGATGAGGCGTATATTTAGTTAGGCGACTGCAACAAGATCCGAGCCATTTTCTTCTAAGGGGCTCAGAAAATGGTACGTGAAAGCAAGGAAACATTTTCAGAAGGTTTCATGAGCGTGGCGGGATATCGCTCATAAAAGGTTTCATGAGCTACAATCGCAAATTAAATTTACGCAGAGTTGAGTCAAAGGCAAAGTCAACGCCATGTACTATCAGACATTGTTCCAAGCCCCATATTTACCCGTATGATCCAAAGTTTGTACGGAACAGAGGTAAAGAAGACGTTGATTCACACCGCGGCGACAACTCGCCTGTTCCTCGAGTGCATACAACAAAATAAGGCTTCCGCTCCATTCCATTCAGCGACATCGTCTACTTAAACGGTCCTCGGAAAGAGACGAACGCGAACAGTGGAGGGCCTTTGGAAAGCGTGTCAACAGGAGTGGTTACGAATTGATCTTTGTGTTCTGCGTTCTAGCATCCTGCAGTAGAGAGTGCGTTGCAGGGCAATATCAGCGATGCATGATTACTACCAGATTGAAACACACTCCATGATGACGAAAGGGGTTTTCCACCTTTTTTGGCCCTCTGTAATGTTACCATAGATCTCTAACAACTCTCAGCTATTGTCTGGTCACAAGTTTTATTGCGAGTACTGTAAATGTATTGCATCAGACTGAAGGAGAATTAACATTCGAAATTATGTTGTGCTTCTGTATTAATATACATTGAAATGAGGTTTACTTGTATTATTGATTATTATTGTGTGAGATTAAAATTGTGTTAAAAATACTTTCTCAATTCCTCCTTACTTCTGGCAGTCATAATTCATACTTCCACTGCTATAACACGTACATATTTTATGACATACGTACATAGTTTCTGTTATTAAATGCAAAATTTTTCACCCTGAAGCTCCAGAAAATCTCTAAAAATCACGAAATGAAAATCGCGCATCCCACCAGCAGAAAGTACAGTAAAGTAGAGAATGACGTTAAAATTTAACTCAGCTCTAAATTTTTGACGGAAAAAATCCGTATAAACAAACGCGAACATTTTATCAATAACCAGTTAAGTATTTAAATTTAAAAAATAAATGGATAGAATTTACCTTGGGAAAATCCATAAGCAATAAAATTCAAAAAGAATGTTAGTGCTACTGTGAAGCGAGAAATCATCATTTTCTTTCAAGCGTCGTAAAATATGGTTTAAATCGTTATTTCTGAATTCGGAATTCCTAATGGATACCTAGTGACGATGAGTATAGAGAGATGATAGTGGAAAGAGAATATATATACTCTTCAAAAGGAAAATAGGTGACATGTCATTATTCATTTAGCATCCTGAACAAATACAAAAAAAATTCAGGTGTTTTTTTGTTTTTTTTTTAGGTTGAATCAAATGCTTTGGGGTAAAAATGCCATCGAACCAATAACTCCTCCTCGTCTTGAGTTTGATGACATTCTCGTCGAATCAATCAAAATTTGCGATCATCCTGTGCTTCGTTTTTCGTTTCTAATGGAACCAATCAGAATTAATGGGATTATTGCCTGACTCGTGCTCAGATAACCGCATGACTAATGAAAAAAATTTTTTTTCCATAATTTTCCATAATTTTTTTTTTCCAATAAACATCTCAAACAAGAATATAATTCGTATAATAATTCTCAAATATGCTGAAAAGAAGAATATAAAAAATATTTTACATACAGTAATGGCGAATACTGCAAGTACATTTAGGTATTCGATTGAGAGTTAAATAGATTTACGTATTCGATTGGAGCGTTCACAGGAATCTTTCCAAATACGCGCGAAATGTCTTTGATACTGCGCCTATGTTCTTTCCATTGCTAGAAACATCCATCCCTTCTTAATCAAAGTTACCGTAAAAGTTAGAAGAGAAAACTCATACTTTCAAAGCATTGTTGGGAAAAAATCTTTTAAATATTCCAAGGAGCTTTAGCTCTGACACAGATGTAATTTTAAATTTGAAAATTTCATTTTTACCTAAAGGTGGTATAAACAAGAAATTAATCTTCCCGAGTAAGGTGTAGGAAAGTAGCGGAAGCCCTGAGATCATCTACTTTTTCCCTGATCTCCTCTATCACCTTTTTTGACCATTAAAAGAGTTCTTAGGAGGCCAAGGGTTAGTCTCCAATCAGGAAGTGAAAAATAGCTGTCCGGACGTGGTTTCGACATTAGCCTGAAGATTCCTACAGAGCCGGTGTCCAGATGCTCCCAGAAAGCTGGAAAGAATGTGTAGAGAAGTAAGGAGAGTTCTTTGAGAAATAACTGATGTGTGTGTGTGTGTGTGTGTATGTGTATAATTTTTTTGTAGTTTCCTGATTTTATAAAAAATAAAGTTCAGGTCAAATTTGAATGCCCCTCGTAGTTAGGATGCTGAAGTTGGAAAAAATAATAAGATATATATACCTGTGAACACCGTTAAAATTTGATCGAATTCCAACGGGCAATTTCTGAGTTATACGCAATCGCGTATTTGATTGCACTTCGCGCGTTCGACTGAGGCACAGGGTTTGGTGCAAGCACTTGGTTTTTTATCCCTTCAGTATTACTATAATGATTATATTATTGGTTTTTCATCATTTCATCGTTAGGAGATCAAAGATATAGGGTAAGTGAAATACTTAGCTATTTCATAAAATTATTGTCTTATAATTTTATATCGTAACTAGCTGAAAACCCGGCATCTCCCGGGACTTTATTTATCCTCTTGTTGGGTTGACCTGCCTCAGATTAAAATATCCATTTTCACCACCGGGTAATATCACTGAATACTTTAGAACCCATTTTCCTTCGAAGTTTCCCTTGCACTTGACGTAGAAGTTCTTATACCCTCCGACTCTAGACGAAGCTCCCGTTGTTCAGATGTTGTTCCCGATGCCCGAACAGCTTATTGTCTTTTAGCTGCAGAGTTTCCTGACCAATATCGTTCTTTCTCTTTCCTTTCCAAACAAATACATAAACTTTTGTCAGTCGTCTGGACATTAGTTAGAGGGTTCAAGACAGGGTCGGATTTACGTATAAGCTAAACAAGTTATAGCTTAGGGCTTCCATAGGCCTTACAATTTTAGTTTAACATGGTAGGGGTTTCATATAGCTTAAGGCTCAAAAATCCGCCCCTGGGTCAAGGGAGACACGTGCCTCCACGATAGACATTTCCCTACCCATATCGTGTGCTGTACTCATTTTATATTCAATAGCATAAAACGAATGATCTGTCATTGCATCATAATTTTATGGTCATCCTATCCTATCCTATCCTATCCTATGCTCGAGTTTTTGAAATTAAAGTTCGGGAGTTGGTAGCTCTGCTCTCGAATATCAAATATATGGCGAGACTCAGATTGGCAAAAGCGCGGTTTAGCCCACGTACATCTTTTACTATGGCTAAAAGAAAAATTGCGTCCCAACCCAAATTGACGATATTATTACTGCAGAAACTCCAGATGCCAACACTGACAAAAGCTACACGACACAGTTGTCAAAAACATGATCCACGGGCCATTCGGGCACACAAAAAACACAATCATCCCCGTGCGGATGTGCACCAGGAAGTACCCTGATGCTGTTTATCTCCAATCTTACAAAATTTGAATAAAACCAAACAACAGTACCTATTCACAAAGCGAAAAATAAAATCCGAATTGCAAAGCAAATCAAAGTCCGTGAGATTAGCCAAAACATATTAATAGCAATAGAAACCAAACAACGTAAAGTAAACAAATCAGAAGATACACATCAATAATTATACGACAGGTAACTCCTTAGGGGCTATATCAGAAGTGTCTGGCGCGTCAAACAACAACGCTAAGGTGAAGTTCGGCAGACACGACCTAAAGCGCGTTTTAAACACAGTTTATTTTTTATACTGTGGATTTAAAGTTAAGGTAGTGCCATCTATTGAAAAAGTTCAGAACTAAAGTGTTATTATGGTAATATTAAAGTTAAACGTAAAGTTATTAGGTTTGGTCGCTTCCCAAAAAATTAGACAAACCTATCCAAAAAGGGATAAACAGTATGAAACTATTTTTTAAAATTTGAAAATTGACATTTCAAAAATCAGAGAAGTCATCATATAATTTTATCACGACCGTGTATATCTATCAGGCCTGACAACTGAGGATTGATGACGTCATGCTAGAGGTCGGTTGCCATGGGAACCCCCTTCTCAACGGAAATACTTTAACATTGAAATACTTTTAAATTGATGACAAATTATGTTTAATCAAATTAAACGAATACTCCAGTAATATGAAAAAAATTATCTCCTCCGTCAAAATGCCAGGCAGACGACCTCATGCCTCGCCGACCTCTAGCATGACGTCAGTTGTCAGGCCTGGAGATATAGTACGGCCGTGAATTTTATATTCAGGTACATGATTTTACTTTTCAAATGTAAAAACCATGTTATCAATGAAAGGGTATTACATTTTAATGAAGAGAAAATGTCTTTCTTATCCAAAGATTATTATTAGTATCCAGTAGGTCGTGATTATACAATAAAAATATTGCAACAATTAAAATTCTTCTCCTCATCCTGAGTTTAACAATAATACTGTCATAACAATCGAAACAATTGCTTTTTGATTAGCTTGGACATTGATTAGCCAATAGTATTGCTTGGACCTACACAGATAAAAACGAACAGACTTTTGGTTTTATATATATATATTTGTTTTTTATGCATGTGAGTTACAATGTGATGTGCGTTGAGGGTTAGAATGTTTCTAAGCGCCCTAATCTGTTTGTTTCAGGAAAATGGTCCATATTATACAGTAGAACCTCGGTAATATGAATTACAGGGGACCAAGAATTTTGTTCGTATTATCCGATAATCAAAGGAAACCCTGATGGTGCTGTGTTATGAATCAAAGCCAGATTGTTAAAAATTTTCGTCATTCGTTTATTTCAGACAAATACATGGTTATTGAAATTTCTTTTCATGAACGAATGTACTTGTTTGTAATAACATTATGCACAGAACTATAGAAATTGAAAAGATCTGGAGAAACATCATTACTACACAGGATGTATAACTTCATTTCATCTAACACAGGCAACTGTAACGGTTCCTGTTGTTTCTAAGTTTCCCCAATATGTTGAAAACCTTTTCTTTCTTTCCCGGAAGCGTTGTGGGATGATTTCCATTTTCACCCTCTTGGTTTCCCAACCCAAGGGAATTCCACCGTTAATCAATTGGCTGGGTTACGGACCCTGACCTCGCTCGTCGAATGTGCCCTAAGAGGGGGAGGGCCATTTTTGGGACGTCGTTACCGTGCCTCCCTTCCCCTCGAGGTACTTTCTTAAGTGCACTTCTGTGTTATTTTCCCAATAATAAGGACTACGAGAAAGGTTGCGTCGGGTTCATGGAATAAAGCCAAGATAAAATTCTTGGGTTTCTTTCGGGTGGGCAAAGATACGTAAAGCTCTCGGGTGTATACAGGGTGTAAATTTTAAGTTGACAAAGCAGAATAACTCGAAAAATAAGCTTCACACGAAAAAATGCGTAGAATCCAAAGTTGATTATTTTCGAGGGGGCATCTGCTGGTGCTAAAATTAGCCCACCCCCCCCGGCCCCTGGGGGTGGGGCGGGGGGCAACTTTAAAATTTCAAATGGGAACCCCTATTTTTTATTGCAGATTCAGGTCCTACATAAAAAACTACGTACATTTTGTCTGAAACATTTTTTTTATTTTTGGTAGATGGCGCTGTAATTCAAGAAAATCCATTTTCTCATTTTTGCGTGGAAATAACTAATTTATTATTCATTTCGATTCCTACATTGTTTTAACTACAATGTAATTTGAAGACATTTCGTCAACAAACAAATAACGTAAACATTGGCATTTTTTTCAGAATGTTTACATTTTAAATTCTGATCTTTAGAAGAAAAGATTGTAATTTTTCAACTGTTTTTGTGAGTGTACAACGCCGTATTGCTTTTGAATTTACATTATGAATTATCTTTCTGTGGAAGAAAAAATTGAGATGGTGTACATTTATGGAGAAAGTGGGAGAAATTTTGATAATGCAGTCGCGCTTTATGCTCAGCGTTTTCCTGGCCAAACGCGATCACGGTCTTCTTTTGTTCGAGTTATTAAACAATTTACTGCGGAAGGTAGTGTGAACCAGAAAAAAAGAACCCGTGCAGCTACTGTTTGTGGAGAAAACAATCAAGTGTCAGTCCTAGCTGCTGTGGCTCATAATCCACATGCGAGCACAAGAGAAATATCAAGGCAATCAGGAATTTCACATATGAGTGTTTGGAAAATGCTGAAGCTCCACAAATTTCATCCATATCATGTATCTATGCATCAGGAACTACATGGCAATGACCACCAAAACCGTCTAACGTTTTGTCACTGGGCACTTCAGCAGATGCAAACAAACCAACATTTTTTTGCACGAGTTCTTTTCTCCGATGAGTCAACATTCACAAACCACGGGGAAGTTAATCGACATAACATGCATTACTGGAGTGAACAGAACCCACACTGGATTCGAGAAGTCAACCATCAGCGACCTTGGTCAATTAATGTTTGGTGTGGGATAATTGGCGATAAACTTATCGGTCCATATTTTATAGACGGTAATTTGAATGGCAACAAATATCGTAACCTACTTGAAAATGAACTACCAGATCTACTTGAAGACCTGAGTATTGAACTTCGACAACACATGTGGTTTCAACATGATGGTTGTCCAGCGCATTATTCATTAGTAGCGCGCGAAGTACTACATCGACTTTACCATGGTCGCTGGATCGGCAGGGAAGGTCCTGTGAATTGGCCAGCCAGATCGCCTGACCTTACATCGCCAGATTTTTTCTTATGGGGTTACCTCAAAGATATCGTTTATAAGGAAACGCCAACCACTCGCGAAAACATGATTCAAAGAATAAGAGATGCTTGCGCTGCAATTACACCAGACATGTTATCAAGATGTGTTCAGGAATTTACAAAACGAGTCAATAAATGCATCGAAGTTGGAGGTCATCAATTTGAACATTTAATTTCATAAAACGGCGAGATGCAAGGGATTTAAGGACAACAAGCAGGCCGAAAGTGAGAGGCGAGGGGACTCACTGGAAATACAAGCACCCCGAAATTCATTTACTTGCAAGTATTTGCAAATAAGAAAAAATAAAACGAAAACAATCGGTCCTTTTAAGGACCACCAAATCTTAAACGGGAATAACTTCATCTCTACACAGTCTTTTACTTTTTTACTCTGTTAGTTAATGAGTTCACTCGTTAGTACGTAGGATGTTCGGTTAGTTAGTTAGCTAATCAGTTGATTTGTTTGATAATTATAAAGTTGTGTGGCCTCATGACCACGAAACAAAACAAAATTATCCTAATCCGCGGCAAAAAATAATAAAATAATAACTTTGCGGCAAAATTTACGAAGTAAATAAGTATTTTTTATTTCTCCGTAACCATTTCCACGCAAAAATGAGAAAATGGATTTTCTTGAATTACAGCGCCATCTACCAAAAATAAAAAAAAATGTTTCAGACAAAATGTACGTAGTTTTTTATGTAGGACCTGAATCTGCAATAAAAAATAGGGGTTCCCATTTGAAATTTTAAAGTTGCCCCCCGCCCCACCCCCAGGGGCCGGGGGGGGTGGGCTAATTTTAGCACCAGCAGATGCCCCCTCGAAAATAATCAACTTTGGATTATACGCATTTTTTCGTGTGAAGCTTATTTTTCGAGTTATTCTGCTTTGTCAACTTAAAATTTACACCCTGTATATTGCTTTAAAGCCAGGTGATGAATTAATTCAGCTGGGAATTACCTCGATGGGGGATCCAATCTTCGTGTCTTTTGCGCGATCATTCCGGTACTCTTGGTTCGTTTTTAGTCCGCAAATTGTTACGAATAAGAAAATAACATTCTGTGCTTAGCTTAGTATTGAGAATTTTTTATAGATGACAACAGTACTTGTTTATTTCTTTACAGAGAAGCTCAACCCGAGCATTAGAACCGCCGCTGTCGCATTATTGAGGCGCACTCATGGCCGTCGAATGCTAATTTGGCCAACAAAGCAAAACGAAAAAGCAAGAATTTATTGTAATTGCGCGATTGCATTTTGGTGATGATTTTTAAGTAGTATAGGCAGTTATCCGGCGACCGGCGAACTAAGGTGACATGTTACGAAGCGCTCAGCTTGATGAGGCTTAGCCATAGATTACTGATTACACAGATGGGGCAATCAATGGTAAAGTAGTGGAAACAGCATACGGCTCATTGTTTTGACATTATCTATTGTTTACAAAGTCCCTCTGTACCGCCGGGTGCGCGGTTGCGAAACATTGTCTTTCACGTATATTTTGATGTTTAAAAAATTCTTGTAAACATTCCAAAGAGGAGCATTAGCAGTGGAGCAGAAATACATTTATAATTATTAAAAAGAAATTAACCCCCTCCCCCAGTAGGATAAGGCAAGTCATCTATTTTTACTCCTTTATCTGCACACTTTTTACCTCTCCCCAAGTTTTTTTCAATCAATAAATTGATTTTCTCGAACGTAATATGAAGAAAATGTAAAAAATCTCCTATCTTCTTTCCTTTCTCATCATTTCCGAACGTATGATATATCACATTCCATATGTTGCCATAGTTGTAAGGACCAAGTGACTGCCACCCCAGCAAATCCGATCCCACTGGAACATTTGGGCCTAAACTTCATAGTAATGTAGATCTTGCCTAGAGGAATCTGGATACTGGATTTTACGCCTTTACGTACCTAAATAGCACATAGATATGTTGCCCTATCTGAATCCCATCCCCGTAATTCCCATCCCGTATACCAATCAAAACCAAACCAAATAGTGCAGATGGACATGCCCATAGTAAGCTACATTCCGAATTTCAACCTTCTACCTCAAAAAAAATGTAGAAATTATGAACGGGACGGACTGACATTATAAAACCAATAAGTAGCTCCATTCTTATTCTACTTACGAGGGTCAGACAAATGAAAACAGGAAATATTTTTTTTACAGCTACTTTATTATATGCTGAAAAGCATATATTGGTTTCGCTCTGTTTGTGTGTCTGTCTGTCTGTCCGTCCGTCCGTCTGTCTGTCTGTCCGTCCGTCCGTCTGTATGTCCGACGATTTCTCGAGAATGCTTTAACTTTTTCAAGTTCTTTTTTCACTGTTCGATAGAGACCCTTCCTGAGCTCACCTGATTAGTTTGTCGTCGAAATCGGTCTAACAGTCACGTGACTATTGAGACCCAAACCCCACCATTAAATTTTTTTATTGGCAATATAAGGCATGTAATATGTCATTCGAACGGGAATGACGAGCACAAGACGAATATGACATTCTTTTCGATTTTAGAAATGCTACGTCCGAGAAAATGACCCCCAAAAAGTACTTCAATGACCCCTTATTACGAGCTTTAGCTAAAGCTATATATAAGAATACAAGCATGATCAGTACCTTTATGTGCCTGGCCAGCCATCGTTTGCACGAAAACGTGAAAATGGAAGAACTTAACAGCGATATATCAACTTTTGATGAGCTCTCGTGGACCCCTTCAGACACGTGCACTAATGTTAAGAATATGAACTTAGGGCATGTAATATATCAATCGAATCCTACCGACGAGTCATAAGTGAATGCAGTGTTACTTTTTGTTTATCATTTAAGCATTGTTAATGGCAGCCTGGAGCACGTGCCCGTTATGAAGCTTTCTTGATGCACGTGCTCATTTCATTTTAAAATTCAGTGCTGTTAGGCCTATTGTTAAATGTGTTAATTAATGTTAGGGCGATGGTTAAAAATGGCTAATTAATGTTAGGCCTATTGTTAAAAATGGCTAATTAATGTTAGGCCTATTGTTAAAAATGGCTAATTTATGTTAGGCCTAGAGTTAAAATGACTAAATAATGTTAGGCCTATAGTTCAAAATGGCTAATTAATGTTAGGCCTGTTGTTAAAAATGGCTAATTTATGTTAGGCCTAGAGTTAAAATGACTAAATAATGTTAGGCCTATTGTGAAAATTAGCTAATTAATGTTAGGCCTATTGTTAAAAATGGCTAATTAATATTAGGCTTATTGTTAAAATGGCTAATTGAAGTTAGGCCTATATTTTAAAATGACGTGAATGCATATAGAATCAAAGGTATTTCCACTGTTTATCTAAACCAAGTGGAAGTAAAAGTGAGATATTAAAATTACATCTGCGTCAGAGCTAAAGCTCCTTGAAATGCTTAAAAGATTTTACCCGGCAATGCTTTGAAACAATGGTTTTTCTCTCTTGACGTTTATGATAACTTTGATCTAGCAGTGGAAAGAACATAGACCCAGTAGTTTAAAACATTTAGACGTGCGAGGATTTCATTCTCATTTCGCGCGCGTTTGGAAAGATTCGTGTGAGCGCTGCAATCGAATACGTAAATTTACATGCAGTTTTCGCCATTGCTGTTTAAAAAAATATTACAGTAATATTAAACAACAAATTTTTATATTTTTCTTTTCAGCATATTTGAAAATCGTTTTACGAGTTATATTCTTGTTATATGTTGAAAAGCATATATTGGTTTTGCTCTGTTTGTGTGTTTGTCTGTCTGTCTGTCCGTCTGATCGTCTGTATGTCCGACGATTACTCGAGAACGCTTTAAATTTTTCAAATTCCGCTTTTGCTATTCGATAGAAACCCTTCCTGAGCTTACCTGATTAGTTTGTGATTGAATGGGTCTAATAGTCACGTGACCATTGAGACTCAAACTAACCCATTAACCCATTAAATATTTTTATTGGCAGTATAAGGCACGTAATATGTTATTCGAACGGGAATGACGAGCACAAAACGAATATGACATTCTTTTCGATTTTCGAAATGCTGCGTCCGAGAAAATGACCCCCAAAGAGTACTTCAGTAACCCCTTATGAACGATCTTTAGCTAAAGCTATATATAAGAATACAAGCTTAATCTGTACGTTTGTTTATCCGGCCGGCCGTCGTTTGCACCATAACGTGAAAATGGATGACCTTAACAATATATCAACTTTTGACTGCACTTTCGTGGACCCCATTAAGCACGTGCACCAATGTTAAGAATATGAACATAGGGCATGTGATATATCAATCGATTCGCACTGACGAGTCATAAGTGAATACAGTGTTACTTTTTGTTTATCATTTAACCATTGTTGACGTCAGCTTGGAGCACGTGCCTGTTATGAAGTTTTGTCGAGGCACGCGCTCATTTCGTTTTTAAATTTCAGTTCTGTTAGGCCTGTTGTTAAATGTGGCTAATTAATGATAAGGCGATTGTTAAAAATGGCTAATTAATGTTAGGCCTAGTGTTAAATATAGCTAATTAATGTTAGGCTTATTGTTAAAAATGGCTAATTAATGTTAGGCCTATTGTTAAATATGATTGAATAATGTTAGGCCTATTGTTTAAAATGGCTGAATAATGTTAGGCCTATTGTTTAAAATGGCTGAATAATGTTAGGCCTATTGTTTAAAATGGCTGAATAATGTTAGGCCTATTGTTAAATATGATTGAATAATGTTAGGCCCATTGTTAAATTTGGCTAATTAATGTTAGGCCTATTGTTATCAATAACTAAATGTCCTGTTATCAACTAATAAATGCTAGGCCTAGCTAATTGTTGTTAGGCTTATTATCAACAAATAATAATTACTGTTATGAATTGTTAGCGACTGCTGTAATTTTATGCATGTTGTAGTACGGCCTGTGTATCTCTTAATGTAGAGAACGCGAGAAGCTATGATAAACGTAATATAACTTTATAATAGACAACATACAAATTATTTTGAGTTTGTAATTTTTTTACGTACTGACTTGCCCACTGTGTACACCTACCTCAGATATTCTTATTAATACTCTAATAACTGTTGTGCATCTGCATCATTGTACAAGATAAGGAATTTGTATTTTTTATGTTTTAAGGTGAACGTGTAGCAATAAAACAGATGTGAGTGTGGATAGAATCAAAGCAATTTCCATTGTTTATTTAAACCAACTCAGGGAGGTGCAACTCATAGCTTTTTCCGTACTATCTGCGAAATTCAAGATGGCTGACTGGTCAGGCAACTCTACTCGAATTAATGCATGGCCTTCTCTAACTACCATGCTTAATGTTAGCTGAGAAAAGCAGAGCAATCAGGACAAAAGGTTTAATTGTTTCAGTTTTCACGTCGTAGATTCACAGCGTATTTTCATATCTTTAATGCAGTTACACAGAAATTAAATTTAATAAATAATTTATTTTTTTATGAAATTGATACAATTTATATTGAGTAAATTATGTTTGAGAAAATGGACACTTATTTATGGGCAATAAAGATATTGTACTTGATATCATTGTGTATGGACAACAAAAAATCCCAAATCGAATACTTATTTTTGGGCAAAAGGACTAGTTATTAATATTATTAATTGTCAGTTAATGTTGAACAATTACTATCTCAGTTTAATGCCGTACATACATAGCGCATGTTTTATTATTGTGACAGTGATTTACTGTGATGTTTTAAAGCATGGTGTTATTACAAAAAAAAAAGTTTAAAGAAGCTCAATGATAAAAATTGAGTTCACGAGAATCACAATTAATCATAGGAATAAATTATTTTTTTAATCCTATTGAAAATCGCATGCGTCGCCCCCTGGCTATAACAGAGATCAAGCCTCTATTCCTTCCATACATTGCTTTAGTTTGCAAATGTATTCTACATTACATTTATTTGCTTTTTCAAGCACTAAAATATTTCTTAAAATTATAATTACGGTGTCCTATTCTGAATCATTTTCCTCATCTGAAATTTATAACCTAATCCTTCCAGAACGTTTTCACTTTCTTTTTACCAGGATCACATGACCGCGCCTCAAATTCCGGCCTTTAAAAGAACCCGCCTTCAAACCGGGAAAATACGCTATGTATTGGCAAAATCACTACTACTCCTGGAGCAGAAGTGATTTTCGTATTGGTATATTACTATGCTTACAGTAGAAAGGGAAAAAAAAAGTGAATTCAATTTTGTTTTTACATTCGAGCAATCTAAATATATTAATAAACTGTAATAACTTATTATTTCACCAATATCATTTTTTTAAAAAAAAATACCAGAGTTTTATTAAATTTTTACAAAATTTTCAATCAATTGTGCATTGAGTTTAGCGTGTCGTATGCTATTTAATACTGACTGGGATTGCAGCGCCACCGGTGGCGCCCTATCCGTTGACGGACACTTTTTTAAATAGAGTTTCCTCCTCTGGTATATATCTATCTCTATGAACCAACTGCAAGTAAAAGTGAAATATTCAAATTTAAAATTACATTTGCGTCACAGCTAAAACTCCTTGGAATGCTTACAAAATTTTCCACGACAGTGCTTTGCAACAATGATTTTTTTTCCCTAACGTTTATGGTAACTTTGATATAGAAGGGGTGAGTGACTATAGCAGTGGAACGAACATAGGCGCAGTAGTTTTTTCTCATTTCGCGCGTGTTTATAAAGATTCGTATGAACACTGCAATCGAATAGGTAAATTTATTTGCCGTTTTCGCCATTGCTGTATATAAAAAAGTAACACTATTTTTCAATGTAGTCCCCTGCTTTTCGATGCATTTCCACTCGGGAAGGCTTGGATACCACGGGGAAAAAAATCTTCATATTATGGAGACCTTGCTTATAGGAATCTGCATACCGAAGTTCACTCCTTTATATGCATAAATACATCTAGGCCTTTTGGTCCCCTCTAATTTCCACCCCGTAAACTCCGACCTTAGTGGGCTGATCTAAACCAAACTAAATAGTGAAGGTGCACATGCCCATAGTAAGCTACATTCCGAATTTCAACCTTCTTCATAATTTCAACCGAATTATGAAGGGCACGGACTGACATTATAAAACCCAAGGTCTGTGCAACAACGTCTCGCCATGCGCAGGTCCCAGTCACGTGGTCTGACATCATTGCCACCGTTAGATAGTAGACAATTGCGTACGTGCGTGTTAGCACTATCAGTTTTGTTAAGACCTAATTATTTATTAGAAAAAGAAAAATAAGCCAGTTTCGAATTTCAAATTTATGTTTAATATGAATAAAATGATAATAGATTTAAATAAAAAAATATTAAATATGTTCCACTAGCAATCATACATAAAAAAAAGAAAAAATGAATAATGAAAACATTCCTCTTTAAATATTTCAATTAGTAACTTATTTATTTTCTTTTCCTTTTTCTTTCTATTCACATCCGACCAACATTTTTTGTAACTCTCTAATTCTAATATAGATTCTAAATCGAAAATATTTAGCAACTTCAATATGAATTTTTTCATTACTTGGCAATGAAGTATAAGCAAGATTACTAATAATAGAAATAATATTTTCATCTTTCTTAATCCCCTTGCCGACAAAATTTTCAAATATAACATTGCATTTCTTTAATGGGATGAGTAACTCATCTGATAGATATATTAAGTACCCTTTACACATACTAGTGAATGGCTATCTCTGTTGCAGTGACGTCATGCGCAGACTCGGACGAGTTTTAGAAAACTTTCGGCGAGACCTTATATACATAGATCTTGATAAAACCAATAAGTAGCTCCATTTTTCGCTACTTAATGATAAGCTTATAGATTATGAGCACTTGAGCAATCGTGCGTCGACAAAGCGATTTCACGTGCGCGCGCGGATGTCATTAAAGATTGGTTCATAGTCTGACAACGCCGTTTTGCGTTGGCCGTCTGCCGTTCCGTCAAGTTCAAAACGTTGCCGTTAGCGCTTTGGTTTCAGCGCTATAGCATTCATAGTCACAGCGGTAAAACGGTCACCTATAAACTTCCGAAGCTTGCATCGAAGAAATAAGCATCGTTTCAATAGATCTATACACTATATGATCACAAATATCCGGACACATGCACGTTTGCGCTCTAGCCACGATTCCATGGAAATCAATAGGGCGTTGCACATCCCTTTGCCCAAATCACAGCTTCCACCCTTCGGGGAAGACTTTCCCTTTGCCCAAATGTTGGTAGGTACACTCCGGAATGTTCCTCCATTCCTCCCGAAGAGCGAGAATCAGTTCAGGTACAGAAGTTGGCCGATGTGATCTGGCCCGCAAGCGTCTTTCCAATTCATCCCACAGACTCTCTATAGGATTGAGGTCGGGACTTTGTATCGGCCAACCCATTTCTTCGACCCCTGAGTCCGCAAACCACTGCTGTACACGCCTCGCTTTGTGGCATGGAGCATTGTCGTATTGGTAGAGAAATGGCCCGTTTCCGAAAAATTGCCACAACGTTGGAAGTGCACAGTTGTCCAGAACATTCAGATAACGGTCGGAGTTCATGATTCCTTGCACAGGAACGAGCTGGCCCAGTCCGTACAAAGAAAATGAGCCCCACACCATGACTCCTCCTCCTCCGAACTTGACTGTGGGCTCTGTGCACTCAGGTAAGAAGCGTTCTCCAGGTATGCGCCAAACCCAAACTCGTCCATCGGATTGCCAGAGTGTGTAGCGAGATTCGTCTGTCCACATTACACGTTTCCATTGGTCCATTGTCCAGTTTCTGTGGGCTTTGCACCACTCCAGACGTCGCTTGGCGTTGACCCTGCTGATGTGGGGCTTGTGAGCAGCAGCACGGCCATGGAATCCCATCGTGTGCAGTTCCCGACGAATTGTCATGGTACTGGCATCATTTGCAGAGGCGTTTCGAAACTCTGTGGCAATTTTTTCCGCCGAGGACTTCCGGTTGCTGCGGGTGACACGACGAAGCACTCGACGGTCTCTGTCCGTTAGTTTCTTGGGTCTACCGGTTCGTTGTTGAACTGTTGTTGATCCCCGGGTCTTCCATTTCATAATAACATCGCTTACTGTTGAGTTGGGTATCTGAAGAAGGCTGGAAATGTCACGCACTGACTTGCGGCATAGGTGACATCCAACGATGGTTCCACGTTGGAACTCACTGAGCTCTGCCGAACGACCCATTCTTGCCAATGTCCAAGCAGAGTTGTGTCTGAAGGTGTGGGAAGCTATTTAAATGATGTGCAAGTCATTATCATGTGACATTGGGCCAATCGATGATCTGTGAGGGGTGTCCGGATATTTTTGATCATATAGTGTATATGTACGATCCATTTTTTCAAAGAAGAGAATATTTAATATTTTCTTTTAATTTTTGATCTTTATATTCTTTCGTTCTCGTATCATACAAGCAGGGATACTTTTGAATCACTTCGATTAACTTGCTTTCCTCCATTTTTGTTTTACAAAGAAATAAAATGACGTCAAGAGATCTTCAAGTTCTGACTGGTGGGTCGTTGTGCGTTGGCCGTTGACAGCCATCGGCATAACGACAATGTACAACTATGAATCATCTTAGCAAACGGAACAGCTTTCGTTGGAGCACAGCGCAAGCGGTAACGGCAGACTATGAACTAACTTAAATGCTTCAAAGATGAACAGAAAGTAACAATGTATTCCTTCTTGACAAATCGATTGTTATATGACATGCATGCCATTATCTTTGTATTCATCACATTCACTGTGTTAGCAGATGAATTCGACTTGAAGGGGTCCACGAAAAATTCTGAAAAGTTGATACGGCCGAGCTAAGACTTTGATGTTCATATTTCAGAAAACATAATTTGAAAAAGTTAATCCGTTTTCAACTTATCCTGCAAACGGCGGACGGCCGGCCGGAAAAACGTAGAGAATAAAGAATTCTGTATGAAATTTTCCCAAAGGATATTCTGTATATTTTTTTTACGTGAGGGAAAGTGCATGACTCATGGTTTTTTCTTAAATCCTACAATTTTGTATAGTCACCGATTGCAACGCACCTGGCGATAAAGTCGGACACAACCACGTGATCTGTTTCCATTTTCTCCCGAGGCTAACGAGAAAGATAGGCTCCGGAAACTGAAAAGTCACCTGACCAAGATAGGTCTAGCAACAATGTAATCTTCATTGTTTCCATATTGGATTTTAACAATCAGTCTCTCTTGTTTGTTGGAAACAATGAAGGTAGACCTATCTTGATCAGGTGACTTTTCGGTGCCGGAGCCTGTATTTCTCGCTAGCATTTTGGTCAATTTTCTCCGGAAAGATGTCATCATTTGTCCAATCTGTGTAATAAGTACGGAGGGTTGATTCAGATAAAATGAGACGACTTTAAACGCCGCGTATGACCTTGACGGAATGTGATTTGCATGACTCGTCCACTATTCATGGGGATTAGCTATGTATACACTTGTTGTTGTTATTTGGGACATTTCGTGCTGAAACATGGCTTCCAAAATCACAGCTTTTTGGAAAGGGTATATGTTTGGCCTTTCCGACGCTAACTTCAGTCTTTCGTGCATTGTGGAATTATGCAAACGAAATGGTATTTTGGTATCCAAAGCTACTGTGGGTCGAATAATCAAAAAGAACAAATTGCGACCATCTAATGAACGTGGACGAGCAGAGAAGCAGACCAGAAACAATCCCCAGCCAACACGCCCAGCTCAGGTGGTGCGAGAAAACTGGTCTGAAGTGCTGAAAGAAAATCCCCACACACAGAGAAGTCAAGCCCAAAGGAAAGGTATTTCACAGGCAACAGTCTCCAGAATAATTCATGACAATCTTGGGCTGGATCGACGTCATAAATCGCGCGTTCACAGACTGTCGGCCAGGCACGTGCAGGAACGATTCACCAACGCCAGAAAACTGTATGAAAACCATCTTGCAGGTGACCGATGGAAGTGGGTTGTCTCCTTGGATGAAGCTTGGATGTACCTCGATGGCACCAACAAACCTAGGGCAATTTACTATCGCGAAAGAGGGGGCAAGGCCAGGTCCGATTTTGTCCGAAGGTGCAAGGAAAAGTTTTCAAAGGGCTCTATGGTGGTTGCTGGATATTGCTCATGTGAACTGCTCATGATTCGTCGAGTTCCTGGAAACTGTAAAATCAGTGCAGCTTACTTCCAGAGTAATGTAATGGACCACATATATCGGCAGGATATCCCACGTCTGTACCCTGGTGAATAATCAAAAGTTTGGATCCACATGGACAAGGCATCAAGCCACACTGCCAAGTCATCTGTGGCTTACTACAGGAAGATGGAACAGGAGACGGGCATACGAGTTATTCCCTTCTCTCATGTGCCTGTAAAATCTCCTGACGCATCACCGATGGATTTCTGTGGTTTTGGTCTCCTGAAACGACGGCTCGGAAGTCGCCGACCAAGAACCGTTGATGGGCTATGGAAAGTGTGTCAGCAGGTATGGAACGAACTTCCCATGGAGTCCCAAAAACTCAGCCTACTTCAGTGGAAATTACGGTGCCGGGCGATAGTCCAACAACGTGGTTCTCACATCGAACACAACCGATGGTGGCGCCATGGTATTACACCATCGTAACAGAACTGCAAAGTCGTCTCATTTTATCTGAATCAACCCTCCGTAATCTGTGGCTTAGCTGTGATAGCTCGGTCGTATTGGAACGTCAGGGTTAGTTTCCCCTCGTGACCTACGGCTATTTTTGGGCAGAGTTTTCGGCTTTCGAAATGTAAGCTAAGAGAATAACGATTTGCCTACGGACTCGAAAATTACGGGCGGGAATCAATCCTTGATTTCTTTTTGCCGGCCCATTTTTTGGATTTCCGTCTTTCACCGTCCGGTGTGGTGATGAGTGAACGGATTATTTCAGTCGAAACGACTGGCAGTGAAGCAAGTTGAGAAATCTACCGACGTAGACAACTTCGTGGAATATATAGCGCAGCCGACGTGTTGTTTCTGACGATGTTCGACGCATAATGCAGCGGAAGGTGTTTTCGCTAAATGAAAAGCGTTCGACGGAACTTCATCTTTAGAACTGGCTGCTATTCTTTTCGGACGTTTGGGCTGTGACAGACCGATACCGTTCCAAACAAAACAAGATTACTAGTTTCTTATGAGATTACTGAGTAACTGTAATTTTTTTTCGGCTGAACTTCTTGCTGCTCCATAGGACGCAGCAGCTTCCAACACCTATCGTTGAAAGATTATGACTCTTCAATTTTATTGTAGATGACCTCAAGGACCCTTCTTCCAGCGCGACTTTGTGGACAGATGTGCGTGGAGCGCCGGCGGGTTCCTTCTCGTTGTCTGTGATTAAGTATTCCTGTGATGTTTCTTTTAATTTTTCTTTTATTTGTTTTTTGCTGAATTTTGTGCTATTTGTTTTGTTGTTTTTCACTTTTATCTTGACTCTGCTTTAGCTGGTTGTTTTTCTGTGGCTTATCAAAATGAAATTCATGTTGTACTGTGTTTTATTTGCCCTTGTGATGTTGGTCTTTGTTTTGAGATTCTTCTTGTAGTTTTGTTTATTTGTTTGTTTAGCTACAAGCTTGGTATTTTTCTACCTTTCCGAAAAACGTGATCTGTGAAGCCGAACCCATTTCCGCTCAGATAGTGAAAGAAACCAGTTCCTGTCCCCGCCGCGTGCATCTTCTCGTCCACTCCTTGCCCTTAGATACCCGACGAAGGCGAACCAGCGAAAAGGAGATGTTTGTGCAGCTTCCTCGTTAGCGACTGGGTAGCGTTTTTTTCTTCATTTTTCAGCTTCGGAGTTTTGTGATCATCCGTCCTCTGGTGATTCCTGTAAGCTGGAACAGTAACATACTGTTATAAGCTGATGTGCTGGCAAATATTTAGTTGAATTTACATAATTTTCCCATAATGTTCGAATTGACATCTAGTTCCTTTAATATTGTGACAACTTTAACCGTTTATAAAGTGCTGCTCTAATTGGATTCTTATTATACTTTTATAGTCATTTACTTTATATTCTTTGCAGGCCGAGGATCCTTGAACTCGATCAAACCAGCGACCTCAACTTATCACCTCGAGCTACGGGTTCTTACGGCAGTTGTTGTCACCGCTCCAGTGCTTCCCCGTCTGCTCCATTGGTCGTTTGACGTTGCAAGCCAACCAACCCTGCCTGTTGAGGTACTCAGTCCCTGACGCTCCACAAGCAATTTCTTTTTTTAATTCCTTGTTTAGCTCACTTTTGATCTTTGTCTAATAAAGATTTGTCACTTGGAGTAGATTATTTTAGCGTGCAGTTTTTTTGAACAATGTTGTCGACTCCACTATGAATAGTTTTTCTATTCAGCCAAGGGACCCGATTCATCCCTGATAAACACGTAACTGATTTGGAACCGTTCCGGTTCTGGCTTGGAGCAGGGTCTGTGGATCAAGGAATCCTCCCATATACGTTACAGCAACATACGGTTATTAGATGGCGCAGATCTTTCTGTCCGTTCATCATCACTCTCTGCTTCTTCAGATACATCATTTTCATTTACGTATGTTTCCACGACCCTCCACGATGTCCTCCATGCTTAAGGTTTCCTCAGTGAGAAGATGAATTGATTTCGACATATTCCTGGAATGCCCAACTGCCAAGCTGCTCTCTTTGAGTTTCAGTGATTTCACATTCGTCCAATCCTTCCCATTCTAGCTCATTCAGTTCATCAAAGGCGTCAGGAACTTCGTCCTTTTTAAATCCATTAAGCTTGGTTCTTAGTCTGACAACGCCGTTTTGCGTTGGCCGTCTGCCGTTCCGTCAAGTTCAAAACGATGCCGTTAGCGCTCTGGTTACAGCGCTATAGCATTCATAGTCACAGCGATAAAACGGTCAACGGGAACACTGCGCATGCTCTGTCAACTATAAACTTCCGAAATTTGCATCGAAGAAATAAGCTTCATTCCAATAGATGTATATATATATATCTACGATCTATTTTTCAAAGGAGAGAATATTTAATCTTTTGTTTTAATTTTTGATCTTTATATTCTTTCGTTCTCGTATCATACAAGCAGGGATACTTTTGAATCGTTTCGATTAATTTGCTTTCCTCCATTTTTGTTTTTTAAAGAAGAGAAATGACGTGAAGAGATCTTCAAGTTCTGATTGGTGGGCCGTTGTGCGTTGGCCGTTGAAATAGAGCACAGTTCTATCCCAGCGCAACAGCGGACGGCGGCTCGACAGCCATGGGCATAACGACAAAGCACAACTATGAATCATCTCAGCAAACGGAACGGCTTTCGTTGGAGCACAGCGCAAACGGTAACGGCAGACTATGAGCAAACCTTTATTCATATATTGCACTAATTTTTTAAGGAAATCAAAATGCAGTGAATAGGGCTGTGAATAGTGCGTATTCTGATCAATGCAATCGACATCGAACGGTGAAGTGTACATTTATTCAGATGTACATTTTTATTAATTAATTTCCTGAAATTGGGCCAGAGTAGCATCAACCGTTTCAAGACGGAGCATCTGCTATCTTTCACTTGCAGTCACATGTCCCTCTAGCCAAACCACCACTTCTACAAGAACACCGTTCTGTGGGGTTGCAGTGGTGCGCGAAAGAACTTACTGGCGAGCTGAATAGAAGTCTGTTAATTTCATCAGTGAGAACAGATCCTGCCTGCATACCAGTTGTGGACGTTAACGTGTGTTGGGAAGCTCAGGAAAGCGATATCTTCCACAGTACGTTCGTCAACGGCACACAAGTTCAACACTGGCGTAACGATGGGGTGCCATGAGTCCAACACTCGCGCTTGTCCTTGGTGTTTGTGAATGGAACACTGAACAGCGTAAGGTACGTCCAGGTGATTTTTGAACCCGTTCTGCCTTACTTGCAACAAGAGGGTAATATGCTGTTCCAACAGGATATCGCACGCCCATACACTCCCATGCTACGTTACGAGCTTCTTCAACATGTGACTCGACTTTCCTGACTAGCAATTGAGCATGTTTGGGACATGATGGGACGGTACATACATGGTCGGAGCACAACACCCAAACATTTGCAAAATTGCATCACAGGTTCTGAATGCTTCGGACAATGTATCCCAAAATGATATCCAGCCTCTGTACGACTGTATGCATACAAGAATCGAGGCCTGCATTTATGCTCGTTGAATGTATACAGCATATTAATTTGTTCTATTGGGATTTTTGGGACACCCTGTACCGGAATCCTCTGCATATATCGTGCTAAAATTTAAATCTTATGTAGCATGCCACCACATTTTGCTCTTATGCATTTTCTTTAAAATTGACCTACTCACTCCATAATTAGTGATATTGTTAGTTGTTATTTTCTCTTTTTGTTTCTCACTGAACAAGGAGACAGAGAGCTCCGAAAGGTACAAATGAGTTTTTTTATAAAATTCATTTATGTCGAATAGTGGTTTCTTTTCTTCCTTTCTTGTTATCACGCCATATGTTGCATTTTTTTTGCAGGCAGTGTAATTTCTTTTATTCATTGAACCTATCCACTATCCAAGTTCTGTCTGTCTCTTTATAGACTCTGCCCCTATAAGAGATATCCCGAACCACCTTTCATTATGGATATTTCAGGCCATATAAGGGCCATTAGGGTGATTTTCATTCCAATTTCGTTTTCTTATCCACACAGAACAATTGAGGCGTTGAGCGCAATAGTGGCCCAACCAACAATAATGTTGAAAAAGAGTAACATGTGGAAATAACTTGCTGATAGATTGCTTTTTACAGTGTAAATATGTAAGTATAAAAAGGCCTTTGAAATATTCATAAATATGCCTTTGAAATATTTATCATCAAAATGTCGTATTTTTGTTTTGCGATTTTCTCAGAACATATTTTTTGCGGCTTGGGCCACTTTTGCGCTCAACGCCTCAATTTAAATTTGTCTTTCTTGTATCTCTATAGAGTTTCGTGGAGCAGCTTGTAACCTCAATATGATTGTTTCTGTGGGGGAGGGGGGCAACGGTGAAGAAAAAAAATGGTTGCACAAAAACAACTTTCAAAGTTTGTTTCAACAGTTAGACTCTTAGACAACAAAGAGAGGGACGGGAAAACGCGTGCTCAAGAATAATTAAATCAGAAATATTTCTTAAAAATAGCACTGAATATAGTTTCGTTTATTTTCATTTATAGTCCTCATTGAAAAAGAAAAATAAATTCCTTGTTTTTAAAACGTTCGATCTATAGTCCATTTAGGAACAACATCGATCCTCTCTTGGTTTTATTATTACATTTTCTCCATTGTTATTTTATTAAAATATTTTTAATCATATAAAATCGGGTATAAGAAATAGAGACAATTTTTTCCACTGTATTAACCCATGATGACATGACTAATTCACAATTATATAAATCCACGAAAAAACGAACAGCGCTTATGACGTGAAACCCACAAGTGTTCAGGATATTCACCTTAAATCACATTTTTTCCTTGAATCTGTGGCGACATCCTTCTCTCATAATTTCTATATAGACAATGAATAATTGCATATATCCTCTTACAATGTCTGTAAAACATTTTTGTGGAAAGCTTTTACGAAATCTTTTAGTGACGTTAATAAATTACCAGAGCTATTCAACATAGATTTCTTCGTTTCCATTATTTCATTGGCTGACAAAAAAGTTGAAGCACCCGAAGGAGAGGTTGAAAGTGAATAAAACGACATATGATGAAGGAACATGTGACTTTATTGAAACAGACAACGCCGTTGGCAGTACAGATGGAATGTTGGCGCCCGCTCAGTAGGGTGTGGCACCCCCTCTGGCCCTAATGCATGCCCTTATGCGGTTCGGAATGGTGTCAAAAAGCTTTCGGATCCTCTCCTGAGGCAAGTCAGTCCACAGTTGTTGCACCTGTCCCTCCAGATCCCGCAGGTTGATACTGGGACGGAGTCGCCTTCCAATGTCATCCCAGACGTGTTCAATGATGGAGAGGTCCGGGGATCTTGTGCGTGGTCGCCTCTGATGCCCGAGGACGACGAGGATTTTTTCAGGGGGAAAATCCTGAGATCACCCACTTCCTTCGGAAGGGAAGTAAAGCCGATGGTCCCGTGTAGTCGTTTGCCGGCTGCACGTTAAAGAACCCTTGCGAGGCAAAATTTGCGGCCCCTATAACGCCTTCCTGAAATGACCATGGCAGTTGAAAAGGACGTTAATACCAAACAAACCAAACCAAACCAACCGGGGATCTTGCAGACCACGGGAGGATCTCAACACATGCTGTAGACAGTCCATAGACACACGCGGTGTTTTGTTGGCGTGCGTTATCTTGTTGGTACAATGTCCCAGGGTGCTGTGCCAGAAGGCTTCAAAGTCTGCCAAAGCACTATTAGAGGTGACCTGAACGCATATCCGATGGCTCCCCTCACTACGATGCCAGGGATTACGCCTGAGTGTCTCTCCACAAAATGGGAGGGTTGTGCCCTCTGCCCTGGACGCCTCCATACGCGAACACGATGGTCACTGGAGGTCATGGAGAAGCGGGACTCATCACTAAACATGATGCGACGCCATTTGTCCTCTGTCCATGCCTCCCGGGCGTTGGTGTTGTGTTGTTAATGGCAGACCCTTGGAGTGGTAGGACCCCAATCCGGCAAATGCGAGTCGTCGTACACTGTGCGGGAACTCACGGGGTGTTGTAGAGTCTCCAATACATGTTCGTGGATGGCGGGTGCCGATGCCATGGGATTCCTTAATGCTTGGAGCACCATACGACGGTCCTCCTTTGGGGTGGTGCTTGTTGGTCGACCCGAACATGCACGACGTGCATGGGTGCCCTCATGTAACCGTTGATTCCAATATCGGGCCGCTGTGACATCTGAATGGCCCACATGCCTGGCAATTGCACGATACGACCAACCAGCCTCATGCAGTCCCACAATGCGGCCCCTGTCAAATGCTGTCAATTGGTGGCTAGGATGTCTAACGCGTTTGCGAGGCATCGCGGGTGTTTGTACATTACAGTAATCCTCTCTGAACGTCTTGCGTAACTGTCGGACTCACAGCAGTTGACTGGTAAAAACTTATCAACAACATGGCGGTGACATCACGAATTCACTCTGGTGAGCATCCTAGACATTATAGATCCTTGTGAATCTAATCGTTTACTCACATATCAATGGTATACATATGTACCGAAATAGGACAATATTGGACCACTCCTTCAGGGTGCTTCACTTTTTTATCAGCCAGTGTATTTATTCCAACTAAACAAGGGTCTCTCTCTCAAAGAAGTTACCATCCAGTTGAATGCAGATATACAAACGATTATCAAATCTTGTGTCGTAAGGTATCTTCTGAGATGCGCTGGCCTTAGAGAAACAGTCTGCACCGCAAATATCAAAAAGGCCTTCTTCTTCTTCTTAGATGGCATCCTCTACTTGAGGTTTGCTGCCATGAATGCCCAATTCTCTCTCATCTGTGCCGCCATTTTTACTTCTTGATATCGTTGTAGACCCGTCCATTTCTTCAGGTCGTCAATCGATTGTTGCCTTCTCCTGCCTCTGCCTCTGCCTCTTCGCCCGTTGATTTTGCCCTGTAAGTTGTTTATTCCGCTTGATGCTCTCATGACATGACCAGCCAGTTTCATCTTAGCTTTGATCAATTTTTTCATCAATGTTCTCTCTGTTCTCATTTCACTCAGAACTTCCTTATTTGTCTTCCTCTAAAGCAGTACATTTCAAAAGCTTCCATTTTTTTATTGTGGCTTTGGTATATATCCATGTCTCACTCCTATATGTAAGTACCAACGATATGAAATGAGTAGATCGCTTATTTGACCGCCATCTTTGGGGCAATTTGAAGGCGGCGAAAAGTGGAACTAATCCCCATTCTTCCATGTTACTACACTGCAGGCGCCATTACTATGGTAGTCTGAACATCGCCAGCCAAAGCGCCATTACTGTATATCCGCTTTGTCGCCAGCTGAGAAAGCACCCCCCCCCCCCACTAACATCGTGCTTGTAGTCTGAAATTTCTTATGCGATATCCCAAATTTAGAAGGTTTTTAATAAATGCGGTATATAATTTCATAAAACCTCTAAACAATCATTCTGGTATCACTGAAAAGACGATAACAACGTTGAATACATCTAATCAACCAATCACTATATGAAAGACGAGGATTTTTACATGAGAAAAACATTCTAAGACGCAGAAAATAAAAAATACACATGTGAAAGGTCAGTGGTGAACCTTTAATATATCTTTTATTACAATTTAAAGCTGAACAAGAAATCAGCATTGAGTTTTGGTGTGTTTATCTACGCAAAATTACACACGTAAAGATCGATGAAAGCCATTTTTTGACTACCAAAGCAATGGCCGCCAGGCCTTCAAATGGGGACACGATGGTGGCGCTGAAAGCAGCTCACGAACGATCTACTCATTTCATATCGTTGGTAAGTACTGGCCATACAAGTGTTTTGATTAATCTCTTCTTCGTTTCCAAATCGATGCATCTTTTGAGAATGTATTTTTTCTGCCAGAATACCTGCTTGGCTTTTGCTATCCTAGTTGCTAGTTCCTTCTCTATTTTATCGTCTATACTGTACAGGGTGTTGCAGATAACCACAGGGCAGTATAACGGGAAGCCTACCCGCTCGATTGCAGAGGCCGGCTCGACATCAAATGATAATTGGGTAATTTTATCAAAAACATGACAGTTGTGACGTCACCCTCCTCCACTACTGTGGAAACTGCTGGCTGCTGTAGGCCACCTTCATCTCCCTCCATTCTGTCAATTGACCGAGCCGGCCCCTGCAATCGAGCGGGTAGGCTTCCCGTTCTACTGCTCTGTAGTTATCTGCAACACCCTGTACAATGTATAAAGTGAAGGGCTTTATCAAATCATTTTTCGATTCTACAATAAGCACTGTCTCATCCGCATATCGTATGTTATTAAATCTTTTGCCATTCACATTAATGCCAATGTTTTCTTGTTCAAGGAGTTTAATAAGCCCTTCACTATATACATTGTACACTGAGTTAGCAAAACTCATGGGATAGCAAGCACATTGATTGATGGGCATGGCTCACGAATTCACAGGGGTAACGGACTCTGGGAATGGACCATTAGACGTTGTGGGAAGAGCTTGGATAAGTGATTAATCAGAAATGGCACGTCGTCGCGAGTTGACGTCTTTTGAACGGGGTGTGATAGTAGGTGCCCGACGCATGGGATGTTCCATTTCGGCAGTGGTGCAGGAATTTGGCTTTCCCCGCTCAACTGTCTCCAGGGTGTATCGGGAATGGCTGGATGAAGGCATCACAGTCCACAACAGGCACCATACCGGGCGTTCAGCTGCCTGAATGATCGTGACCGGTGACACCTGGGACGAATGATTCAGAGAGACAGGAGCGCAACAGTGCAGCAAATCACAGACCAGTTCAATACTGGCCGCACTAGAAACGTCTCCCGGTGGACAATCCGTCGGAATCTGCATGCCCTCGGGTTTGGCAGCCGTCGCCCTACACGGGTGGCAATGCTTACCCAGCGTCATCGGACACTCCGGCGTGCATTTGCCACCAACCATCTTGGCTGGACTCTGCAACAGTGGCGTAACGTCATATGGTCAGATGAATCACGAAACGATGGGAGGCACCGTGTGTGGCGCAGACCTCACGAAACGATGGATCCCGCATGCCAACAGGTGGTGGTGCAGGGTGGTGGGGCGTCAGTGATGGTCTGGGGTGCATTTTCCTGGTTTGGAATGGGCCCTCTGGTTATCCTGGACCAAACGTTGAATGGTCCACGGTATCGTCAACTCATCGGAGACCATCTGCACCCGTTTTTGACATTTCAACACCCTGACGACGTAGCAGTCTTTCAAGATGACAATGCTCCTCCACATCGCTCCAATGTCGTCCGCGAATGGTTCGAGGAGCATGCAGGAGAGGTCCAACGACTGAGCTAGCCAGCCCGGAGCCCTGACATGAATCCCATCGAGCATATCTGGGATGCTGTTGAAGTCAGGCTCCGGGCACTGGATCATCCGCCCACGAACGTGCGGCAACTATCTTCGGCTCTGCAGACTATCTGGTGTCAACTGCCTCCAGAAGAGTACCAGGGACTTGCAGACTCACTACCACGCCGTATTGCTGCACTCCACAGGGCCAGAGAACGCCCGACCAGATATTAAGTAACTATCCCATGAGTTTTGCTAACTCAGTGTACAATATAGGCGATAAAATACATCCTTGTCTTACTCCTTTTAAGGGTTTTAGCATCATCTAAAACCCTATTAACGACGGTCCAGATATATGTATGTAGGGGAGAGCAGGTAACAGCGAGACGCCCTTTGTTCAAAAGTTAGTTTTTCATGTCATATTGGATCAAATGCAATGAATTTTTTTCCATAAAATGCTATACTTAGTACCGTATTATGTAACTAAATTTCAAATATTTTTGAGAACAATTTTCGCTGAAAATCTATATCTATAAAATCCAAATACCACTCACTGACTGACTCACTCACTCACTCACTCACTCATCACGAAATCTCCAGACTATGAAGCCTTGAAATTTGACAAGTATATTTCTCTTGGCTTCTAGGTGCTCGCTAAGAAAGGATTTTATTTATTCTTTCTTCCTTTCCATTGTAGATTTTTTTTAAAACTCAATTTACCTGGAGCTCAAAGGGATTTTTGCATTCCTTAAAAAATTGTGACGTTTGCTTAGAAATTTTGACGTCGTTGTTTGCTTTTGCGCTTATTCCGTGAAACAGCATCAACAGTAAGGCGTGGTTTCCACATCACCGGAATCACGCCAGAACGGAACCCTAACGGAAAATTTTTATGTCACTTCCTTTCCATTCCGTTTTTGATCACCAAAATGTCGATGGAAAGTTTGTTGAGCTGTGTTGAAGAAAAATTTCCATTCCGTTTCGCCACAGAAGGCAGGATCGTCATGACGTCATCGCGTCGACTTCGCTGCTGTCGGTCTGGCGCTTCGCCGCCATTATTGTGTCTATCGAATCGAGTCTGCTTTCTCTCCATCTCCCTTGGCGAACTTCGAAGAATATGGCAAAAAATAAAAAGAATATTGAAAAGAAGCTGCTCTGCATTCACTTGGATGAGTTTTCAGAGGAAAAAAAACTTCATAAATCCTAAAAATTTGATATCAAATTAGAGCTTATTGTTGTAGCACAGCGGTATGTTGCTGGCGTCTTATTTTGCAGGTACGGATTCGAATCCCACCCTCGGACATGTTTTTTTTTCTTCCTAAATTCATCTTAATATGTACGGAAGTTCAGTAATCCATTTTGTAATCATAATCTCAATTTTCCAATTTGCTACTATTATCTATATATATAAAATCCAAACTTTTGCGATTATATTTCGCGCAGGAATATAATGTATCTTATTTTCTAATAGGGCTTTTCGTGGCGACCAATCTCCGGATGATGGGGGGGGGGGGTAATTACAGTATTTTGATTATAAAGGCATGTAATGAATAACGTAAAATCTGCATTTGCGATATCGATACTTTGTCTCGATTATCTGATTTTCGTAAGTCAGGTGGAGAAGGGGGGAGGTTGAAGTAAAAATAATATATAATGATTGACGTTTTCATAAGTAGTCATATAATCCATAAATAAATAAAAAAATTGGCCATGTGGTTGGTCTTTTTTTTTTCTTTTTTTTCTTTTTGACTCGCGTGATTTGTTTGTTTAGGTTATAAACTGTACTTACCCAAAAGGCTCCTAACAGATGGGCGCACGTCTTCGAGGCGCCGGAATCAAAGTACACATGTTAGGTCGGTTTGATCCGGTTGACCAAGTATTGAAGCATCTTGGAGGACCCGCGTGACGTCACATGGATCGTGATTGGTCGGATTTTGGCCACGTGGTTGTTAGCCATAAAATATCGATTTTGTTTTGATTTAAAATTTATTTAAAGTATCCATGACTATTTTTCGATTTATTATGAAGTAGCTGATATACTCGGCGTTGCTCGGACTCTTTGTTGATGAAATTTTGCAATTTCTGAATGTGAATATACAAAAAAAGTGAACATTATTCTTCACCTTTCATCTCCGGTCCTGCGTCAAATTTACTCAGCTAAAGGGCCGGTGATTATAGAGAAGTGAAACATAATACAATAATAACATTTTTAAGAGCCAAAAGATTGATTTTTAGAAGACGCTCATACATAACAATAGCGAAGCATTGCCGGGTCTGCTAGTAATTTATAAAAATCTGAAGCACTTTTTCTCACGGTTCCCCAAAAATGGGGAACAATGAGTCATGAGTCATGAGACATGAATTGCACAGGCTTATAGGCTACATTTGTTTAAAAATATAGAAAGAAAAATAACTCCGAAAACACTATTCCACATAATAAAATTTTAAATTTATTATGTGGAACAGTGTTTTCGGAGTTATTTTTCTTTGTATAGTTGTGTCCACAGTTTTTGGCTTGATTCCTTTGTGTTTAAAAATAATTTGTTTATTTTAAATTATAACAAATTTTTGTAAATTTAAAGAATCACTGAAATTAAAATCATAGATAAATATGTAAAAAGAGTACAAAAACCAATTTTTGTATCATTAAAAGCAATCTGTAAAAAGAATCTGAAATTGTGAACAATCGCATTCTTTAGCGAACACTGACTAGTGAAAAACCAACATCAAAGTTATATGTTCCTTTTCTCTTTGTTATACACAGTTTCACTGTTTCCAAATCATTTTGTCTCACTGTTTCCCAAACAGCATGGTTTACTATTTCAAGCTTTTAGGCTTAAGTTTCGAGTCCTTTTCAAATCCCTTATGCATCATTAGAAAGCTTAATGAATGACCATTCCACATATAGCAATCGTTTATATGTTTGTTGCAAACTTTTTCAAAAATATGGAATAAAAAGCAACCACGAAATTTTACTACACCTGCCTTACTTTTTGCATGCGCAGTTTCCTACAGTTTACAAAGATATTAGATAACTGAAGCTAGATGGATGACAACAGGAACACTTACATTTTTACATTGTTGGTGCCAGGTGCTAGTGATCCATTTTGTAGATGCTACATGGAATGTCTCACTCTTCCCCATATCTCACTACTAATGCAAGAAATAAAACACTCTTTAACCACAACAAGTAAAAAGAAAAAATACGACCTGTAAGTACTTTTCGAGAACGAAGCTCTCATCTTCAGCAGGATTAACAGGGAGTAGCACACAAGATGCAACTGAGTGTGTAAATCGACAATCGACAATCGAACAGTGTAGTGTATCGGTATTCAAGTGGAACTTGAAGCATAGCTTCCATAATCTCACCCTTCATAATCATATTCCAAGGGAAATACACTGAGCTAGAAAAGAAGCCTGATGTACCCACAAGGGTCATCCAAAGTATGAAAGAAAATTGCCTCCTCTTGGTGGAGGAAAATTTGATTGACGACTGTCTAGACTAGAAGCAGACCACTAGTATTAGATAAAACACGACCTATGAAGTCCAGTAATCTGGAAATAAGACATTATCAATGTCATCAAAATTAATATCAAGTATATGCCTTGGATCACGATATCTCTTTCTATGCATAGGATGCTTTAAAATGCCCGAGACTAGCTCGTTGCTATGATTTTCCATATTGGGCAGCATGGATTCCATGAGCCCTTGAACGTATTTGCCAATATGAGTCATGTTGAAGTCATTATAAATGGAGGAATTGCGAACAATTCTCCGATCTTTTTGCGCAATAGTCCTAAGGGTAACGTTTTGGAACGTTTGCAGTTCTTTCCATCTAGTTTTACATATTGTGGCCCAGACGGGCATACCATAGGTCAAGATAGTCCGAACAATGACCTTATAGAGTAGGAGTTTATTATCAATGTTTAGAGCACTATTCCGGCCCAGCAGAGCAATCAAGCTAAACTTGGCTCTCCTGGCCTTATTCAACGCATAAGTTGCGTGGGGAGTCCAGGTAAGTTTAGAGTCAATAACAACACCAAGATATTTATAAGTTTCAACCCAGTCCAGTTTTTTGCCATATAGTGTTAGAGAATCTAATGATCTCTTTCTCTTCTTGGAGACAAACATCGCCTTGCATTTGTCTACATTCAATTTTAGCCTCCACTTGCTAAACCAGCTTTCACACTCCTTTAGAGCCTTCTGCAGCCGCGAGACTACTACGGCTGGTTGACGAGCACAGGTCAGTATAGCAGCGTCATCTGCGTAAAAAAAGAGCTTACATTTAGAAGGACTTGGAAAGTCTCGCATAAAATAATTGAATAATACTGGCCCCAGGACTGAACCCTGTGGGACACCAGCTTTTACTTCATACATAGGAGATAGACTATCTCCAACTCTGGCCTGAAAGAACCGGTTGGAGAGAAACGAGTGTATCAGAGTAATTATGTCTTGAGGAAATCCATCCATAATCATTTTAAAAATAAGACCATCGTGCCAGACTTGGTCGAAGGCTTTGTGTACATCAAGAAAAACGACCCCACAATACATAGAGAGATTAAGGGGCTCATTGATATCCGCTGCGAGCCTCCATGTTTGGAGTTGGCAGGAATGGTTTGAGCGAAAGCCAAATTGTTCATCGCGGATGAGATCGTTGGCATCACAGTGCTCAATGAATCTCTTGAGAATTGTTTTTTCCAGGATTTTGGAAATTGATGGTAACAAGCTGATGGGCCTGTAGCTAACAGGATTTGCAGGATTTTGTCCTGGCTTAGGAATGCTTAAGACAACTGATTGCTTCCAAGCATCCGGGAAGTAAGTGTTCTTCCAGCAGTCGTTTATCACTTTTGCAATATCTTGAATTGTATTTGGAGGTAAATTTTTCAAAGCAGTGTTCTTAATAGAGTCTTTACCTGGAGCTTTTCTCGTTTTTAAATTTTTAATGATGCTTAGGACTTCATTTACATCAATGCTATGTTTTGGGAATTCATTGCCGTGAATATTATAGAAGCCAGTTATGCAGGATTTTACTTTCTCGGACATATCAAGTCCTATTTGCCGACCATCAGTAGGCGTGACAAACTGTTCTGAAAGTGAGCTTGCAATAAGCTGCGCTTTATCATCATCATTCGTGATGAATTTGCCATTTTGGGCTAACAGAGGTGGGATATTAATGGCTTTCTTGTTTTGCAAGGCTCGAACCATGCACCAAATAGAGTTATCGTGGGTCGACAGACTCTTAACTTTATCATTTCATCTGGCATTACGAAGTGCTTTTACCTCCTCGTGAACTCTTCTTGTGAGCCTATTATACTTGGTCTTAAGCCATGAATCACGAGTTCGGTACCACTGCCTTCTAACCTTATTCCTTTGCTCAATTAATCGTTTGATTTCTGGGGTGAGATCAAGGTGATCAGCTCGCTTCGACTCTAAGGGCGAAGCACTAGAGTCAATAGCTGCATTTATACGTGTAGTAAGCCTTTTCACATTGGTATCTATGTCGCTCGTACTATGTACGTTATTTAGTGGGTCGTCATCTTTTTTGAGAATGGATGACAACAGGAACACTTACATTTTTACATTGTTGGTGCCAGG
>JAHWFO010085106.1:573533-628944 GCA_023313115.1 Rhysida immarginata
TGGATTTCAGGGATTTAATGATTTTGGAAAACCGTTTATCACTATCATGTGTAATGTAGTTACCAACATTATTTGAAAGAATTTGACAACATTGATCTCGGATGGAATTCTTACTAGTACCTGGTAAATATTTGATACCCCCTTCTATACAACCAACTAAGTTGTATAAGTCTTCCTTTTTATTATTGATGGCGAATTTTAAACCTTTTGAAAGGTATTCCATTTCGTCTTCAGTAAAGCTAACATTGGTTTGGTTAATGACATTATCATGGGGATGTCTTTCAAAAATGTTGGAAACTGACGGGGCTTTATATTGGAGGATAGACCTGAGTTTGTCAGATACCTTCTTACTCTTAACCTCTAGTTTACGCTTGTTTACTAAAACCATTTTGCGAAAAAACTTATCCCATTTACCTTTGCCTCCATTATCATGCATTATCCTTTGCCTCTCGATAGACACTGCTAAATATATCGGCTGCTATACTCATTTTTTGCTCATTTTTAATAATTTTTAGAAACAAATGCTCTGTCATTGCGTCTTCATTTTCTGCTCATTCTTAAAAATTCTTGGAAACGAATGTTCTATCATTTCATCATCATTTTATGATGAAAGTAGTATTACATCATCAGCACCTCGGGAGCTATTATCACACAGATTATAATTAAAATGTATCGTTGACTTTTTAGAAAATGTTTGGATCTGCTGTGCTACCAAATAAGCTAGGTGATATCCCCGGCGTTGCTCGGACTGTTTTTTTTGATGAAATTTTGTAATATCTGAAAGTGAATTTGCAGTAAAAATGAAGATGCAAATGTAAAGGGTTAGAATTGATACGGTAAAAATTCATAATGAAAAACTGAAAAAAATACTTTGATGTTTTCATTTATATGACACCACCTGCACCAATTAGGATTGATTTTTCATGGCATGTCAACTTGAGCACACGTAGGAACCACCGGTTTAGAATTTGTCCAGCCTTCTTATTCGCCTGTCCCCGGAGGTGAAGACGTAGCGCATACGCAGGGGAAGATCCATGCGCGACGTCAGGTAGTTGAAGAGTCCCTCGATGGAGATTCCAAGCTAACATTAGCATTACAGTATCCTAAAAACATAGAAAAAACATCACAAAAAATCGTATCCGGTACCATGATGGGTAGTGCTGAACTGACAAAATTAGCTTTGCTCTGTATAATAACGTAACCTTGGCAACATAGCGATGACATTTAGCCGACTATAATATAGATTACCTTCCGCTACTTCAATTTTAATGATTTATAAATATTCAATTTTTAATATATAATATGCAGGGTGAATACAAAAGTCTGAACACCTCTTTTATTTTTTGAACCGAAGCAGATATGTCAATTTTGATGAATCCAATGAATAGGTAGTTGAGGGTGGCCTATCCCATGGTGCCCTTTTACATCATCCCAAATATGCAAATTAGAACACATTCAAAATTTATCTCAAAAACCGTAAGGGATAGAGAAAAAAACCCAATTGCAAACTTGTTCAGCATAAAAAAACAAACAAAACAAAAAAAAATCATCCAAATCGGACCAACCAATCACAAACAGTCACACTGCACAAACAAGTTACTTCAAACAGTTTAAAAAAAAAAGTTAATCAACAAAATGCTCGAAGTGACGACTGTGGGCACCATAACACAATTGGGCACGGAACCCAACTGACGCCAAAACATCGGCAAGTGTGGCTGGTGTCACTCCTCGGCACGCTTCCTGGATTCGTTGAATCAGATCCTCCAGTGAGGCGGGCTGCGTAACATAAACCTTGTCCTTCAGGTATCCCCACAAGAAAAAGTCAAGTGGTGTAAAATCAGGGGAGTGGGGTGGCCAATGAACTGGTCCTCTTCGGCCAATCCATTGTTGTCCAAACATCTCACTTAGACGCTCGCGAAGTCCAACCCGTAATGTGGAAGAGCTCCATCATGCTGAAACCACGTGCGCTGATACGAGGCCAATGGCAAATTGTCAATGAAGTCTGTGACTACCACGTTGAGAATTTCAGCCCGGTAGCGTTCTGCATTCAGTGTTCCATCGTAAAAATACGGTCCAACCACAGTGTCATTGTATAGTCCACACCACACATTGATTCTCCAGTTCACTTGATGAGTTGCTTCTCGCAGACATCGTGGGTTTTCGTCTGCCCAATGATGATGGTTGTGCCTGTTGATAACTCCCTCCCTGGTGAACTGGGCTTCATCTGTCCACAACACCTCATTAATGAAGTTTTGATTATCATCCAGGCAGGTAAGTAACCAGTTGCAGAAGGCGGCCCTAGCAACGTAATCCAATGGCAGTAACTCCTGGTGACAATGAATATGGTATGGGTGAAAATGATGTGCGTGTAGAATGTTGAGAACAGTTCTCTGATGGCACCCAACATCTGCAGCAATTGCTCTGCTGCTTGTGTGGGGATTTGCAGCAACTGCAGCCAGAACTAGTGCTGTTGTATCCTCGTCGTCTTGTGCCCTTGGTCGACCTCGTTCTGCGTTAACATTCCCTGTAGACTCGAAGCTTTGAATAATGTGACGCATTGTTTGACGAGATGGATGGCGTTCGTTAGGGTATCTGTCTCGATACAACCTAACTGCAGCATGTAGATTTCTCCTTGCCTCTCCGAAGCAGAAGATCATGTTGACCATTTCCGGAACAGTGTAGCTTGCCATCCTGGAATTGTTCTGTCTTCTGTATGCTGAAACATGCCTTTTATTTGCTTTTTCGCATGAAAGTGAATGTGAGTATGGTAATTTATGGTAATTTTTTGATTTGCATGCTTTACATGGTGGAAATATCAACATTCGGTTTTCCTTGTGCAGTTTGTAAGCTACAAACAGTTCAGCACGTGATTGTGGGTGATTGGTTGGTCCGATTTGGATGATTTTTTTTTGTTTTGTTTGTTTTTTTATGCTTAACAAGTTTGCAATTGGGTTTTTTTCTCTATCCATTACGGTTTTTGAGATAAATTTTGAATGTGTCCTAATTTGCATATTTGGGATGATGAAAAGTGCACCATAGGATAGGCCATCCACAACTTCCTATTCATTGGATTCATCAAAATTGACATATCTGCTTCGGTTCAAAAAATAAAAAGGGGGTTCAGGCTTTTGTATTCACCCTGTATAAATATTGTAACACCCTTGATCGGGAGAGCGAGTTACAATAAATCAAAACCCATTGGGTTTCCAACCACGCAGTGATTTAGGTGCTAAGGTCTATAGGATCAATAGGATACCAAAATCGTAGGAAAATAAATTATTTCAAAGCGCTAGAAATGAACCCAAGAACAGGATCCGATAAAAAAATATTCTTTGATATTCTCAAATTTCACCCAACCTTATAAAAAGTGCTCGCGTGTGGCAGCTGTAATACACATGACAGAATATATTTTAAAAGCTGACAGAAGGGTTTAGCTTTAAGATAAGCGTAAAAATTAATTGAATTAGAAATATTTTTTTCCCTGGAAATTATAACAAGAGAAAAATTATCTAAAAAACTCTTGGTTAAAAAAAACTGGAATAAATTAACAGATTTTAATCACAATTAGCTATTTGTTTAAACCTTTTAAGTTTATCATTAATTAAAAAGTTAAAGCAACGCGCGTTAGATTGCCGTTAATCTTAAATTGATTCAAGAACTGTTCTTAATTATATTTTAAAAAAATTTTCCTTTTTCCCATCCTCGTAGGGGGAGCGAATGGAACGGAACTGAGTTACAAGATATTCACTAGAACCGGAAGGAGCTGTTTTCCTGTTCACCAACAATGCCTTTTTCCGGGTGCTGTGGTTTGGTGAAGCGAGCTGCATCATGAATTGTCCTGAGGGAAGAAAAGAATAAAAAGAACTTATAGAATCCTCGTTGACCCAAACGTGCGACAAAACGAAGAAACTTAGTTGAATGGAAAAGTAATGATTGCACGTTCCAAACAAACTGTCTGCCTAACTTTGGACTTCCTCTCCATAAGGAGCAATCATGCTAGAGGATCGATGGGATTTCCTTCGACAGATGAGATGTTTGTTGTGCTTTCCGCTTAGATTTGATGTACACTTCACAATGTTAGCGAAAGATGCATTCCGGGAAAACGAGACGAATTCTGTTGGACAACTTAGTATTTTAGTATTGCGTGCTCTATTTATGTAATAGCTTTGTATAAGTTTAATTTGTTAACGCTATAACATAAAACATTTGTTATCCTCTCCAAGAAAAGGAAGGCTTGTAAAGTAGTTGGTTAGTCTAGCTTATTCAGATATTAGCCTTCAGATTGATTAATTTCACATAGCAGAGTTGCTCTTATATCATTATTTGTTTCTTCCTGCATTAAACCTTGTTTATTTATTACTTACCCGTACGCTTCCTATAATGTGTGTCTGTTTTTAATATTTTCCATTGCGCTTGGCTTTTAACCGTGACATTCATGGCTCGCCGACATGTAACGGCATTTTCTTGCTAATTAATCAACTTATCAGGCTCATAGGAGGGTTTCCATTAGCCTCAACATTCTAAGCCTTCACAAACGCTGTTCGGCAAAATAATCCAGTGATGGATTGTTCGACAAGCAAAGTTGATTTCTGCTACAGGATTGGATAACGCCATCGCTATCCACTGGTTAGGACACCCGTTCAACTGCAAACCAGCTCGACTACTCCCCCTCCAGATATTCTATGCCTACCGCCTCAACTTTTCCAACCAAGCAAAAACTTGCGCTGAGTTTTGGTTCCTTCACGAGAGTTTTAAATACTCTCTATATATTTAATTGCCTACAACGTTGTTGCTGACGTCAAACAACAATTTAGGAATGACTATTGAATAAATTACTTATCCGTTTTTAAACAATAGGAACTCTAACTTAGTGATTTCTTAAAATATTTATTTAAAAAAAAAACTTGTAAACCGCATATTTTCGTGCAGATTTACAAAACAGAATTTCACGGTAATGGGCATCTACGCAACCCTTTCATGATCACGACATTTTCCCACAAATCATCCTATCCCATCCCAATAAAGAGCATATCAAAAATATACACTTATACAAAAAGATCCAATGCATGAGTTTTGCGTCATTCCCCATATCCAATCGGCAGGAGTTCTGATCAGAGGGTGCTTATTCCCATAGAACGATCGTGCCAGTGAAGAGGTCGATACACCCCCGGAACTAAAATCTAACTAAAATACCTCCGGTCGGGAAACCCTCTTTCAGGACCAGCGGATGCTTCTAACAACCGAAAAAGAGAATTCCAGCAAGAACTCTGCTAAAAAGGGAGGGGGAAAGGGGTTGAACGGAGAAGCCATACATGGGTATCATTGCATTTTGCAACGAAACAAATCCCTCTGGCACAAGAGGAGAGACCGAACAAAAATATATGGTAAATAAATGGTAAATATTCATACACGTGAGAGAACATGTATAAAGAAACATTTTTATTCCTATGAGCATGGTGCGCAAGCCAACCCCCACAGAGATACAGGGGGATTAAAGTATGTTACGCTGCCCGATTGTTGGCGTCCTGCGAGCGACTAGGCAACGTGGTGCAGCCCACATTAGAGCCTACAGACTGGTTCGAAGGTGTTGATGTAATGGAATAAAATCAAGTCACATCACATCACATTAAACTACGTAGAAGTAAACAAATAAGACACCCTACAAACGCTGTAGGCTCTTAAGGTAACATCTTGACGTAGACTATGAGCAATGCACATCAAGGCGTACATCCAAGCTCTGGGTAAAAACAAATGTGAACAAAACAGACGCCATACAAATGTCCATTGCGTATCAAGACTCACAGCACGTGTTCAAAGGTCCGGCCTTGTGTTTGCACGCACAGGTTACAGCGCCGTAGTAGCGACTCCCGTGCATGACGTAGTACATTCGGTTGTTTCCGTATTGTTTCACCTGCCACAGCAATGCGAGCGACCAGATCATCAACGGATGGAACAGGTGTTTCGTACACCAGTGACTTCATGTACGCCAAAGGGAAATAAAAGGCAGGGCTCGAGAGAAGAGAGACAGAGAGCAAGTGCAACATACTCATCAGTGGGCCCAGACAATGCCATGAGAACACTCCCCACACCATGAAGCTGTCGCCACCAGCCTGGATTCGTCCAACAATGGTTGCAGGATGCTTGTTCTCGGAGGTTTCTCGCCTCACCCGCCAACGACCGTCACTTCTGTGGAGCAGAAATCGTGACTCATCGGAGAAGGCAACCTTTTTGCAGTCAGAAGTGGTCCAGTTTCTGTACTGTTGGGAAAATTGAAGCCGTTTTTGGCGGTGAACCTTTGTCAGCATGGGTGCGCAATGGAGGGCGGTTTCCGAAATACTGCCACCCTTGGCCCGAAAGCCGATTATCATCCCCTTTTCCAGATCTGATAAATCACGTTTCTTACCCATTGCAGCAATGAGTGGTATCCCTGGACGGGATATATAATACTAAGATAGCCTGAGTACGAACATTAAATCATGAAACAGCTTGCAATAATAACTCATATACATGGTCCTTATGATTATTACAGCGTTTTAGTGTACAATTTATGATTTGATTTCTCGTTGTATAAGGAAAAGAATTCCAGACTGGAATTACTATTACTAAAAAAATTTATTTTTTTGTCCGCAAAAAACGCATTGTTGTAAGAATTGTTGCATGAAAATGAGCTTCGCGTGGTAAATTTTGAATACCATTGTTGTAGCCGTTGGTTTTGCTCATAACTTGCTGAATATTGGCGGAAAAAACAAATGATTATGCTTAAATAAATATCCATACGGGATGGCCTATTTACCACTAGTTACATTATAAGGAAAGTATGATTCCAGAAATTTGGACGTAGCAATGGGTGGCTTGATTTTATATCTCGAAGGCAGTCTCTCACATAATGTATGGGATGATTAGTTATTGTGATTGCTGGATATAATTCTTTTAATCTTGCATAAGCGATGATTTTACTCAGGGTGGGAATCTCGTATGTTTCACATGTTTGAGATATGGACGTATATTTATAGATGCCGCCACGTAAGTTGAACGATCTTTTTGACATGCGCAATAAGTCTTCTTATGAATATGCTTTGTCTGGATTTTACCCATGATGCACTTGTTCTACTATAGTAATGTTGGAGATATCGTTGAAACGTGGAAAGCCTTTTAAAAGTCATAATATAAAACAATTTGCATTCGAGTCGATTATTCTGCGTCATTTTTTAATTTATTAATTTCATTTATCTATTTAAAAGAAAAAACAAAAATATAAACTAAATATAAATACGAAAACAATGTTTCGAAAACGAAAGCGGATGTTTCATGGAATAGCTAAGCGATTTACTTCCCGTTAACATCTATTGGCTGGCGTTAGAAACGACGTCATCCTGTAGAGAGTGCGAGTGCTGCACGTAAGACATTGTTATAGGCTGTTTGAATTCGCGTGATTAAGATTTTCGAGGCAGAAGCCCATATGACACAGCCATACTCCACTTTTGGAACCGGAACCATCTTGATTGTTTTGATTATTTCATTTTTCGTCAATATTCTTCGGAGACTCCTAAATAAGAATTTAAACCGATATAAGTCTATTATCAGTGTTTCTATAGCTTCTCTGAACGACATCTTATCGTTTATATTAGTTTTCAACTCGTTGAACTTGAGACCCTGAGCTGTATACCAGCTGTTCAGTTCTCTTGAATCTGTTGTACTGCTACGGTTTGTTGGAAACCTAAGGTGCGTCTCAAAAGTTTAAAGAAACATATTTTTGTTCAAAAAGAAAAAAAATATTGAAGGTACATGCAAATGGTTTAATTACTAGCTGTACAATGCACTTAAAAGAAACTCCTGCAAATATTATTCACGATCAACAAAATGGAATTTTGCATGTTTCAAAAGTTTAAAGAACGACTGAAAAAACATTGCATGAATTATACAATGGCTTAAATTGAACGACCATTTGCCTTGATTGTTTCAAATACTCTGTTCGGCATTGAGTTTTCATGATTTGAATAATGTTTCTGGTCTTACATTGTACAATGCATCTTCAATTGCTCTTTTCAATTCATCAGTCGAAGAAAATTGACGTCCGCCGGCTTAAACTGCACGAGACATGGGGTTCAAGACGGGGCTTCTTGGGGGCCAAGTCATAACGTGAATATTTTGTTTTCTGAACCACTCCATTGTTGATCGTGAAGTATGGATGCTGGCGTTATCCTGCTGGAACACGAATTCCGGGCCACACAAATGATCACAGACGGGCAAAACATACTGTGTAAGGTTTTTTGGTATGTCAGCGAATTTCTCTTCCACTGATGAAAGCCAAATTAGTGGTACCATTGCAAGCGAAGCCGCCCCAAACGATGACAAAACCACCTCCTTGTTGTATTGAGTAAAAGGTCTTCGGTTTTTGTCGTAGGTCGTGCTAGTATGATGCCCACCCATCAGGACCATCTAAGTTCCACTTCTTTTCATCACTGAACAACACCGACATGCATTCGTCTTTCCAGGCCATGAGTTCTTGTGCCCAGCGTACCCTATCTTGAATGTGCTTGGCAGTCAGAGGCGGTTTCTACATCATTTTTTTTGTAAACAACATGCCTACTCGGAATTACTCGCCGGTGTACAGTGTCTTTTAATATGTTTAACCCAGCCACGTTTAGTATCTGGCGAATAGAAAGATTTTGTGTGGCTGCCAGTCGTACAATGCGTCTGTCATCGGGAGTTGAGGTAACTTTGGGACGAGCAGATCGTGGTTTTTGGTAGAACGATGAACTCCTCTTCAAGACATTGTAAAACCCTGCTAAAAATCTTCCAGTAATTGTGACAATATCAGCAACACATTGTCCGTTGGCTTTCAATCACCAGATTTCAGCCACTTCATCGGTTGTGAATTAAGATTGGCGAGGCATTGTCTTAGGTCAATTGTGAGTGGAAGAAAAGCTTTCCTTGAAAAAAAACGACTGACTGTGCAACAGATTTATACGCTGTCACTCGCAAATTTACATGTTGGACGTCTCTATTCAGCATCTGAGGGTAATTCTTTAAACTTTTGAGACACGCAAAATTCCATTTTTTTGAATATTTTTATTTCTATTATGTTTTCGTGAATAATATTTTCAGGAGTTTTTTTTAAGTGCTTTGTACAGCTAGTAATTAAAACATTTGTATGTACCTTCAATAGTCTTATTTCTTTTGAACAAAAACATGTTTCTTTAAACTTTTGAGACGCACCTTATCCACGGCCTCCTAGAAACATGACGTCAGTAATGCATTGTTAAAGCACTAAGATTGTGACGTTGAACTTCTGTAATAGCACTACCAGTTCGACGTAACAATGTTTTATCTTTTCCATGTTCAGGCCTGGTAGTTTCTAGAAGGCCGTGCCTTACCTCATATGTTTTTAACATAGTGGAAACCTACCTTTTATAGACACCTAACCGATTCCCAACACGTGACAAGGTTCCTCGGCTGGGCAACCCCGAAGACAAAAGTAGGGTATGTTCATAATAATGTGACTCGACCCTGTATAATACTGCAATGGTCTTTTGTTTCCACGAACTATTTCGATGGATACAGCTAAGAGTCCTGTGCGAATAACATTTATTGTGCTTATTGTGCTGTGTTCGTCGTTAACACAACGAGGATCATCAGCATGTCTAGGAAAATCGAAAATCGAACAGTGACGGGTGGGACGGAAGCAATGCTTTCACAAGGCTCACCCTTCCAGAATAAATTCCAAATGAAATACACTGAAGTAGGCAAAAATGCCGGACTAACCCTAGAAGTCTTCCACATTAAGAAAAAAATAATGTCTACTGAGACTTTGGCTTTTTTAAGTCTAATCACTTTTTCAGGAAAATAATTATGCAACACCCATTCACCTCGCATTTCTATTTTTACTTTTTTACTTTGATTACTGTTTCATTCCCACTCTTTTAATTTTCTTATTTTTGATTCATCATTTTATAAATTGATTTTCTCTGATTGACTGTTCTCGCCTAAAAAATGCCTTCAAATTTGTATTCTCCTCATATGCTTCTGAAGACAGCTTAGCTGTCGAATAGGGTCGAAAAGTGCATACATATGTTGTACATAAATTCTATTGTGGATATGCGACCTCTTACTTCTCTTCAACTCTTCAGTTTGTTGAGTGTTCCACAGTTTCTTATAAGGTTTATTTTTTGCTTTCTTCTTTTTTTATGTATATATTTTTTTCCTCTTCTCTTCCTTTTTATTCTAATTTTAGATACTGATGATTCGATGAACGTAAGTGGATACTGAAGTGTTATTGGAAAATGGAGAATGTTGTTGAGATTCAACGACATTGGAGGGTTGAATTTGGTACACCACCGCCAACAAGGGTAGCAATCACAGATTGATAGGACGAAGAGGAAGTGCTACAGAGTTCCTGCCTCAATCTCCCGATTTAGCCCCTCTCGACTTCTACCTTTAGGGAACTTTAAAGAACACGGTGTACGCCACAAACCCACAAACACCGATGGAATTAAGAGATCAGTTTGAATATTCCATCAATGATTTCCATTAGGTCTGTTCGACGTCGGTGTTGGGAATGTACTGTGGCAGAAGGTGGACATTTTATCATGTACGTGCTTAAGGAAGTTTAAGGAATAAAATACAAGAAACCTTATATTTCTATCTGATTTCATTGCTGAGTTTATAACGAGTGTATACATCAATTTGGGACATTCTGCATAATAATTATCCTCAATGGGGTGTAAAGACTTATCAATAGGAGACACATGAACAAACCGCTTTTCCATCCATTTTCTTTTTATTATCAGCAATATAGAACATCATGGATATCATGAACAGTATTCAATAAAATTCTTGTTTAAAATTCTTTAATGTGAAATGTTTTTCTGTTCGATATGAAATTAGCTTAAAAGAATTTCGTTAAAAGTGCATTTGAATATTATTCATTAGTCATAGATAACAATATGTAAGAGTTAAATTTATTAAAACAAACTGAAGATAATACAGATTTGGTGCAAACAATACATATTGTGTCATTCTCATTGGATATATTTTATATAAACCACCTTCCAGTAAGCAACTTAGCTAAATATTTTCTTATTTAAAAATGAAATCGATTTTGTTGATGTGTTAATTAGGACATATGAGAGGGTTTAAGAAACTATATAACGGATTTCCAAGAGTACAAGCACTTAGTGTGTCTACAACTTCCGAGTAGAAAGTCCAGAAGCCAGTAGCAAGGAGGCATTTGCAGAGGTTGCGGCCCTGTCCTTCGCATGTGATCGAGTCTAACGTGCTCTGAACTATTTTTGTACCTGCACCCGTGATGTTCTGCTTTTCACTGTTGATGGACAATGTGACTTCGTATGTGAGATTTGATTGATTGTAGATTACATTAAATGAAGACGGAACTAAGAGGCCACCACTTAAACAACCTATTACGGATGTTATATTTGCGCTTGGGAAAGATGGGAGTGTTACGTTAGTTTGGTTTACACACTGATCCATAACGCTGTTCGTTACCTTAGCAAGTTGCTCTTCAAATTTTGTGATATACTGGACACTGAAACGATTAAAAATGAAAATTTTACATCAAATGAAAAACAAATTGTAATTAAAACAAATAATAATTATTAAATAGAAACAAATATTTATTATTTTTAAAAAGAAGCAATTTCCTCATGTAACGAACAAAGTAGATCGCTTTTGAGGCATCTATTCCAATTCTACGTACTGACTGCTTTATTCTGAAGCTCCCATTTTCTCATTTTAAGCTTCGTTTATTATACAGTTGTGTCCGAAAAGTCTCTCCGCAGTGGAAAATGATGATTCTCATCGAAATTCAGTTTGATGACTGGACTTGTCCCTGAGCATGGATGGAAGGCACTTTCAACATCTCCTGTAAATGTGTGCGTACCCTCACCACTTAATATAGTTTATTCCTAACGTAAATAAAGTGCGTATATTTTCCCGTTTATTGGGTTATTGCTTTTGTTTTTCACTGCGGAGAGACTTTACGGACACCCTGTACTTTTACTTCAATTTATAGGGTGTACCAAAAGACAAGCGCTCTCAATTAATAATGTTAATGCTTTTTTCGTAAAGAATAACGACTTGTGAAATAATTTTCATCAAAGACAAACGCATTGAGATCATCCTTCTCACCAGGGCAGTAATAGGGAGATGACAAAGAAATTCAAACCCTCAGAGAAAATATAATTACGCAGAGGTAAGAATGGTGGTCCTGCGGCAATAAAGCGTTCGCAGATCGTCCTGAAAAAAATAACAGACCAAAGAAATCTCGGCCATACGGTAATGGAACTATCCCTGTGAATGGTGGGAAGAATTTTGGATACTTGGAAAGGTCCCGGAGTTAGTTTCTCTATTCCTTGAGCATTTTTCTTTTTTTTTTGTTTAATAGTTTTATTGCATTACTTTTCGAAATTTTAAAAGTTCTATTTTTTTAGCTTTCTAGCCAATTATTGTTAAAAGAGGCTCGCTCTGCGCTAAGTCAAAGTCTTTGTTATTGTTGGGCTAGCGCGAGGATGTTTCGTAATTGTTAAAGCTTTTACGCGCTTAGTTTCTGAACTAGATTTTTTTTTGCTTTGCGGCAGTTGAGCGAGTGGCAATGCAGCTTTTGGTTGGTTCTGGTCGTCGTGCGTCCAGTACAACGATATTTGTTGGCACCCCGGATTATGCTTTGGAAGCAGTTTTAGTTTTTAAGACCTGTACGCTTAGACGATAAGAGCGAAAGATCCGCCTGGCTCCTATGATGGGATCTGGATAGACTAATGGGTCTTCAAAGATAAGAAAATCCGTCTTCCTGTGCTATTCGAACGTCAACCGCCATGTTACCTCTTGACTTCGAATCCTGCAAAGCTGGATGAAATCACATAGTCTTGGATTGCTTCGCCTCATCCATAACAATTACTCCGATGGGACTTACTGCGTTGGCGGATCTAAATGAACAGTGTGGAAATCCACGTGACGAACCAAGTCTGAAAAATCTTTGACAATTGAGAGCTGGCGCAATCAGACACGCCTTGGTTGCGAATCAGTTAAGTGAAATATTGAAATAGTCTTACCCTTTTGCTAACTATGATTGTGTTTATTTAACTGCAAGAACGTTCTTCTTCGAAGTTGAGTTGTCCATGACGAGGCGTTCGTCTGTCGAAATGCATTCGGCTTCTTTGGCAGTGCGCAGCCCTACCTCGACTGATTTTCTGGTTTCCCGTTCGACTCATCCGGCAGCCTGAATAGTTCTCCGCAACGTATTCATTCCATCTGGCCTTGGGGAGGGGAGCATAATTCAACTCTGTTCCCTCGTTCGACCGTCTGTGTTCCTTCTCCTTCCCGTTAGATGTATGTGATGTCCTGTGTCCCTGTTTTGTCTTTCGTTAATCGTTAATCTTTGCATTTATTTGTTTCCGGTCTAAAATTAGGTTCCCTCAGCGGCTGTTGGGGTCGTTCGGCTCCATATGCCATCGTTCTTTCACCCAACCTTCCCGGAGACATTCGGTAGTGGGTTTGAGTCGTCGGCTGACAGCACCTTTCAAAGAGCAGAAGACGCTCTTTGTCTCCGTTCGAACTTTTAAGCTGCATCGGCTGAGACAAGACTAGGTTTTCATAAAATCGAAACGATTAGATGGACAATATATTTAGTTTATAGAAGCAATTTAAAAAATAGCGATTAATTAATTTTTTGGAAAATCTTTTTCTTGCGTATTTGTTTTAATCTCCGATCTGGGGAATTGTATGTGAACTATAGCCTCGTAGTATTATTCTGTTCTTTTCTTTCATTCCAGGTGACTCCAGCCCTAGAAGGAGCTCCCTTTTTATTTTCCATTGAGTGAGAGTTTGTTAGAACTTTGCAAACTTTTTTTCCGACCCCAGCACGCAATTTATTATTTATTCTTGCTGTAGTTAAGTTAAAATAAAAACACTGTCCCTTGCTTATTCGGAAATCATTGTTGTCGCCGTGCCTTTCCTTCTATCACACATAAACCACTAGTCCCTCACGAGAGCTGTTCGCAACTGGGTTGGGGGGTTGGGATTATCAATTTGTTGACCTGATCGGGCTAGGGAGGGGAGCTTAGAAATCATTCGTTTGCCTTTCCCTTGGTCTTTAACTTGGTTAAACTGGGGATGAATTCTCTTTAACTTTAAGATTTGTAGTTTGCGCTAGTCGACTCAAGGGTAGACTAATTAGTAGTTTTGTTCGAGCAGAATTCACAACAGTTTTTTGGAATTTTGGCTCGCAACCGTATACAGGGTGATTCAGAACGGTAGGTCAAGAATGAAATACCATGTACAGTTCGTAGCGGGGAACAATATTTTTCCTATAAACATGGGTCCGGAAATGCATCCTTACAGAGATAATGCAACTTGTACGAGGTAGGAATGGATGTGCGTTACCCGGATGTTAATGGTAGGGTCCATGTAAATTAGGATCTAAACATGTAAATTGTTCGTGTTCTCTCCTTTAAAAGAGAGGAAACGAAACACGTAACTCCATTGTCGTAAATGGATCGCTTGACTAATGGGGAGCTGGCGGTCATGCATCTCGTCTACGGCAAGGCACAAGGTAATGCTACTGAAGCGGAAAGGATTTACAAACAGCGTTTTCCAGACCGTGATCATCCACATCGCCGGGCGTTTCAAACACTAGACCAACGACTTCGAGACTAAACACCTGCATCGAGACACAGGATCGGCATTTTGAACACCTACTGTAATGTCATTCCTACCTCGTACAAGTTGCATTATCTCTGTAAGGATGCATTTCCGGAGTCATGTTTATAAAAAAAAAATTTTGTTCCCCGCTACAAACTGTACATGGTATTTCATTCTTGACCTACCTTTCTGAATCACCCTGTAAAATAAATATATAATACAAAGTTTATACATTTTTATAATAAAAAGGTACTTGATAAAAAAAAATTATAGGGGAAAAGGGGTGTCCACAAAGTCTGGGTACATAGGGGATTAACACAGAAAAGAGTGTAACATGGGATATTTCATTTTTATTTGTTATTTTTCCGATGGGGGAAAGGCGGAGTGGTGGTTTAGCAGTGAAGGCGGACTTTGCTCTAGTGACGTCCCCTGATTATTTGGTTTTAATGTCCCCTAATTCAGAATAAAAACATTTCGCGTCCCTGGAGGTTAAGCGGTAAATTTTGAAAATTTTAATTTTGTAGGGGTCGGAGTTAGACCCCAAGTGTTATTTAGAAAGTTGTAGAGCATCATATAAAATGTGGGTTTAGCAAAAAACCCGGTGAAAAAATCTCATGCCCTGCCCCCTTTATCGAGTGGGTAAAGTAAAAGGTATGGCTAGCCGATGTGGACAAATACCATACTTATTAGAAAACAGTAGGGCCTACATTTGGAAAATTAATGAGAATGAATGAGTCGTTATCCTGAAAAGCTAATAAATTCGACCGGGCTCCCCCTGAAAAGCTAAAAGTTATTTTTTCACCGGGTTTTTTTGCTAAACCCACGTTTTACATGATGCTCTACAACTTTCTAAATAACACATGGGGTCTAATCCCTACCCCTATAAAATTAAAATTTTCAAAATTAACCCCTTCACCCCCAGGCACGCGAAATGTTTTTATTCTGAATTAGGGAACATTAAAACCAAATAATCAATATTCATTTTCCCCCAATCTGTTCCCCTTGAGTCGTTATTTGGACCTAAAGACGGGACACCAATTATGAAACACCCTGTATAAATAGTTGGAGTATATGCTTTAACAGTACTTGATAGCGCGGCGCCTTCAAAGTGCCCAGTCACATTATTATGACCATTCTCGTAAAGCACACGTTGAATACTTCCACAGTATTATCCTGCGCCTCTGCTTGATGTTTGGTATATGTAAACACAACTGAAAGTTGATTGTAAAAATAATTTTTAAAATTGGAGTACATGCCTTTACCAGCAGTTTGTGAGCGGCTCCTGTGTGGTGTCAAACTTTATTTTGACTATTTCCCAAAGCATACCAGAAAATATCCCTTGAATGTGCGAAGGCATCACATTGAAATAAAAATAAGGCTTGATGTTTAGTATCTGTGAACACAGTCAATGTCAGTCATACGACTTAACCATTAATCACCGCCTTTTCCAAATATTTTATCAGAAATTGCGAACTTTATGAAATAATTTCGTGCTGAAATAACGGAGAAATGGAACGAATGTATGGCCTATATGAACTGTGAAGTCCCACGTGTCTGATCCCAGAGGTGAACGTCGGCTGAAACGGTGAAGCAGGACTAATCGGTGCGCTAGTGTTGAGAAAAACTGACCGTCGAAGGGACCTATTAGGTTAAATATTTTTTATGGGGACATATTCGGCGTCAATCCTCAGAGAACAAACACAAACACCTGGCAGAAAGCAAACTGGCAGGTAATATCTTTGCAGGGCAACACGAACACAAATGGTTATTCTTCATCGTTGCTGATCAAGCATAACGAGTAAATGCGATCGCGTTTTCTGTGAGTGATGCCACTTATAGAGAAAACATATCATAGTGCGTGATGGTCCTTAAGTGATTGAACATTGGCCAACAAACTCTTCAGATCTGAACACAAACGAAAATCTGTGAGATCACCTCGATCGACACATCAGATGAATGAATCTTCCGCCAAAGGAACCAAACAACGGGAATGCCTGGTCATCTGTAGGGCCATAGGGGGCTGTGAAAATTATCCAACACCTAACCGAGTTCCTTCCAAGGCGGTTATTTGCTTCGTGCTTTCAAGGAGATAAATTCTGGTTAGAAGATTGGTTGTCATAATAATGTGACTGGATATTATGAAGACGAAATGATTCAAAAAGATCGTAATTATCTGCGTTATTATATCATTTCAACCTACTGGTCGCATTGAGGGAAAAATTTGTGAATGTCAAAATCAAGAATTAATAACTGAACGTGAAATGTAATTCTGCAATTCAGGTAAACGATATCAAAATACAGAGTTTGCACCGTGGATTTTTCAGCTGCGTAGGGGCAGACAAGAGGCTTTCTATTCACGAGAGTAAACCAATAAATATGTTGTAGATGTCTTATTTTAAATTTAGCCCGCACTTTTTATATAAACTATAAAATAGAGGCTACCCGATATCCCTGCATCCTACGGTTAGTCAGCAGCAGTCGTTGTAAAACGGGCAGTGGTTGCGCGAGTTTACGCGAGAAAAACAGCGCGGGATTGTGGGTCTTAAGCGTTCCAAGGGTTGTCCACGAAAATTATGAGTCCCGTATATGATGAGAAGTATACACCATCGAAAAGCTGTCTTCCTTTGGACAGAGGGTATGTTTCTCTGGATGATCAATGCCCCTCCTCGATAAATGCAAGAACTGTTGCAAACGTCCATCTAAAAGAGGTACATGTGTCTGTATCCGTCGTTAAAATATTACGTTCTTTCACAAAACATACGGTCGAAAATGGAGCAGGTAGTAGAGAGAGAGAGAGTCTTATATGCTCTTTCCGAAGAAGGATATTGCCCTGTTTGCATCGCCAAACTGTAAATTTCTCGTAGTTGAGCATCCTATCCCCAAGTTCGACAAGGAAATAATGTCACTGGCAAAAATACAAAACGAAATAAATTGAAATGCTGGAATGGTATATTGCTACTACTTTGTTATGAAAAGAAAAAAAATTGAAAAATTTTGGGGGCAGAATCTAAAAGGGAGGGGGGGGGTTCATGAAAACCTTTATAACTGAAAATTGGTTCGTCAGAGCTAAATAACTCATTTATAACAGGGTGTCTAGCAAAACGATTTTGTAAAATTCCCTATTTTTTCCCTAATGTTAATTTTCCCTGAACACAGGCAGCCAAAAAAATCTATCTTGATAGAATATTATTGATATTTTTCTGATTTTTAGTTCCTATTTCGCATTTTTTGCTGTTTTTGTAACATTCCTTGTTTTTTTTTCAATAAACGGGTGAATGAGCACATTGCTTGCGTGAAGAATGCAAAGTTGGGAATTTCGTTCTTCGCGGAGCATATTTTAAATGAAAACATGCTTTTTCTACACATGCTTTGTTTGAAGTTGTCTACTCTTGTAAAAGATGTAAAGTTGTTGAATTTCCTGGAATCAATTGAGATTGTAAAAAATAAAGCAACCAATCAATTGTTGAATAATTATGATGATCCCATGCCTATTGCGGGTTGGCTACCTCTAACCAAATTTATCATCAAGTAATTTTTTGGCTCTGATAATCAAACTTCGCCCTTTTAACCGGAGTTATTTGTTTCTTGCTTTGGGAGGTTTTTCATCACTGATTAGTTGCTTTCTTTTAGGTTATTTTTGTCATGGAAAGTTGTTATTTGCCTAGGCTTATAAATAATGAAGGTCTTTCTTGTCAGTCACTCACTGATGAAGAGAGCGCAGCCCTCCAAAGGTGCATCTGAGTCGTTATTAAAAATGTTTTTGTGGATTGGTGTTCTCAGCTTTTATTCCTGTGGATTTTTGTGCACAGTTTCTGGCCTACATCGCTTGCTCTATTCGGCTGTTTGCCATTTCAGATGATTTATGCTATTTGTCATGCATTCTATTATACGAAGAAAAGGGCACCATACTTACATCGAGTCAACCGAGCACGAACAGTTTCTTATTCTTGTGTCAAGATGGAAGGAGAACGTTTCTAAGAAGTCTCCTAGTATTGGGTTTTCCGTGATACACGCGGGAGGCACAAACGAGACACCGTTGGTTGTCGCATAACATTCGGGGCAAATCCCAGCATTTATGTAATACTTGTAGTTAGTCAACCTGAAACATAAAAAATGGAAACAATTAAAACGATAATTTTAAGGATAATGTTAAATTTAGAGAAAACGTCAAAACTCTTTTAGCAAAACTAATCGTTAAAAACTCTATGGTAGCAAGAAGAAAACTCGGGCGAAAATACTGAGATAAATAAAAGGACAATTTTTTAGGGTTTTACCATAAAACTAAGGATTGATCTAGAGGCTTGAAATTATGTACGCACGTAGGCCCTATACAGAGGACGGTGCGAAAAATATAGCGAATCCTTTAGGGTGTCCGGGAACACTCAGGGGCTACTTGTATGAATTTCATGTTCCTCAGACCTAAAATCCTGAAATTTCGTAAATTTATTGTGCGGTTCTAAAAAAATAAAAGCATTATACAAGAAAACTGATATAAGCCTCTAGGGCCCCGCTGGGGCCGCGAGGCTCCAAATACAAATCAAGCTATAACTTTTGAACGAAAAGGTCTAGGATTTTAGCAGCCATTGTATTTGAAAAAAATTTGTGCCCCTCCACTTATTAAAGTCACGAGCCGCTACTAACATTTTGATGCTAAAACCCTTATATCGTTGGATAAGGATGCCTTAACTGATTTTTCTTTATTTTAATTGGGCAAGAAAGGAAAATAAGAGAGCCATGCGCTATATCATGACACTGGCCTAAATGCCTTGCGATAGCGTGCATCCTGTGATAATTCCGCCTAAAAGGCAATAAAAATCCCTTCGAGAATTGAGTAGAAAACAAATTTATATAATCAATATAAGATTGTGCATGGTATCTGATATTTCTCTCCAGTTAATTAATTTCTAACTATTTTAATCTATTTTTCCCAGATGGTCAACTACGTTGCGTAATCAACAATTATTGGACACATGTTCCTTTGCACTGCAATCATGAGTTCACGAAGCGTTGAACTCCTTTTTTCTTTTATTGTGATCTCTACTCTCCGAGGAGAATTTCTACCAGTTTTTCAGGAATTTTATTTTCTTCCCCGAAGAGTGTTGTAGGCTCAGTAAGTTTCTTCCCCAATATCTTTCTTTTGACTCTGGTACTCAAATGTAATGGACGATGTCCACGTAACTCGTACGTCCTCTAGTAACAACATTGCCAACCCTCATTCCGGGTCTGAAAGCCTGGCTCGCGTTAATTGCTCTGTGTCTCTCTGGCAAAATATAAAAGTAAAGCGCTCTCATATACCAAATGGCACTGTTTTTCGAAAGATCAGGATAATTATATATTTACTGCAGCTTTATTTTCTATTTCTATTTTGATGGAAGAGTTTTAATTTTTACGTATCTTTTCTGTTAAATTCACGGCAGTTTTCATATTGAAATATAGTAATTTATGAAGAGTTGAAGAGTAAATTACGTTTAAGATTAACATTAAAAGACTATAAAGATTTCGGGAATATGCTATTCCTTTGTCCAATGGTTTTAAACAGTTAATAAAAATTTAAAAATTGATATGGTTAAAGAAACACTTCATACACTCATAATTACAAAAAAAAGAAAAAAAAAGGAAAGCAAAATTCTGCGACCTTTCGGGGATTTAGTAGAAATGATTTTATATCTTTGAGAATTACGTGTTTTAGTAGAATTCAACATCCAATCTCTAACAAAGTGATTTGGATGGTCGCTATGGTTACAGCATTGTAAAGTTCTTTTAGTCTAGCATAATTAACTATCGTCTGAAACATAGGGATATCGTAAGTTTTCCAGGTGTCAGTTATAGATGAATATTTAGTTAACGCTAGGGCAGCTCTTATAACATTGTTATACGCGAGATGTTACGAAGCGGTGGACCACAACTACAATACCATTTCGAGCTTTGGAATTAGCATAGTTTTGATAATTTTAATTATTTCATTTTTGGTTAGAATCTTGCGTAATCTTGCAAAAAGGAACTTTAGTCGATTTAATTCGATCAGAAGAAGATCAATTGTTTCATCAAAGGATAGGTTATTATCGAAAGTTATTCCAAGAACCTTACAAGTTTGCCTTGGTGTCTATTTTTGCTTATTAATAATGAGAATACTGGTTTTAGATTCATTAAACGACAAACCCCGATCCGTGTACCAGTTGTTCAGTGTGGTTATGTCCTGTTGGATTTGCTGGGTAGCAATAGACTTATCAGAGTTTGGAAAGCTCTTTTAAAGAAAGTTGTCGTCCATATAAGACAAGATGTTACAGTTTAACGGCAAATTATATACATGTATTTCAGAAGTAGCAGCATACAAACGTTAATACAAAAAAATACATACACTGTTAATTTTTTAGCTACAATTTAAATTTTTATTGTAATATATATCTGAGGTTTTAATAAATATGGAACATTTTATAATCATACGGCTGATTATAGAAGTTGGTATTAAAAAAAATAAAAACATGCTATGATAGATTGAATGAATATATTTCATGAAGAAATTAATGAACTTTATAAATGTCGAGAATATTTAATTTCATAATGTCAAATTTAATTTCTTTAAGTTTTTTTGGCGTGAGCTTGCATTAAATCATTTTCAACGAACAAATGATAGAGATGCAAACAGAGAATCTCGCTGTGCAAAACTAAATCAAGAAAAAGAAATTAATGTATCAGAGGTATCAAAGGTGAATATTTTCTGACGTAACTCATGTTCTCATTGTTGGCAGCACACATGGTGACCCGCTTGATCGCTTTCAAAATAAGCCACTAAATGGCAGTAAAACAATTGCGCATGCGCAATTTCTATCGCAGACAGCATCCATTGGATTCAGGCCAACTAACAACCAGCAAAAGTTGAAACTTTTTCAAAGTCAACCGATAAAACGCAAATTACAGTGCGTTCACAGACGAAAAGTAAAACGGAGAATGTGATCCATCATTTACGTCGTTTGCCGGTCCACTTACAGGATAATGTCATTGCATCCATCCCATCAATTTTTGGAACATGTTGCTGCAAACGCAACCTGTCGTCGTCGAGGAGAGCTGGGCTTGGCACAGGATAGTTTCAGGCTCAACATTTACTATAAAAACGAAGTAATGTTTACATACGCTTCCTCCACTTCGCACCCCTCAAAGTAATTACGTCCAAACTAATCAGGATAAAGCTCAAATAATTGCAGATTCCCTAGAGATGCATTTTTTTTTACCCTTGATAACAATAATCCCGACAGTCAGCTCATGTCCCAGATTGTGGAAGATGGTCTTCCAAACTTTTATTAAGTCCCGCAGCGTACAGCTAAGATCATCATCCAGGGCGGAGAGATAGCTACCATCATAAGCAATCTGAAAAAGAGGAAGGCTCCACGAAGAGACAAGGTAAATAATAACGCCTTAAAGAATCTCCCAAAGAACATCATTAACGACATCTCGAATATATCATAAGCAACTATTGAAAGTTTTTCTATTTCCCGAGTGCTTGGAAGTACTCTATTGTGTTAAGTATCCCCAAGCAGGGGCAAAATCCTGCAATTCCCGCGAGCTACCTACCTATCAGCCTACTCCGTCGATGTCTGAAGTTTTGGAGAAAACGATCCTCAACAGGTTCAAAGACTACTGTCTCACCAATGGTTTAGTGCGGAAAGAACAGTTTGGCTTTCGAGCAGCCCACTCGTGTCACATGCAGATATGGAGGCTCGTTGAAGATCTGAGCACTCCACTAAACCTTTCCAGGTCCTGTGGCCTGGTTTTTCTTGATATCAGTAAAGCTTTCGATCAGGTGTAGCACGAGGGGATAATCTACAAGATGATTAGAGACGGGTTCCCTCCTGATTTGATTATGATGGTGAAATCCTTTCTTGACGACAGGTTCTATCAAGCCAAAATTGGCGAAATCTTCTCCACGTCCCGCAAGGTAGAGACCGATATCCCACAGGGTTCTGTCCTCGGGCCCGTTCTCTTTAATTATTTTGTGAACGATTGCCCATAGCCCGAGAAGTTTAATTTACACTACTCTATCAAAAGTCATGGGACACCATCACTTTAATAGAAACACTCAAAAATATACATCACGTCACAGCCTGCTCCACCCCTCTCTTAGCAAAAGGTGTTCTGTGTGCCATGCAGTGCAGCACCACCGCAGCTGCCCTTTTTGAGCCATGCAGTGAAGCCCCATCGCAGGTGCCCCTTTTTGCCCTTAGCGCTCACAGCAGTGAAACACACCGAGTGTATTTGGGGTCGATTGCGGTGGGCTTTAGTGGCGTGTAATGGTACTTATCGGTAAAAAATACGTGTGATTATTTTCCGTGTCTAATTTTTGGATACTTTGTCTCGAAAATTTGTATTTTACCTTCCCCGATCAGGTGACTTTCTCTTCGGGGAGGTGCGTCGACCGCTCAGGTTAGACAAACTTAAAGGTCCGTCAGTTTTGGCTGTTGTTGTACGTGGGTGCCCAAGCGCCGGCTTGACCACAGATGGGATGCACATAAGCTGGCAGTAGTGCATGAAGCGCACATGCCGTCATACACTGTAGCAGGCATTAGCGTGCTACAGCAGACAGGGTGACTAGCGACCGGGAAAACCGGGAAAAGTCAGGGAATTTTCTCTAACCTGTAAAAGTCAGGGAAAGGTCAGGGAATTTTATAAAAAATCAGAGAATTTTACAAAATCAGCGAAAAAAATGCGAAATAGGAACGAAAAATTTGAAAAATATCAATAATATTCTATCAAGATAATTTTTTTTTGCTGCTTATGGTCAGGGAAAATAACGTGATCAACCGGGAAAAGTCAGGGAATTTTACGAAATCGTTTTGCTAGACACCCTGGTAGAGCAAACTCTTAATTAACCAAAGCTACACAAAAATATTACACAAAATGAGAAACTCCTCGCAAAAGCATTATAGAGGAACCCAAGCCAAAAGTAACAAAGAAAAAAGCCAGACTTAAGAACTGAGATATAAAGACCTGGAAAACCTCACACAAAAACTGCTGCTTGATTTATTCATTGAACAGAGCTTCCCAGACTTAGCATACCGCCTCTGAAAAATGTTAGAACATAATCTTTGGTATTCCGTCAGCAGGAGAAAACGGATATACGAATGGACCTTCCTCCAAATAATAAAACTAGACGTAAATAAACTTTTTACTCGTAAGCACCTACTCTCCCAAAGTTCCCTATTGATGAATCCAATGGGAACCATCAAGTCAAATGGGATGGTATTATCCGTCGAATCATCCAGCATATATTTTGGTCATATGGAAGGAAATAAATGTCACTTTGGTGGTCCCTTACTAAGCGCAGTCCAACACCGGGATGCGATTTTAGAATCAAAGAAAATGTGGTGGACCGTCTCAGGTACGCCGCACTCAGCACACTTCTCCGTAACAGAACGACCCCATTGATAAAAGTCGCTTCACTGCATGGCTCAAAAAGGGCAGCTGCGGTGGTGCTGCATTGCATGGCACACAGAACACCTTTTGGCAAGAGAGGGGTTGAGCAGGCTGTGACGTCAGCCAGGACCACACCCAAAATTATGAAAATCATTAATTATTCATAACTTACAAGGGAAGCACCCCTCCATATCAAAAATTATTAAAAATCATATTTAATTCAATTTTAATAAGGGGGGTGGAGTTTTTCATTAAAAATTACACCTGTGTGTGTGATCAGGTGTAAAATTCTTGGGACATCCCCTCCACATTCCATTCTCGCTGGAGGTCGACATCATCTGTTCTCTCGTAACAATTCCGTGGTTTCCAGTCACGATATAACGAACCGCCTCCTGATATGGAGAAGGAGGTTGAAAATATGGACTTCTCCATTCCATCCGGACCATCTGGGAGCTAGGGCGACACCAGTCGCAAAAAGAAAACAGAAAATGACCACACTATTAAAGACAACACCTGGATTAAATTGATTAATACAAAAATCAGGAAAGAGACGAGGTTAGATAACTTAAAAATCATCATCAACCTCAATGAAGTAGTTGTTACTCCCGCCAGAGAGAAAGGCCTGAGCAGTGGACAAATGACTCGGTCAAAAAGATCAGCCAAAAGGTAAGCAAAAGTTCAATGTTTTATATATCATACGCATATACAGCAAGCCTCTCAAAGAAATTCTTAGACCGATTAAGAAGAATGTACCATTAGAAAAACGATAATGCATATTGGCAGAGAAGACCGTAAAGGTGAAATGCCTGGACGAAGATATTCATAAGGAGCTAGTCACTGGTATCAAAACTGACGATAGGCTATTCTGAAAATTCAGCACCATCAAGAAGCCCGAGAATTTGTAGAAGTACATGGTTCGCAATGTGGATGTAATTTACGAATGTTCTCAAGATTAACTAAGAAGAGACAACTACTTCCCAACAGAGTTAATCAGACTTAGGAAACCCAAAGGATCTATTGATATGCCTATGGTTTTGGCACTGTTCCCCAACACCGAACACAATCAGTCTTTGAAGACCGTCACTCGTATTGGTCCACTGGCATGGTGGTAAGAGGCCTTACGTTTCCTTGCTTCCCGACTGCTTGGGAGCAATCTATCGTGTTAAGTAATCCCAAGCAGAGGCAAATTCTAGCAATTCCCGCAAGCTACCGATCTATCAGCCTGTTCCCGTCGATGTCAAACGTTTTGGAGAAACGATCCTCACCAGGTTCAATAACCAATGGTCTAGTTCGGAAAGATCAGTTCGACTTATGTATGCAGATATGGACGCTCGTTGAAGACCTGAGCATCCCTCCCCCTGAACTTTTCCAGGTACCGTGATGTAGTTTTTTTATCGATGTCAGTAACTATTTCGGTCTTGTGTGGCACGAGAGGCTAATCTACAAGAGGATTAAAGACGGGGTTCCTCCTGCATTGATTTCGATGGTGAGATCCTTTCTTACCAACAGGTTCTATCAAGCTACGGTTGGCGAAAATCTATCCACTTCCCGTGAGGTAAATGCCGGTGTTCCACAAGGTTTTGTCCTCGGGCTTGTTCTGTTTAAATATTTTCTCCATGGTTTCCCAAAACCCGAAAAGTGTAATTTATATTTCTAACTGATAATACTGCCATCATTATTTGGGCGCACCAGCCATCTCACGTTATCACTCGTCTGCAGAATAGCTTGAAAAAATTTGAAGATTTGTTCAATTGCTGAAAACTGAACCTTAACGTCGGAAAATGTAAAGCTGTGTACTTAAGCTTAAGCGTCCTCCGGATTCTCTTGTTCTACTCAATAAGAAATTTGTATGGGTCGACAACTACAAGTATCTTATCATCGACTCTCCTGGAACCGTAACAGACTTAAGCTCTAAACAAGTCTCATAGCTCTCCTGGGTCGAAAAGTGCATTCAGCATCTACAATAAACTACTTCTATACAAGGCGCTTACTCGGACCATTCTCCTGCACGGCATGCTTGCGTGGGCGACTATATCTCCAAAATCTGCTGGTGCGTATGGTGGAGACGATGAAGGCCCTTGACAAGGAACAGGTTGCTGGAATACTGAAAAGCTAGATGGAAATTAAGTGGCATACGAAGTATCGAAAGCCGATGCATATTCTTGATTTGAACTTTGATAATATTGGCAACGTTTCCTTCCCGGATTATTGGAAGATGTGATACCCCCTCTCCCCCTCCAATCTTCTGACAATTGTCAGTGTTATTATTTTTTGATAATGTGGAAGACCTCTTGGGTTAGTCTACCTCAATGTATTTTAATTTGTATTTATTCTGGAAGGGTGGCTTTGTGAAAGCAATGATTCCGTCCAAACTGAACAAATATACATTTCAAGACTGTCGGTCGTTCTTTTTCTTATTTTTTCCTTTGAGCAAGAATCCGAAACGTAAGTTTTTTTCAGGTTCTTATCGCTCTTTGTTCGATTTTGGTTTATTCCAGGGGTTTTGTGTTTCGTCCTTCTTTTCTTGTACATCCGTCATCCGAAAGTAATTAGTCATTGGGAAAAATTCTAATCTTCTGTTATGGTCACCACAGTGCATTGCCTGCAGTAACTGCATCTTGTACGCTTCATAAGGTTTTAAAGAACACGTCATACCGATGTTTATGATATTTCAAGTTCAATACCTGCCTGTGATGTAAATTACGACCGCTCCCCGAATACGCTAACTATTTTCATCTGACCTGCGAGGACGACCAATGCTTTTCCATTTGCACATGCAACCACTTTTTGGCAAAATAAATTTGCTTATGACGTGGCGGTTATCGGTTGAACGGACGGCGGAATTCATGTTTCACTTGAACAATGCACTTCGTAATATAACGAATTTTCCTCTGACGTCGCCATTTTCTAGCGTCGTTGTATGACATTGATATACTTGTACATATTTGATATCTATCTTTTTGAATAATCCTATATACAGACCGCACATTTTATATTGATATCTTCATTTTCAAGAGATATAACGAAGAATATGGTCTGCAGGATTTAAGAATCATCCTGTAGAAGTCACTTGACCTCGAATAACACAACTTAAATTTATTTAATAAAAGTATGTTTCCTAATTACGATATTGCAGTCACTCAGAGACAAGCAATGGTGTGAGTTAACAGACAAGAGCGTGTTGGATGGTTGATTAATTGACGGACGTGTCAGTTGCAAAGCTCATATGCACCCTGTCGCTATTTAATATAGATTGGACGTTATAAGTTCGAAACTATAACTTTAAAAATACGCTGTCACGAGGAGAAAGAAAACATTATAAAAAACTAGAATGATTTTACCGCCAAAGCGGATAAAGGGAGCACATTTTCTTTTATAGCATCATACACGGATATATAGAATTGACCAACATCTTAAAACACTTTAGAGAAAATATATAAATATGAAACCTAAATTACTACTTAAGTAAACTAATGTTACAGAGAGAATTTAAACGAATAAACTTGAAGAACTGAAAGTTTAAATGGAGAGTAAAGTTATTCTTTATATATTTGAACAAATAAAAGTTCTTCAATTTGTAGGCATTCCCACATAATGTTAAAGGAAATGAGCCTCAATTGCTGAAGCGTTATGTGTAAGCACCTATTATTTTTTTCATATTCAATTGCTGAAGTGTTTCTACATTATCATCTACTATTAGAGCAAGCGATTAACTACTACTAATTAGCAATATGTCTCACAGTTATTACTTTTAGATACTATTAAGCCTAACAGCAATATGCTCTTGATACAAAGAAGCTATGGATAACAATAGGTCTAACAACTCGTAAGGACTTGGTTGATATATTCCACACCATATATTAGCATTGAAAGTTTCCAAAGGTAACATATAGCACCATTAAAACATGTAGTACTAAACAATCCCGACTACCGTGAATTGCTCGTTATATTCACTCATGACATGTTGTTACGAGTGTTTGATATATTACATGCCATATCTTAACATTAAAAGCTCTAACGGTACCATATGGTACCATTAGGACACGTGCTACTAAACCAATTCTCACTATCATTATTTACACGTTATATTCACTCATGACACGTTGTTACGAGTTGTTTCCTATATTATATGCTTTATCTTAGCATTGAAAGTTCCAAAGGTACCATTTGGTATCATTAAAATACGTACTGCTAAACAATTCACACTATCGTTATTTAAGCGTTATATTCATTCATGAGACATCCTTACACGTACACGAGCCACTAGTCCAACATCTGCTATCACTAGTTACTCTTATATATTCATTCATAAAACGTCGTGACAATTTGTCTGATCTATATGACAAGTCATATTTGGTTATAGGAAACTTTTAAGGGGTACCTTTACAGCACGTGCCATTAGAGCTCGTACTTGTTCGTGCTCTGTCCCATATTAATGGACTGTGAAAACAGAGTGTGAAAAAGTTAATTCGTTTTCGAGTTACCGTAATAAATATTAAACTCCCTAGGAATAAAAAAATTCTTTTGATTTAGAGACCGGCCTGCCCTTTCAATAATCGTCAATCATGTGCATCCGCACGCGCACATCTCATTAACGTTTAGAGCACGCGTTTTCCCCAATGCAAGGACAATTCTTTTCTTCCAGCAACTCAATACATGCAGTCTCTCTATTCCAACGCAATGCATTGTTGGAATTGTGTCTACAGTCAGACGGGCGGACAGCTGGACAAACCGATCACATAAGCACTTTTCTACGAAAATGTGCTAACAAGAAATGGTAACATTAAAATTGATCTTCAAAAATTAAAATACGGAAGAAACACTGATTCCATTTAACGTCTAAATCAATATTAAAAGATAATTTTTTTTAAAAAACTAATCTTAATGAATGTTTACTAATGTCAAGAAAAGTAAAAAAATTAAAAAGGATAAGATAAATTTGCTAATATCAGCTTATAAAGAGAAGAAAGTGCTATCTCTTTTTTGACATAAGTTATTTTAATAAATATAGAAATTATTATTATTATTATTATTATTATTATTATTATTATTGACCATTATTATAAGTTATTTCATTACAGAAATCTTTATAAACATTTATTGCCAGTCTTATTACCCAAACGTCTGTTTTATTAAATCTTCGTTAGCCTGGACGTGTGCGGTGCAATTAACGCATTCTGAAATGAAAAAAAAAAAGATATCATTTTTTAACGTTTATTTTAAACTGCAAAGAAATGAAAATCAATAAAGCGTATTCATTATTTAATTAATTAAAATTAGAATACGATCGATGATACGTTAAGATGGATGGGGATGAGTTTTGACGGGTTAAAATTTCTTAGTAACCTTTAATCGTTCACCAATAATACTGAGCTTCCAAAATTATTTGTTAAAATTATTTCGACAAAAGTAATGAAACTTTTAACAAAACGTTTACTAACTTAACAAGCACTAATTTACGAGGGGAGATCAAAAAGTAAGTTGCACTTCCATGGTATGGCCATTTATTACACAACCTATACAAAAGCAACACGGCTATAGCAGCATACAATGCAGGTTCACTTTTCCACATAGTCCCCAAGAGACCCTAAACTTTTATCCGAACGATCAACCAACTTTTCGATTTCGGATGCATAGAAATCTCCTCCAGCGTTTTTTAACCACACGGTGACAACCGCTTTCACCTCCTCATCGTTTCGAAATCGTTGTCCACCGAGTTCGGTTTTGAGCTTACCGAAAAGATGAAAGTTGCATGGCGCTAAGTCGGGACTGTATGGAGGATGTTTCCAAACCTCCCACTTGAATCGCTGCAGCAGTTCGCACGTTTGGCGGGCCTTGTGAGGTGTTGCGTTATCGTGCAACAAAATCACACCGGCGCTCAATTTCCATATACATCAGTGATTTCACTGATTAGCTCTGATTGCCTAACCCATGAGCTTCTTTATTATTACAGACCTGTTTTACTGAATAATTTCCATTGTTGCTTTTGACATTTCTTCTGTAATAATAAAGGCGGCCATGGCCTAATGCTTGCCAACAATAGACGTTCGCTAACCAATCAGCTCTCTATGGCAAAGTTTACATCACTCGCAGCTCTCCCGGGACAACGCCTCCTATAAAGAAAGCCTCCGCACTGAAACGTCATACATTGTTACATCATCATAAGTCGACCAAATTTAGAGCTTATTATTGGTAGAAATGCGGTTAACAAAGGACGAAGTATGATGATGTAACAATGTATGACGTTTCAGTGCTGAGGCTTTCTTTATAGGAGGCGTTGCCCGGGATCAACGAGAGACAGGCCAGGCAACACCTCCTAGAAAGAAAGCCATACACTGAAACGTCATATATTGTTACATCATCTTAATTCGACCATTGTTGATCATATTTCTACCAATCATAAGCCCTAAATTTGATCAACTTATGATGATGTAACAATGCATGACTTTTCAGTTGTAGGCTTTCTTTCAAGGAGATGTTGGGCCAGGGCACTCAAAAGTCACATGATCATCGGAGTCCGGCCAACAATCCATCCTTCATTACCACATGAGATAAACAAAATGTAGTGCAAAGAAAATTTAAAAAATGCATAACGCACAAAAAAAAACATGGCTGAAATATTCGCTATTCTGCATTCAATCGGAGCACTGGAAACAGCGAAAAGGCGTTGTTTGAGGAGGCAAGGAGTTTTACGAACTCGGATTGATGCTTTCGACTGTCATGAGTAACATTTTCGTCACTTATTTCGACTATCAAAGGATTTCGGCAAAAATTTTGATCGACAACCTTCAATCGATTTTAGAGGATCAAACTCGAAGATCAGCATTAAGCCTACAAAACAGAGCGATAGATAAGATAATATCAAGAGCTCATAAGGGAGAGACACTAGATAGGATTTCTGGTCCCATCATCGAGCACGTATTGGCGACCTTCAGCGGAGAAATTTTGAACTGCGCTTGAAAAACTGCGCGTTCGTCGCGACCAATGCGTTAAAATCGTCACCTATTTTTAGTTTCAGCGCCCTTGAGTGGCAGAATGTAAAGCTCCCTATCCAGAGCTTCAGCAAAATGTGATCTAAAAAACAAAAAATGATCTGAGAATAATGCTATCGCCATTATGCATCAAAATTTTCGGAAAACTCATCATTAAATAATAAAAAGAATTTAAACAAGCAGTAAAATAACTGTGATACAGGTTGAATAATTAAATAATTAGAGGTAGATTGGTAATCATTGCGATTATCAATCTGCAAGTAATATTTAATTATTCAATAAAAAGAGCACTGAGAATTTCGACATTGTACAACAATTAATTCAAGAAGTTAGTAATGAAATCGAATATAAACATAAAATTAAAAAAATTTAAAAAAGTTGCCATCCGTCGATTAAATTTCGTACAATAAAACAAATAAAATTATTTATATTTCTGACTATTTTTTACTAAAATTGAACACAGGGTGATAGGACCCTGAACAAAAGTTGATGTTTCGGATACAGGCTACACTTTGTAAAAGTGGAATGACTTTTAACAAATAATTAATCCTGCAAAGAAGATTTTTAATAGAATAAATCCAGTACTTCAGTACTTGTCACCTGCCATGTTTTAGAAATATTTAACATAATCATATAACACCTATCTCGAATTTACATAGGATTTCAGGAAACTATGATATTATGGAATTTATATCAGGTTATTAAAAAGTTCTTGTGTATTTTCAGTATACTGAAAAAACATTCAATTTATTACAATTACCGTTTGTAATGTCCTATAATATAACAAAATATTAACAACAAAAGCGATGAATTTTTAATATCAATAATGAATAAGTAAACGATATATCTCATAATTACTATGCATGTATTCATTATTGATATAAAAATTTATCATTTAAATTGGTAATATTGTGATATATTGTAAGATATTACAAATAATTATTATGATATTAAAAATTCACAGTTTTTACTCTTAGTAATTCAATTTATTCCTAAAAAAAAAACCTTACAATTAATAACACATCCACAACGGCTGGGAAATGTAAATCCCATGTCTTTGGTAAAAACTTTGTTTTTGGGGGTGAAAAAGTCTCCAATTCTATTTCGAGGGCATGACGATCTCTAAACTGTCGTTTTTTTTCTCTCACCCACAGATTTGTTTATCAATGAAACACTTTTAAATTATTCAGAGTTTGGGGCCTGATAAATTTCCTTGTAGCCCAAAAATATGGATACTTTAACATTGCAGCTGCTTCTCTTCACACCAATTACTTTTTACATGTCAGTCCCTATGTGCGTAACTTGGAAACGTGACGTGAAGGAAAAAATCTAACAGCAGATGATTCAGCGCACAAAAAAACCAAAAAAAAACAAAACCCCACAAGAATAAGGCAAATTCATTCAAGATGATTTTTCATCGTTGGCCTGAGTTATTGCAATGAAACAATGTGACGAATTGGATCCGTTCAGCTGACTGAATGACAAAGTGATTTATGACAAAATTAGAGAATCGAGTTTGGAATTTGACCCCGCAAATCAAAAATTGTAAGTTTCCCGCTTCTCTGCTTGCATGCGACCGAAGATTATAACGAACGAATCGTGTTGTTTATGATTTCGCTGGCTTTGTTTCGTCTATGTTCAGACTATCCCATTCTTTCCGAGGGGAGGAAAATTGTTATGCTCCTCTGCTCGCATTCAACCAAAGATAAGGAGAAATCCTTATCGGCGAGCGACTTATCGACCGAAAACTGTCGAAATTTCTCGGCAATTTCTGTTGTAGACGTTCGCGTTTTGTTTTGTTCCTTCAATTAAAATAACATCACCTCACTGGGTCTACCCTATTCGATGGGAAAACTGAGGAGGAATTTTTCTCGACATGTTCCGTTTGCCACATTGAAGTCGTCCATTGAGCTTGCAATGAGGATTGTGAGTGATCCACTCATCGGATTTTGGTGAACTTTTTTTTGTTTTGTTTGGAATTTGCTGTTGAACAAATGTGCAATTAGAATTTTTTGTGTATCTACTACGAGGTTTGTCTTCAAGTGACCCATCTTCCCCTCTTAACTCGCGATATCAGGACGAGATTGGCTTTATTCGGAGCTCTGTCAGAAAATGCCTGTTGTAAAGTTTCAAAACAACCCGACATCTCTCAGCCTTTGGAATAATCATAGAAAATTATAGCACTAATTGGAATTGTGTTTTATGTCTATCTGGTAGTGCGCGAGCTTTAGAATTGTCACGCGAAAGCAATGCAACGTGGCACGCTCATATCTTGTATGCGACCATATGATAGAGCCACGGAATTTTAAAAACTACCGTGAAGGCCGTGATAAAGTGAAGTATTTGGAGAATATAAAACAAATTTTGTGGGATGCATGCAGTGTTCCTGGCTAAAAATTTTTAGAATGCCCCTCGTCTCAAATCAATTTATATGATTATTAATGCAGAAATTAAATCATCTGATTAACTTTGGTTACTTAATTTTAATTGACGTCATAATTTGCGTTAATACCGACTGTTTGATGAATATGGGAATAATTATAATGTTCTTCATTGTATAATTCTATTGACGTCCTTTTCTTGGATCTCCCATTTGGTGACCCAGCCTCCATTTTGGCAAAGAATTTAATTTAATATTATTGCAACAAAGCCGCAATTTCTTTTTTTATTTAAGTGATCTATAAAACGTAAGGATAATAGCTTGAAATAACAATATTAAATGGTTAAAAATTTTATTTTACATGAAAATTTATAGGTCAAATAAAGTATTCCGGGAACATTCACAGGGAACCTTCACCTGCACAAAATTTTGTGAATAGGAATATGCATAGATAAAACGTACAGAGAGATTTTTTTTTCGCGAAAGATCAAGATATTTTCGCGAATCATAAAAAAAAATTTGACATGAGGGTGGAGGAATAAAGACCTTAACTCAAAAATAGCTCATCAGAGGCAAAAATTTATATACTAAAATTATTTGTCTCAATGAAAGGAGTCTCTGCCTATAGTGACTCTATTAACTTTTATTCGCTGAAATATATGCTACAACATTTCTTTATTTTTTTTAACAAAATTATATCATAAAAGACTTAACCCATTTTCATAAAAACCATGTCAAGGCACAGTTTAAGGTTCCCTCTAACAGTGTATTAGTTTCCTTTGGTTCTACATTTTGCCGTTTCAGAATAGTTAGCTGCACAAAATTATTTACATAGGTTAAAGAAGGATTTTTTTAATTTCAATGTATTTTCTCGAATCATGAGTTTTTATGTCAATTTCAGAGGGAAAAACCACCATCAATTGGAATTCAAGTTTGGTGTATCCTGGCGTTGTCTTCCTGGAACACTCCAGTTCGATGAAAAAAAAAAAAAAAGAAAAGAAACTCGTTCAAGAATAGAATGACCTGGTCATCCAGCAGATTCAGACACTCGGCTGCATAACATTGCAGAATACTGACCAGACCAATAGAAACAAACCCAGATCAACGCACAGTCTCCACAGGCTTGGATAGTGCGGTTCTTTTCTTACCCTGATGCGCTCATCATCTATGAGGGTGGGTCAAAAAGTAATGCCTCCATGGCTGTAATTTTTTTTATTTTATAACCGATTTTCAAAATTCTTTTTGTATCTGATACTTATATTCGTCCTCTGTGTAATGCACTATTCACTTTTCGACATAGTGCCCATTCCTTTCCACGCATTGCGCCAACGCGTAACTAGTCGGGTGAACCCGTCGGAGAGAAATTCCGGGGTTTTTGTCGACACCAGGATTGAATGGCAGCTTTGGACCCTCTTCTATAGCTCGATAACGCTCGCCCGCATACGATCCCCGCATACGATCCCCAAACACCCAGAAGCGTTGCAGAGTTCAAAGATGAAAGACTTTTCACCTTGCGACTTTCACCACTTCCCAAAGGAGAAAGAGCACCTTAAAGGACATGAGTTGCGTTCTCATGACGAGGTGAAAGATGCCATTCGATCCTCGTGTCGACAACAACCCCGGAATTCCTCTCCGAAGGGTTCATCCGATTATTCATGCGTTGGCGCAATGCGTGGAAAGGGATCAGGGCTCTGTCTAATGGAAAATAGTGCATTATATTGAAGACAAATGTAAGTACCAGATATAAAAAGAATTTTGAAAATAGGTTACCAAATAAAAAAGATACAGCTTTTTGACCAACCCTTGTAAGATAGGGTAAACCTGGATGCATCAAACCTGAGGACTTTTTTCATCTGCTCCATTCTCCAATTTTTGTCCTCCCAGGCGAACAGTAATCATCTTTTCCTATTGTTTTTACTAAATATCGGATATCTTGTGGCAGAGCAGTTGCTTAGTTCCAGTCCTTAAAGTTTCGTCGCATTGTGCGGATGGATAAGCTTTTGATTTCCTTGTTAAATTTTCCTGTCAGTTCTAATGTACAATTTCTTTGTTTTTTCCTTCATCATGCGTCTTAATGATCTCCAGTCACGATTAGTCAGAATTTTTTTCCGATCACAGTTACTACTCGGGGTTGATGATTCAGATCTTTCCTTCCAAGGCTTTACTAATTGTTGAACACTTTTTACCCAATCCCAGTAATTGCCGCAATCTCTTTGCTTGTTTTCTCTGCTTGGAATAAGCCGATAATTTGCTCCTTCTGAAACTCGGTGATATCATTTTCGCGACCATGTGCTGCGTCCACATACATCTTTCTTCAAAACAAACAAGAATATAACTCGTAAAACGATTTTCAAATATGCTGAAAAGAAGAATATAAAAATTTGTTGTTTAATATTACTGTAATATTTTTATATATAGCAATGGCAAAAACTGCATGTAAATTTACGTATTCGATTGCAGCGCTCACACGAATCTTTCCAAACGCGCGCGAAATGAGAATGAAATCCTCGCACGTCTAAATGTTTTAAACTACTGGGTCTATGTTCTTTCCACTGCTAGATCAAAGTTATCATAAACGTCAAGAGAGAAAAACCATTGTTTCAAAGCATTGCCGGGTAAAATCTTTTAAGCATTCCAAGGAGCTTTAGCTCTGACGCAGATGTAATTTTAATATCTCACTTTTACTTCCACTTGGTTTAAATAAACAGTGGAAATACCTTTGATTCTATATGCATTCACGTCATTTTAAAATATAGGCCTAACTTCAATTAGCCATTTTAACAATAAGCCTAATATTAATTAGCCATTTTTAACAATAGGCCTAACATTAATTAGCTAATTTTCACAATAGGCCTAACATTATTTAGTCATTTTAACTGTAGGCCTAACATAAATTAGCCATTTTTAACTATAAGCATAACATTAATCAGCCATTTTTAACAACAGGCCTAACATTATTTAGTCATTTTAACTAAAGGCCTAACGTTATTTAGCCATTTTTAACCATCGCCCTAACATTAATTAACACATTTAACAATAGGCCTAACAGCACTGAATTTTAAAATGAAATGAGCACGTGCATCAAGAAAGCTTCATAACGGGCACGTGCTCCAGGCTGCCATCAACAATGCTTAAATGATAAACAAAAAGTAACACTGTATTCACTTATGACTCGTCGGTAGGATTCGATTGATATACGAGTATTACATGCCCTAAGTTCATATTCTTAACATTAGTGTTGCCAATTTAGCAGGGGTATGTCCAGTTTAAAACGCATTTTCATTGTTTAATTTTTATTAATAATGTCCCATAAAGGACAAGCGGATGAAATAAAATGCTAAATTAGCAATACTGGTTTGTAATCTGTTTGTAATCAACAATGGTTTAACCCATAATCCTTTGCGAAGTCACGCTACAATACTGTTACTAGAAGCGAATCTATATATGTAAAATTTCTCTGTATGTCTCTCTGTCTGTTCGCTATGCATTCCAAAATGGCTGGTCTAATCTTGATGAAATTTTGCATGGTAATTTAGGTTGACCCTGGGAAGGTTTTAGGCAGATCAAATTGATCCAAGGTCAAGGTGGAGTTATAACGCTTCCCCCCCCCCCCCCACATTCTGTCTCTCTTTTTTTTAAGGGAATTCTTATTTCTCTGACCACGTAAAGGGGGAATACAAGAAGAAGATAGATTGAAGATACATAGAAGAAGGATAAAGAAGATAGAAGAAGAAAGATGATGATGCAGAAAATGAACGAAAGCTACTCGATGACCAAAGAACTGCTTACAACAGGATAATTGATGCTGTCAGAAGACAGACTGGAAAACTTTTTTTTCTTGATGTGCCTGGAGACACAGGAAAAACCTTCCTGAACAACTTTTTTTCGCAAAGACCAGGCAGCACTGCATATCTTGCTGTAGCATCTTCTGGCATTGCAGCAGCATTTCATACTGGAGGCAGGACTGCACATTCAGCTTTTAAGATTCCTTTGAACTTGGCCAAAACAGATTCTTCAATATGTAACATTTCAAGAAATTCAGGCAAGGGCATGGTTTTCCAATAAACACGGCTCATTGTTTGGGATGACTGCACCATGTCATATCGCAAGGCGCTGGAAGTGACAGTCGGTACTTGGAGGAGTGACTGTGGTACTTGCAGGAGACTTTCAACAGACGGGAATCGTCATCCCAAAAGGCACAAAGGCTGATGAGCTGAATGCTTATTTGAAGAGCTCCATTCTCTGGCAACATGTTCAGAAACTGAAACTGAAGACTACCATGAGAGCCCGTCTGTTTGAAGATTTAACAGCTGAGCTCTTTTCACAGCAACTGCTTGCCACTGGCAGCAGAGGATTGCCTTTTTTTTTATCAACAGCTCAACATGCATCAACTGCCATGAACAGATGTTTGGCACAACAGATGAGCTCAAGGCAAAAGTCTTTTCTAGCATGAACTACAACTACTAAGACTCCATCTGTTTGTGTGAGCGTGCGATTTTGGCTTCACAATGATGAAGCCGTAAAAATCAGACTGGATCTGCTAGAAAAAAATCAATCTAGATCTGCTAAAAATATTACCTGAAACAGCAAGTTCTTTCCGATCTATTGACAATATTGCCAATCAGGATGAAGCTGTAGAGTTTTCATCTGAGTTTCTAAACTTTGTCCAGCCACCTGGAATGCCACTGCACAACCTAATCCTCCAAGTAGGAGCTAAGTCATGCTGCTGAGAAACTTGGATCTTCCACGATTGTGCAATGAAACAAGGTTAGTAATGAAAAGCATGAATCCTCATGTTATCGGGGTCATGACTATTGTCATCACAGGGAAATACAAAACTGAAATTGTGTTCATTCCAAGAATCCCGCTGATTCCATCAGAGACAGGTTTGCCATTTCAGTTCAAGAGACTGCAATTTCCTCTTAAGCTCAGTTTCGCTATGTCAATCAACAAGTCTCAGGACAATCTCTTAAGGTTGTTGGACTTGATATAAAGTCTCCTTGACTTTCTCATGACCAGCTATATGTTGGTTGCTCACGTGTCGACATTCCACATAATCCTTAGATCTACTTTATCCAAAAAGGTTTCACTAAGAACATTATTTATTTGGAAGCTTTGCATTAACTAATTCCTTCTTTTGTATGTGTTTGTGTTTAACTTAAGTTTTTTGCTTTGTTCAACAGAATAAATACTTTTAATTAAAAACTGTTCTTGACAATTTTTTTTCAGTTATATTAGTTTTCACTGTTTAGTTTTTAGTTCACAGCTTTTCTTTTTTTTTTTATTAAAACACAAGCAACGCCGGGTATTAAGGGTAGTTTTATATCTAAAAATTATCTCAGTAGGACTTAGTATTGTCTAGATTTTGAAGTTCGAAATTAAATTATTTTTTGAAAAACTGGGACTTCAGATCGAATCCCGATAAGGCGAAGCATACTATGATAAGATAAGGTGAGAAACTTGGATGCTATACGACGATAACGCAAATAAAATCACTGGAAATCAATTTTCACACAGAAGATTTTATTGGAAAGAGCGATTCAGTTTCTGTTATCGTCATAACAAGTGTACTTTCAATGTCGCCCACACAATAAGATTTAGTTATAACAAAAATAAGGAGCGCAACGCTATCCGGGATTCAGTAGATTGTACTTTTGGGGTTCCACCTAATTAAATCATTAAATATAATTGGAACGTAAGTAATAATTAAAACTGGATTTAATTCTCCAAACATAAGCTAAAGATATTAATGAAAAAAAAAGGAAAAATTCCGCGACCTGGATTCGAACAAGGGACTACGAGTATCACGGCTACATTTTAATAATTCATAAACCTTTTTGTAGCTGACTGAATACGTGGAGTCACGAAGTGAACGTGACGAACAGAATGTGTCGATTCGACAGAGTGGCGAAACGATTCTGGGACGAAATGAATGTGACGATTTCAATGTAATTTGCTAAATCTGTCCAGTCTACTGAGTCAAATCGATTTTGGGGCGTACGGATATAATGACTTGACTAAACGAACGGAAGGAGTCAAATTGGCTTGAGTGTCAAAATGATACTGAGCGAAATGAATGTGACGATTTGAAGCATTGAAAAACGTTTCAGACCAGATGATGTGTGACGAACTGATTTTTAAATTATTTATTTATTTATTTATTTATTTGCATTCCAGATGGAATAAAATATAATTAGGAAAAATAATAGAAAATTGTTGGGAATACATCAGTTTGTTATAAAATATTTGTTAAAGTTCAGGATAGTATTATTATTATTCTTCAGAGTAGGTTAGTCATGGTCCATTTGTCCGTTGATATAATGTTCCGTGATCCTCGAAAATAGGGTAGTTCGGTTGGTAGTGGTAAATCTACTCCAGAATTCGCTATTTATTAGGAGCTTTAGCAAAAAGCTACTTATAAAAATGCACGCTTGGACTGTATGTATATCCGGTCGTCCGACCATCCGCCGTTTGCACGATTACTTGAAACGCATTAACTGTTTCAAATTATGTTTTTAGAAATATGACCATCAAAGTCTTAGCTCGGCTGTATCAACTTTTCAGGTTTTTTCGTGGACCCCTTTTTCGAATTCACGCGCTATAACAGTGATCGTAAAGAATACCAAAATAATGGCATGTCATAGAACACTTGATTCACCAAGAATGAATAAACTACATACGTAGAGGGTATCATAAATTTTGCCCTAGCGTATTTTATGTCAATTGTGTAAGCCTTTTTAGAGATATTATTTTTTTCTAAAAATTGTAAATGGCTGTAGCGTTTAAACAAGCGAACCGCTGCTTTCATGATCATCTTTTAAGCATTGTGACATGGGCACGCGCACGTGAAATCGCTTTGTCGAGGCTCAGTAACTCAATCATTCAATATTTGAGCAATAAAATAGACGTAAATTTGGAAAGAATTAAATGAATTTCCGTTGGTTACTAATAACTTATCTAGACTTTAAATTCTCGAATTTAATATTACTTTTATGTCACAGCTAAAGCTCCTTGGAATATTTACAAGATTTTATTCTCATTTCATTTTGGAATTTTTTTTTACTATTTATTAGAAAAAACGGCAGAATAATGCATCATATTTTAATTGCTATTATTTTGTTTCAGAAAAGTATATACATTTTAATTATTCAATTATATATAATTATTATAGATATAAAAAGAAAAAAAATAAAAAAAAAACATTTAGAAATATACTTTCAATGACTAAATTGAGAAAGAAGAAGCATCATTTCCAATGAAATTAGGAAATATCGTCAATGTCTTCCTGGGTTGTCAAATTTTTTATCATAATTATTAATACAAATCTGCATTAAAACTTATTTAACTATTATCAGCATAGAGACTATAATAAAATTTAATTATTAGTAAGGATGTATTAATTTTCGTGAACTCTGTTGATTTTTAAACCCTATTCAAAGTGAACGCCCAAATCTTATTTTTAACAGCATCGCGAAAGGTTTCGGTTTCGACGAGATGCAGACAAACGCTATTAGATGGCAGCACGTTAAAATCCCCCTAGTTTGTGCTCGATGATGGGACCAGCTTTAACATGGAAGAGACTCACTCTCCCTTATGAGCTCTTGATAATATGCACTATCGGCACAATCCCGCGATGACTAATCACGCGACCAAGGTAAATGACATCTTTATTAATTTAACCTTTTACTCGTAACCAAATAAAAAATATATCAGCTGGTTAGAGGAGGGGGGTGTTCAAAACATCATTTCACTTACCTTGATCGCGCGATTGTGCGTATAGTGCAAATTAAGCCTTTTTTTCCATTCTATGTTTGATTTCTTTGTTCCGACGCAAGAATTCAATTTCATTCCATAGTTCTTCGTAAACTCGTTATCAAATTTTCCTTTATACATTCTTGTATTATTTATGAAAAAAAATTTCTTTTTGCTCATCTGTGATTCTTTACTTTGCCTCCATACCATAGCCTAATGAAAACTTTCAAGGCTTTCATTAGGCTATGCTCCATACCGAGCGATCGTTTGGGAACAGTTTCCGCTTATTTGATTGGTTCTTGATGAATAGTCTCGATTCCAGACACTTAGAAATGTCGAAACTCGTGTGAGTTTGACGTGCGTACTCACCAGTCGTGTTCGTTCTGTAGTTTGAACTGCAGAATAGCAATAGTGTGAGTTGAAATCTCACAACTGAGATAGTATATGTGAGATGGATTGCAACACGTAAATTTCGAGAATAGGCCCCCTGACGTCATGCTAGGCATGAGTTCGTCTGCCCGTAATTTTGACGGAGGAGATAATTTTTTTCATTTTACTGGAGTATTCGTTTAATTTGATTAAACATAATTTGTCATCAATTAAAGTATTTCAGTGTTAAAGTATTTCCATTGAGAAGGGTGTTCCCATGGCAACCGACCTCTAGCATGACGTCATCAATCCTCTGTTCTCAGGCCTGATAGATATAGACGACCGTGGCTCTCCCGAGGCTAACGAGAAATACAGGCTCCGGCACTGGAAAGTCACCTGACCAAGATAGGTCTAGCAACAATCCAACCTTCATTGTTTCCAACAAACGAAAAAATATTGATTGTGAAAGTCCAAGCTGGAAACAATGAATGTTACATTGTTATTCGGACTAGTATGGTCAGGTGACTTTTCCGCGCCGGGGCAACACCACGTAGACAGAAGGCCTGCGCATCGAAATCTCATGCATTGTTACATCACACAAAAGCGGCTATTGTTAATCGTATTTCTACCAATAAGCAGCCTTAAACTTGGCCGTTTGATGATGATGTAACAATGTATGACATTTCAGGGCGCAGGCCTTCTTTATCTAGGTGGTGTTGGCCGGGGCCTGTCTTTCTCGTTGGCTACGCAGCTCTCTCTGTTAAAAACTTTTTCTAATATTTGTTGCCTCTTTATTAATAAAATTGTAACCTTTTCTCTAAAAACCTGACCCATTCTTTTATTTCTATGCTTCATTCTTTTTGATTATTTTTATCTCAATAACCAAATTTTTGGTGTCATTTGCCCTTTAAATAAACATTTACAAATAAGCAGACATCAACTTTAGTAAAACCCAACAAGTATTCAAGTCATAACTCAATTCAAGATTGAAACAACAGAGAAATTACGCTTTACAAGTAAAACTCCTTATAACGAACTTCTTTATAACCAAATTCTCTGTAGATCGAATTTTTTTTGAAAGTTTGGTTGGCCACACCAGTTCCAACTGTTAAATGACACCCCTTACAACGAAATTCCATAATAAGAAATTCTCTTTATAACAAAAAAAAATTAGTTTCACTTCATAGTTTCTAACATGTACATAAAGATAACTTAGTTGATAATTTTAAAATGCGGTACGGTATTCTATAGCTTTAAATGTATTTTCGATTTTTGTGCACCGGAATTTTCGTTTTCATACGTGAATTTAGCGCGATTTTACATGTCGCTTTCCAAACGTGATTTCGAGAATTCAGATGTAATCAAGTACTGGACAGTAATTCTTAATTTTTATACAAATTAACCGAAATTATCATGCACTATTAATAACGTTGATTTACTAAACACACAATTTTAGTTTTGTTAATGTTGAGTATAATCGAAAATCAGCATTTACGACGTACACCATATTGCCATTAATGACCGGACACTTTCGATTTTAGACGTTTTGTCGAATATCTAGAAAAATACTTGACGAATTAGCCTGAAATTTCAGAGGTGTAAAAAGGATGTTACACCTCACATATTTCAGCGAAGGTTTTCACCCGAAGGCAAATAGGGGACCAGCAAAAAAGTGAACCAAAAAAATAATGTTTGGAATCACCCTGTAAAAAATAATGCTTGAAATGCATAATCACTGTTCTTCACTCATATGTATATGCTACAATTGAATATGGTGTCTGTTTATGGTCAACTGTCTATAGCTATCGGTTAAGAATCTTGAAGACCGCTGTAAACAAATGTATTAGAATTGCATTCAAACTAGATCGTTACCAATCAATATCTGAATTTTGCAGCAAACATGGTCTATTGTCTTTTGATGCTTTTATTGTCTATTGCAATTTAAAAACTATCGCCAATTCTGTAAGATGGAACGATCATCCGTGTCATTTTATTAAACATCTATTCAATAGTTCGATCGAAACACATTTACCCCAACGTTTTAAATTTTTACTTCCTATACTATCTACATTTAAATCAAGGTCATTCCTATATAACTCACTGAAAACCTGGAATGATTTACCATATGTCATACGATCACAAATATTTACTTGCTCTCGAGAATCGTGCATCACTAACTGCAACCACTTTAATAACATTTTGAAAGCACATATATAAAAAAAGTGTATAGATTATGAATTCATGTAATATTTGTCTGTCACCTTAGCACTAGATGTATTATGTTTTATTATTTAGTTTACTCTTCTTATCCTTCATACAAATTTGGTTATAATGAGCATGCTTATACTGATGTATTTACTCCCACGAAGTGCTTAGAAAATAAATAAATGAAAATGCTTAAGAGGCTTCTTTTACTTTTCTGTGTTCATTTGTATTCATGGAGATATAGAGGTTTCTTTAAAAAGGTCGAAATGTTTTCGTAAGTTTTTTGTGTATAACACGCAGGATTTTCAACCCAATGCAATGCCATTTACAGGAAACTTGGCAAACTACAGTACAGACAACACCCTGTAATCGGAATAGAAAAATATTAAATATTTGATGAAATATGAGCATTTTTACTACATAATATTTAACTGCGCATGCGCACGCGTTACCAAATTGTCTTTTGCATAATTTATTAGCCAAATGTATAGAGCTACTCTTATAAAAAGCCCAAGCAAATATCGTGAAAATTGAGAAAGATATCGTCGATAGAATGAATTGATTTTCAGTTGCTCTCAAAAATAAACAAAACGATAAGGGGTTTTCTCCAAATTTTTATTTTTGAATCGGACACCAGTATCAACTTCTTCTCCTTACGCTGACATGAAAAAATATTGACTTCATATGATGATGGCCCGAATTTAATTATAATCCTCCATATTTCCCAGGACCGGAAATTGTTGAACTTTCTAAAATCAGTGGAGATCGCGACAGTAACATCCAATCCGTTACTTACTGCGGAACAAGTCCCCATTAACGTCGCTGATTGCATGACAATTGGAAACGCCTTAAAATCCTGAACCGTTATTGTAACTACTCGGATTAGTCTTAATTTGTAATTTATTAAAAACCGAAAGGTGCTTATGCTATCAGTGTGGGGAAAAGTGTCTGTCTGTCTGTCCGTAACTCTAACTCCTCCGAGGCTATGAAAGATTTTCAAAATCTGTTTTCGTCAGACGATGACTATGGTTCATGGCACGAACCAATCACAATTATTATATTAATCGGTTCATTGGCACGTGCACAAATGGTATCTCAATTTTCCCGCAAGCAATTTTCAATGGGAAGATATATTAAGGAATATATCAAACAAATCATATTGACGAGATAGAAGCGGTTATTCATTACTATTTTCCTCAATCGATGAATATGGTACAAGGCACGAACCAGTCACAAATATTATCTAAATGGGTTCAATAGCACGTGCACAACTGGCACCTTCACGACCCCACCTAGCAATTTTCAATGGAGAGATATATTAATGTATCAAACAAATCGTAATAACGAGTTAGACGCGGATATAAATTACTATTTTCGCCAATTAATAAATATGGTTCCGGGAATGAACCATTTTGAAAATGTTTGAAATCGAAACATGGCACGTGCTCTAATGGTACTCTTATGACACCCTCAAATATTTTCAATGATAAGATATGGCATGTAATATATCAAACAAATTGGGATGATGTGTCATGAATGAATATAATGTAAAATCATTGATAGTCAAAATTGGTTGAAAGGCACCTGGTTTGTGTAACCATGATGGTTCATTGGAACTTTCAATGGTAAAATATGGCATGTAATATATCAAACGACTTGGAATGATGTGCCATGAATGAATATACTGTAAAATTAATGATAGTCGAAATTGGTTCCAAGGAACCTGGTTTAGTGGAACCATTGTGGTTCATTGGAACTTTCAATGTTAAAATATGGCATGCGATATACCAAACAACTTGGAATGATGTGTCATGAATGAATATAACGTAAAATTAATGATAGTCGAAATTGGTTTCAAGGAACCTGGTTTAATGGAACCCCTATGGTTCATTGGAACTTTCAATGCTAAGATATGGCATGTAATATATCAAACAACTTGGAATGATGTGTCGTAAATGAATATAATGTAAAATTAATGATAATCCAAATTGGTTCAAAGGTACATGGTTTAATGGATCATTATGGTCCATTAGAAACTTATTTATTATTTACATAGGGCGGTTTAAAATATGATTCCGCGAATGGTTTTGTTTAACCTTTCGGTACTTGGTTATGTCATTCCTTAATGGTTTATTTGATTGGCTTTTGTATGTTATATATAGATCTGCGTATAACAACTTACTATATAGACTTACCTATGTCTTATATCTGTATTAAACTATTTGTGGAAAAATGTATTCATTTTTATGTGTTTATGTTAGTGCATCCACAGTTTCTGGCTTTTTGTTTTACCTATTTTCAGCACGTCTAAGTTTCCAGCCATGTATTTTGACGCAGAATACGTCTCACGTTTCGAAACAAGCATGTTACACTTAAATCGTGAATGTCACGGAAGGTGTTGATCACGAAAATTTTGATAACAAGAAAAATGTTAATGATAGAAAAATAAACGAAACTGCATTCGATAGCAAGTTATCCCAAGCATATTATATACCTTGATTAACTTTGTTCTAACGTTATCGGCTAATACAATCTCAGTGAAAGTTGAGTCATGAAAATGTGCGCAGTGGCTTTTTTTATAGCTCAGGCTTCCTCTGTGCGAGTATGAACGTTTTAGATGTCATTTGTTTTGCTCTTTATAAAACAACTTAAAATAAAACCTCAATATTAAATACTTGTCTAATATCTCGGCCTTCGAGGTGTGAGATTTCGCAAAAATTACAGAATGTTTAAACCGATGCATATTAAATACCAGAGGAATTATAGAAAACGTCAACAGGAAAATAGATCCAGAGATGGGCAATCCAAGAAGACACGGATGTCCTATTCTGAGCTTCAATAGGGGAGGCGGGTGCGCCTTAAATTTGGGGTGTCGCGCCTCCAAAATGAACAAACGTCCGATACGAATACGACAAGTACTTCCACCGCTCAATCGACGCAGATAACATATCTGACGTTATAAACGGTTCGTTATCGAGTGATAGAATTCAACCCATGAGCCACAGTCATAAATATCAATAGCAGTGCACTAAATATGATAAATCTGAGCAGCGATACAAATGCGTAAATTTGCTTAATTAATTCAATTAAGTTAATAGAATGATGACAGACTTCTTGTGTATAATTATTTAATAATGAAAGAAAGAAAGAAATTAAATAAATAAAGTAACGTAAAACGGGGTAAGTTTGGACAATTTTTTAGGGTTTTTGGTCTCCTATTTATATTTTTATTCCTTTTCGCTGCAACCCTGGTTCCACATGAATTTGACCTTCCTCTTTCCAATATGGGCATGTTTTACACTACAAATAGCTACTTTCTTAAAAACACCCTCTATTGTTGTCCCAATCTTACCTCATCATGTGGAGAAACTTTGTGACAGTACAATTTTTGATAAGTGATGAAAATAGAAAAGAAAGGACTACGAGAAATTAATCTTTCCCAATTTTAAACATCAGTTGTTTATTTATGAAACATCTGGCACTCTAAAAATCTTGATAAACATCAAGCTCCTTCAGTCTCTTAATGCCTTGACAACCAAGTGGTTTGGGTGGAATGATAAGCTACGCTAATTCTTCCTTTGAATAGTAAATTTCGTCGGGTTATGCTAGCCGTTTCCAGTGAACACCGGACGTCTCCATGGCGGTGATGAGTAATTTCGTCATTGTTTTTCATCTCGGTGATCTTTCCGAATAGAATTCTCCCTCGTAGTTTACATGAACATACTGTCCCACAGTGAAACTCTGGAGACTACTTTCAGGTTGTGGGCATGACGCTGAGGGAGTGGGCTCATCGTACATGTCGCTGAGTTCCATTTGTAAAGTCATTCTGTCGTCAGTGTCTTGTAACGATACAGCAGTGCTCTTATCACAGCTGCTTCTCTCTCTGCTTGATTTCAGTTTTTTTATTGTTCCACCAACTGTCGAACAACATAAAATAACTAAAATCACCCTTGGAGAAACTTTGGAACTGTCCCAAAGTTAGCCGGCTCACAGCTGACCTTTTACAATCTTGAGGTCATAAAGTACCATACACAGATCAGAAAAGTCACTATAAAATAAAACTGGTATCAAAGTATATAGTATTAAATATTTGCAGGGTGTCTCAACTAAAGTGAACCGATAGCTATCTTCTAAAATACAAATCTGACAGAGTACTTTCAATGAAAGAATTATTGTACTTTCATGTGAGGGGTTTCTATGTGTATTCCATTTCCAAAAAATGAGCTATGGTTTTTTTTAATGGTTTACCTTTTTATAGACACAACGTCAACCTTTATTTTCGCTTAAATTAATGAACAATTTTTGTTTTTTGCCTTTTCTTGAAATTTAAACACAGCACATTTTCACAACCTCTATCTCCTGAAACGGTTGGATCAATTGAAAGAACACTAAGAATAAAACATTACTCAAATATTGTGTACAATCTGAAAATTTCATTAAAATAAGGTTTTCCATTGCACATTTCAAAGTGTCTTCCATATTCGAAAATGGCGTCTTTTTTGTGTGTTTTTGGAAATGGAATCACATAAAAACCCCACACATAAAAGTACTATAATTCTTCCATTGATAGTATCCTCTCAGATTTGTATTTTAAAAGTTGGCTATTGATTCACTTTAGGTGAGACAACCTGTATACCTGCCGGTTTTGAAATATGCACAGTTTCTTCCTGGAGTATGAAAGTTTTCGGAGCAACGACGAGACTTGGAAAGAAGATGGCCTCAGGCAGATTATATTGGAGCTGAACCTTTCAAATGGTGCCTCTAACTTGCAGTACAGATCGGTGGTTAAAGTGGCAGTGATCGCGCGATAAATACAAACATGAAGCGTGTTAGGGAAATTAAAAATTACACACTGTCCCACAGTTACACCCCCCCCCCCGTCCAAAGTTACCCCGTTTTACGTACAGACTTACCATAATTGGGATATTGATGGGTTGTTATATACTTTTTATGTCTATGCTTTATTTATTTATTTATTTCATTGCTAAATAATTATTCACAAAATGCCTATCATTCCATTAATAAGCAAACATCAAATTACGCCTATAGTCAAGTGGTTCACTTAAAGTTTAGCAAAAAATAATGTGTCTTTTTGTCAATTAATTTCTAAATATTTAAGAACAAAATGTTCGTATTGTTCCTGTATAAATATTTGTAATTTAAGATAAGATAGTGTTTTTATGTTGCATCTGTGTTCATTGTAATGAAACTTTGTTGTATAAAAGTACGAAGGGTGATCAAAACGTAATGTCGCGTATTTTTTCTCTCGAAAATGACGGAAATATGAGAAAATTGCGATATATAAAAGTTAGTTTGGTTCGTTGTTAAAGTTTCCTGTCAGTGTCCTGTGCATCCGTCAAGCACTAGCGACGTGACAGTTCAAACAATATGGCGGCTCTCATTTCATCGTGAAGCGCTTTTGAGCGGCGGAGTGTTATGCGTTTTCTGTGTGCAAAAGGACTGAAACCAGTCGATATTCGTAAGGAAATTGTGTTGGTGTACGAAGGTGATATCGTGCAGGTCCGAAAAGTACAATGTTGGTGTAAGGCTTTTAAACAAGGACGAGAGGACGCGGTGAACATCCCTCTGGCTGGCCGAGGGAATCTATACTGACAACAACATTGCCGCTGTAGAAGCGCAGGTGCGGGAGAGCCGGTGGATTACCGTAAGAGAAATTGCTGCAACGTTGGACATTTCATATGGGACATTGGTAACGAGCAGGCTGGCTTTCACAAAGTGTCATGCAGATGGGTGCCACGACAGTTGACGGCCGAACATCAAGGGGCTCGTTTCGATGCTTGTTTGCTGCATCTCACCCGATACCAGGAGAACGGTCAGGATTTTTTGGATCGAATCATCACAGGCGATGAAATGTGGGTCCACCATTTCACGCCAGAAACCAAGATGCAATCGGCGGTTTAGAAATACACCTCATCTCCCACAACGAAAAAGTTCAAAACTGTGCCATCAGCCGGCAAAGTCATGTTGACATGTTTTGGGATTGCCGTGGTCCGATCTGCTTCGAGTTTCTTCCACCGCATACCACTCTCAATTCCGAACGCTACATAGGCACATTGAGGAATCTCCGAGCGGCCATACGCAGGAAAAGACCTGACTTGGCAAAGGAGGACTTCGTGCTGCACTACGACAACGCACTTTCTCACACAGCGAAACGGGTCACTGACCTGTTGCAGCGATGGAACTGGGAAACACTGCTTCATCCTCTATACGCCGGCCAGGTGGTCGAGAGGTCTAGGGCGTAGGCTTTCTAGTTGTCGAGTCCGCCTGGTCGTGGGTTCGAATCCCGCCGTGGGCATGGATGTTTGTTTTTGTCCCGGGCTGCGTACAGATAAAACTTGTGTAAAAGGCGTAAAATGATCTTAGTAGTCGACGCCAAAATTTCTAATAAACCAATCTAATAACCATCCTCTATACAGCCCGGACCTCGTCCCCGGTGACTACCATATTTTCGGATAGTTGAAGAATTTACTGGCCGGTCAACATTTCCGTGACGACGACGAGGTGAAATCGGCAGTTCGAAACTGGTTCCACACTTAACCAGATGACTTTATTGAAAGAGCGTGGAAAGGCTTGTCCACCGCTGGGATCGTTGACTCAGTCGGCTTGGAGATTATGTGGAAAAATAAAAGTTGAATTGTTCTATCGAATATACATGTGTATATTTTTTTCCCGGTCACGATTTTAGAGAAAAAAAAATACGCGACATTACTTTTTGATCACCCCTCGTAAATTCCTTAAACTGTGTTGTAAAAAAATTATTTTTTATTCAGCAGATGGCTACACTCTCGTATCTACGTTTTGACTAGAGGCCGTAAGCCAATAGAGCCCCGTCGGATTTTTTTATATAACTTCTACCTTAGAATGTCTGTCTACACTTTTGGCAATGAGCTTTCGTTGGAAGAACGCTTCATTCTCTTGAAGATAGTGTCGAGATGTTCGCCATAGAGCTATCTAGAAAATGTACGAAAGTATTCGGAGGGTACCTCAGTGTTGCCAAGTTGGGGGATTTTCCCTCAAATTTGGGGGATTATTTTTCAATTGGGGGATATTAGGGGGGATTTTATTTTCTGGGGGATATTTGGGGGAAATTTTATTTACCATTTATTTAAAATAGAAAATGTGTAGTTACGTCTGAGACATTGGAAACATTCTCTTCACGACAATCTCAGAAGTAATTAAGCGTGATCGGTTACAAGAAGTCATATGATTCGCATTTCGTCACGGATGATATGTCTCTAACCAATCATCTTTGATCTTTTACTTTTGATTGAGGTTTGGTTCGTTCTCCTTATGACTGGACGCAGTAGTAGTAGTTAGTTGTTGTAGTTGTATTACGAAGCAGCTATCCACCGCAAAATACAAGCATAAATATGTAAAATCTTGGGAAAGAAATCCACAGTTGAAAGGTAATTTTTTTTCTTTACGTATAACTTTTAGCATTGTCTGCACGTCCATTCATTAAACCTATACTGAACACGTGCTTTCTTTTAAGATTGGATCGCGCGATCCAACTGGGGACATAAACAATGCATATTGCTACCTGGCAGTTGCGGCCAATCACTTCGTGACGTCATCATTAGGATTAATATGAGGATTAACATCACTGCAAAAACTTATGTTTGAATCTCTATACGCGTAAAATTGCCAAAATAATTTTATTACTTTCGGGGATTTGGGGGGGGGGGGGGTCTTTCAGTTTTGGGGGAAATTTGGGGGAATTTGTGAAAATAACTGGGGTACCTAATTTAGGTATGGTGAAAAACTAGTAAGAGGAAAAAACCACACAATCCATTAAATTATTTTCATATCACGTATGTACATACTAGTTTTCACCATATCTAGATCTCCACAGTTTTTTGGCTCCATTGGAATACTCCAAAAAAATGACATAGATACGTTTTCGTAAAAAATGATGTTATAGAATTTCATTTTTCGTCTCTCGATCAAAAAGAAAATATAAATATTTTAGAAAGTTAAAAAAATCTTTTTACTGCTGAAAAAAACTAAATGAAAATTAATTAATTAATTTATTTGTTGGTTTCCTCTGCTGGTTTCATTTTATAGCGATGCACATGCTTAAGCGTGGGATTTTCATAGCAACGAGTGATTTCCGGCATTTTGTAGATCAACATTAGGTGGTGAGGAAACCAACGTGAATAAAAAAATTTAGCGAGGGAAAGAGTTTCTTAATAGAAGGGGAACGTATACGTTTTCAGATTTTTAAAACAATACGTTTCCATCATATGTAAAAAATCAGCGATGGACTATGTCACAACAAACAAAAGTATGGAGAGATGTGTGTCAAAAATCTAACAATGACGATTATACAATCGGGTTGGTTATTTCTAGTTTGATATGTAAATAAAATCTTGTAAACATTCTAAGGAGGAGCTTTAGCAGTGAAGCAGAAATTCATTTATACATTTATTACAAAGAAATTAATCCCCCCCCCCCCCGATTAGGGTAAGGCAAGTTGCAGATCCTGCAGTCATCTATTTTTACCTCTTTATCTGCACTTTTTACCTCTCCTCAATTTTTTTAATCAAAAATTAATTTTCTCGAACGTAATATGTAGAAAATGTAAAAAAAAGCTCGTAGTTCCTTTCCTTTCTCATCATTTCCGAACCTATGATATATCACAAACCATATGATGGCATAGATCTAAAGACCATTTTACTACCACCCTCGCAAATTCGACCCTAATGGAACACCTGGGCCTAAACATCATAGTAATGTAGATCTTGCCTAGCGGAATCTAGATACTGAATTTCACGCCTTTACGTACCTAAATAGCCCATAGATATGTTGTCCTCTCTAAGTCCCACCCCGTAATTCTGACCCAGTGTACCAATCAAAGCCAAACTAAATAGTGCAGATAAACGTGCCCATAGGAAGCTACATTCCGAATTTCAACCTTCTACCTCAAAAGATGTAGAAATTATGAAGGGATACAGAGTTAAGACATTATAAAACCAATAAGTAGCTCCATTCTTTCGCTACTGAATAACCTTCAGCAATCGTGCGTCGACAAAGCGATTTCACGTGCGCCCGCCGATGTCAGAAATGCTTAAAAGATGAACAGAAAGTAACAATGTATTCCTTCTTGATGAATCGATTGTTAAATCTTGGTATTCTTTACACTCACTGTTCTAGCACGTGAATTCGACTTGAAGGGGTCCACGAAAAATTCTCAAAAGTTGATACGGCCGAGCTAAGACTTTGATGATCATATTTCTGAAAACAGAATTTGAAAAAGTTAATCTGTTTTCAAGTTATCGTGCAAACGAGGCCGGCCGGACGGACGGATAAACGTACATTCTTTATAAGTAGCTTCACCAAGGGCGCATTCTTATAAGTAGCTTTTATGCTAAAGCTCCTAATAAAATGTGGGCAATGGATTTGGCAATACACGATAACACGAGACTCACATAAAGAGACTTTCCGAATACGTACGAGCATTAGCACGCTGCCAGATATGGCCCGCTAGAAATAAAATTTTAAAAGAACGGTCATTTTCTATCACTTTTTTCCAAGTGAGCCCGGGATATACCGGATACTTCAGCTATTTTCTATATATATATATATATATGTTTTTCTCCGAGCGAAGCCGGGTACTTCAGCTAGCTATAATTTATAAAGGAGAATTTCCACTTAATCTATTAATACAGGGTGATTATAAATGATTCATCAGGTTTTGAAGTCTTATACCTTCCAAGCTATTGATAGCACTCGTTCGTAACAATCACCAAACGAAAGAGAATATATGCGAATTTAAATTTACAAGACCGCATTACCGCAGCTCTGATGAACGTCAATGGGGAAATGCTGGACTACCGCATTGACGTGTGTCGTGGGGGCGCACATTGAATATTTGTAGTGTTATGACTAAAATGTGGACTTTTCATGTTCTGGTTCTTTTCATATAACACTCATTATTTTGTGTGTATTACTTTGTGCAATACAGTCTTTTAAAACCCGATAAATCATTTATAATCACCCTGTATATTTCTCTTTTTTACTCAAGCATTTACATAATACCGTATATAGAATTTACCTTGGGAAAATCCATAGACAATGAAATTCAAAAAGAACATCAGTATTGCTGCGAAACGAGAAATCTTCATTTTTTTTTTTTGAAGCGTGGTAAAACTTGGTTTTAAATCGTTACTTTTGACTGTCAAATAATTCTGTATTTCCAATGAAAACTTAGAGATGATAAGTACAGAAAAATGAGAATGGAAAGAAGAATATTTAACACTCTTCAAAAGAAGGAAACCAGGTGACAAATGGAAAGAAGAATATTTGACACTCTTCAACGCGTATTATAAAGCTGCGCCTTTTAAGTTCGATCACGAACCGTTGTTATGAAACCAGTTTCGATTGTTCTAAAGGAAGAGGAACTTCCAGAACAAATACAAAAAAAAACAAATCAGATGTTTTCTTCCATTTCGGTTAAACCGAATGCTTTGGGGAAAATAAAATAATTATCATGTTGAATTTACTCTGAAGGGGAGTTGTGCAATTTCCAATGAAATACTTTGATTTCTCCGATGGATTATCAATTTCCAATTTCAGAATTAATAATAAGTTATCCCAGTGAACTCCAATTCACAAGGGCTTCAAAAATCTTTTATGTGGTTTTTCCTCTTCTAAAAATCCTTTAATACACGCTATTGAATTAAGGTTATCGAACTTTCGTAAGTATGGGTTAAGGTTAAACGTAAACACCGAATGGACAGATTATTATGACCACCTGATGTTTGTAGGAAAATTAGCTATGATTTCGTGCTGAAGTTGCTAGAGGGCCAGACCATTATAAATAAGGAAGCAGTAGTGACTTATTTATGAAGATATGGGTAAACTACGCGATTTAACAAACTTTGAACGTGGGATGATTTTGGCGCTCGGACCCATTGAGCGAGTATCAGCAAAAAAATTCGTGAAATGTTTAAGAGCAGCTGTTTTTAAAGTGTTTAAAGACTGGACTGCCAGCCGGAAAATAGAGTCTGACGTGCGAGTTGTGGCCGTCAGCGACTAGTCAATGTTTGGGCAGAACGGAGAGTTGCAAGACTGGTACAAGGCAACAGAAGGGCAACAGTATATCAAATTACTGCATATCTTAATCAGGGATCCTCTCAAATGATCTCTGAAAGCACTGTTCGCCGTATACTGCATCGAATGGGATATGGAAGCCGAAAACCGGTTCGAACATCTTTGCTGTCTGCAGTTAACAAGATAAAGCGTCTCCAATCTGCACAGGAACACAAGGATTAGGCCATCGAGCATTGGAAAAAAGTCATGTGGTCCGAAGAATCACATTTCCTGTTGCATCATGCAGATGGCAGAATGAGAATTTGGCGGAAACAACATGGAAGCATAGACCCCACATACATAACCCGTTCAAGCTGGTAGGGGAAGTGTTATGGTTTGGGGCATGTTTTCCTGGCATGATTTGGGACATCACGGGAGGTTTGGGACATGAAAGGGAAGTAAAGCCGTTGGTTCCGTGTAGTCGTTTGCCGGCTGCACGTTAAAAAACCCTTGCAAGGCAAAATTTGCGGCCCCTATAACGCCGTCCTGATATGACCATGGCAATTGAAAAGGACGCTAATACCAAACAAACCAAACC
>JAHWFO010085106.1:651505-770197 GCA_023313115.1 Rhysida immarginata
TTTTCGAGTTATTCTGCTTTGTCAACTTAAAATTTACACCCTGTATAAAGGCTTGCATGCCTCTTGCTGTATATCCTTGACAAAGCCGGGAATAAATGGCGAAACTAGTTGGAACTCCTGATGTCCCTCTGTTATACTGTAAGGCCACCACCTGTTTAGTTTAATAATAAATTAAGAAGAATCAGTTGATGAAACACTTATCTGACTGAGGGTCCTAGAGTCTGGTAGGAAGGTAAGCGACAATACGTTCGACTGCTCAAAGGAGTCGTAGCAACATTCGTTATGAAAAGCGATAATATCTATCAACTATCGTTCTGTTTTAACTTGATACATAAAGAGGTCCTTGACGGGGCGCAATCTCAATCACGACTCCTGCACCTTTTATCGTTTTCATTCATTTTTCGACGGTTGCAAATTTTATCCCAATTTTAGATTGTCCAGAAATTATTCGGCGTCCTCTCGAAAAATTCATCGTTCCTTAATCACTTCACCTGTAGTCGTCACGTCATCCTTCCGAGCGACGATGTCTTTTCATTGTTTCAACGTCCACATACACTCAACCTCTTATTGTAAACAAAATTACGAAACACGCAATTGTAGAATTTTTTACCATTGTAAAGGTGCGTTCCCATAGCTTGCTATTGCTTTGAAGCAAATTCTACTCGCTAGAAAAATGTAGCAGTTGATTGCAAGCTTTTAAAGCAAAGCTGGCGTAGAGGGTATCCCATAGCTAATGTGTCTCGCGAAAAAATCGCAGGCGGGAATTCCAAAAAACATAGTGCCTTCAATGCACGAAAACGTTTGTTGTTACAGAAAATGAGTTTAATTTTATTGATGAAGCTATTGATAAATAATCTAAAAAATATTTTGTAAAAAAGAATAAAAGAATATCCAATTTAGCAATACGTGATATTTATTTTTATTTTCGCTGACGCTACAAAAAATGGAATAAATAAATAAAAGAAAATAAAACAAAACCAACTAAAATTTAAATAATTAATTAAATAAATAAACTTAAATAATACACAAATTAATAAAAAGACAAGTAAAATAACAATTAAATAACTATAATAATCATTAACTATAATAAATTCAATAAAAATCTAATGGAATAAAATGAAATTAATGAATATTATGTACAGGGTCGAGTCACTGAATTATGACCACCTACCTCACAACCCTAATAGCCTCCTTTTGCAAGCCAAAACAGCAGCTGGGAGATGAGTGCTTGGAACACAGAGTAAACAGAGTGCTTACGGCCACAAAAGCGCGTCGCCTCTTGGTAGCCATCTTGTGGTGGGACGATGCCGCGTTTTACACTCAAAATAACTACATCAACACGTGCTCACTTGTGAGTACTAACTAGCACTTGTTACAATTTTGACTGCGTAACTCGGAAACTTCTCGTTGGAATTCAATCAAATTTTAACGGTATACACAGTCTTATGTACCCTGTTATTTCTCCAAATTTCATTAATCTAGGCCTTACGGAACCTGAGTTATTAACTTGTTGAACTTGGTGTTTGCATTTTTATTTCTGTTCATATCTCAGTTATCGTTCAAATTCGGACCCATGTTCATAGGACGTTTTGTGTTTATCTTAACCTCTATAATACCCCCTTTAAGTATTTTACATTCGATGTAAATCACTCTGTATTTTCCCAAAACTTTGTTTCATTGATGCACAAAAAAGTGATTTTTTAGGTAACATTCATCAATTTCATAGGAAATAAAAATTAATGTTCAACATGGCCTTACATTTTCTCAATTTCAACTTAATTTAAAATAAAATAAAATATATAAAATTAAAATTTTAAAGCATACAATTTCACCTTAAAAAGTTCAGCAAAAAGGAAAAAATCGAATTTTAAAAAAAGGTAAAATTGTGGTGGCGCGTTTATTATGTAGTATTTTCTTTTTAAAATTTAATATTGAACGCGCCACCACACTTTTCTCTTTTTTTTAAATTCGATTTTTTACTTTTTTCTGAACTTTTTAAGGTGAAAGTGTGTGCTTTAAAATTTTTATTTTATACATTTTATTTTTTTCTTTTTAATCTTTATTTATAAAAAATAGGCTTTTTATTTGATATCTACAAAAAACAAAAAACCTTGGAAATCTGCCGTCTGATATCGGGTAAACGTTTATATAAAATAAACAACTGGCTTAATCATAAACAATGCTCACCACAATCAACAACTTTGCTAGCACTGATGATCAAATTAGCAACGATAACAATAAACAACAATACAGTTAGTCGTTACGTCATGATTGCACTGTATATAATGTATATTAAACTTAAATATTAAATAACTTACGAATAAATGAAAGACTAGTGAAATTAAAGATTGAAACATGCATTGTCATCTATAAGACGCCGTTGGGGAAAGTTGCAGAGCTGTAGGTAGTCAGGAAGTGGGCAAAATATTGATTACCAAAATTTTTCCTTCCATTTTTCGATAGGAAAATTATTACATCATGTTTAAAGGTCATCTCCAGTATATATTTAATTATTTATCTAAAAGTGAACCTTTTGAAAGCATTTACCAGCACCTTACATTGATAATGCTGCTGACAAATGACTGAAATTCCTTGATATTTTTATCAAACAAACATTTTTTAGAAAACAAAAAAATTTTAATGTTGGGGACACAAAGAAAGGCTGGTGATATAATTTGCAGCGATTTGGGCATGGGTTGAAAACGACTCACGATTGAGCCATATAACGCACGATGACTTACAATTCTCGTTTTTTTTTTATCTGTGAAAAGATAACCCGCTGTCTTTTGCTGTTCTCATGTTACATCCGTATGCCACGCAGTAGTTTGGCATGTTGTTCACTCATTCCACGGTAGCTAAAGTAGAAAAAACCGTTCCCTACCCTCAAATACGTGCCTAAACACATGGAAAGTAATGTGGAATTTGCGATCTGAGTCCCACCAAAATATGGCCACGCGAGAGTTTCCGGTGGCGACGCAGCTGGCTAACACATCTAATGCTGCATGATCGCTCTGTTTACTCTGTGGCTTGGAAGGTGGCAACAGGTATCTGTGTCCTCAGGACACGCGAACAGCAGAGCATCACGTAACTCAGTCCATGCAAACAGCAGAGCATCACGTAACTCATTGGTGGAGGGTCTCGCAGCCTGACGTGTCGAACCAGCTGTTCCCACATATCCTCGCAAGGATTAAGAACTGGGAAGTTTGGAGGCCAGGGTAGGAAGTGGAACTCATCCTCATGCTCCTCGAACCATGCACGGCAGATTTTGGTCACGGGGCATGTGGCATTATCCTACTGAAAGATGACATCATTTGCAGGATGCATAGCTGGCATGTAGGGATGCACCTGGTCGGCAACGATGGATAAATGTGTACAGCTTTTGACGGTACCTTCCAGGAAGTAATGGATCCAAAACATGCCACGAAAACATGCCCCAGACCATTACACGGCCTCCTCCAGCTTGTTGACCCCCAACAATGGTTTCGGGCGGTTTGTTTCGGATGTCTCCCGGCGGATATGCCAGCGCCCATCGATACGATGCAGTAGAAAACGCGACTCATCGGAAAATGCAACATTTTTCCACTGGTCTAAGGTCCAATGTTTCTACTGCAATGCAAACGCACGTCGTTTCTTGCGATACACACTTGTCAACATGGGTTCTGGAACCAGCGTTGCACAGTTGTTTTCGGCAGCTTCCTGGTGCATACCTCGTTCATTTGAGCTGTCATGATGGTCCCATTTTTACTTACAGGAACTCTACGTTCATTAGCGGCCCGTAGTCCTCTATGTACGCCTGGAATGAACATCTTCCACTCATTGTACACTTTCATTTCAGCACTACACGAACAGTTCACGCAAGCTGCGGTTTCCGAAGTACTGCCGCCCTTTGCACGGTACCCGATGAATCACACACTAGTGAACCTAGTTAACTGGATGAAGACCCACAGGCTTGGCCAAATCTGTGACAAACTAGACCCGATCTCCTTGGCTTGTAACAGCACCACGATTAATCTCCAAGATTCATCAATACAGCTCCCGCTTTCAACGACCACGAACCATCTTGATGCCTCTTCTTCCGCACCTACGGAGATAAATGCCATCGGAGCTGCTAATAACATCTTCGCTTGTGACACCACTCAGCCAATTACCAATGATGCAGCCAACCTCAGGGATCCCAACCCAGCCCGTTTACCTTTAGCACCGATTCATGAGAATGACCTGAGACCCAACAAATCACTGCCCACTCGACTTAGGAGGATTCAGCAGAGGGGATCAGGTAACTGGTCCGTTCCAGTGAAGAGACCTTGTACCATCAGGCTACGTCTAGGAAATATCTCCGATGAAGCGAGTGCTTCATCCCTGGCATCACTACTTCGAGAACATCAGATTCCGGTCACTGAGAGTGGTCGATGGATCACGCGTTCTGGTACTACCTCATCTTATATATTTATTCGTCTTATTGGCGACAACGTAGAAAAATGCTTAACGAAATACAATTGGCCCTCTAATTTATCAATTAAGCAATTCATCGGCCAAAATCCAAATTTTGCTTCTGACTTTTGGAATATTGACAAAGCAAATCCACGGAGGCCTGAGAAATAACATTATTAATCGTCCGCTGCGCTCAGGCAACACTAACTTTGCTATCCTCAACGTTTTTTTATCTAAATGTTCGCTCCCTGTTTCCAAAAATCGATGACTTGAATATGATCCTACATAACAACAATGTTCACATTGCCGCAATAATTGTAACTTGGCTCTCCTTGAGTCATGATGATTTTCTGTTATTCATTCCGAACTAAAATATTTTCAGATCCGATCGCCCAACGCGGGGCGATGGTGTTGCTGTTTATGTCCACAATTGCTTCCAAACAATGGCCCTGGCAACCCATAGCTTAAATGGAATGGCCTGGATTTCCTGATGCTTAGGATTAGGATCTTTGATCATATATATACGATAACAATCATTTATCGCTCTTCCTATGTCCCCATGGAAGAATGTGCCACAATTATACATGATCTCGACAACCACGATCTTGTTATGGGTGACTTCAACTGCTCTTATGATGCCGATTCCTCCGACTTACGCACTCTCAAGAACTCTACTACGGTACTGTTCCTGAAATAAATTATTGATAAACCTACACGCGTGACGCCGTTTCAGCCAATATCATCGACCATATATTTACCGTCTGATATGGTTTACGATCCTGCCATAAGCATTGATGTCCCTAAATGTGATCATACTGGTTTCATTGTTTTATCAGTGTTTTATCCATACCAGCGTTTTATCGCTGGTCCTCCTGAAGACAAAGCCACAAATAAGTCCATATTTTCCAGCTATAGTGAAATGGTCTGGCCCAATTTCCATAGTCGTTTACAGGGTCGGGACACATTAATATGACCATCTGCTAGTATCCGGAATATCCACCTTTGGCGGCAAGCACAGAAGCTTGTCGACGTGGCAGAGAGTCAAAAGTCCTCGGAAGGTGGTTGTAGGTATCTGGGACCATTCGGCGATCAGTGCATCCCGTAATTCCATCACCGTGCGTGGTGGAGGGTCCAACTTGCGGACATGGCGATCGAGATGGTCCCACAAATGTTCAATGGGGTTGAGGTCCGGGGAGTTTGGTGGCCATGGGAGTAGCTTGAATTCATCCTCATGCTCCTCGAACCAGTCATGGACAATTTTGGCAGTATGGCCGGGAGCAGTGTCCTGTTGAAAGGTGCCATCACCCTGAGGAAACACTGTCGACATGAAGGGGTGTACTTGGTCTGCGACGATCATCAGATAACTAACAGCATTCAGTGTACCCTCCAGCGGTATCAGTGGACTCAGACCATACCACGAAAACATCCCCCAAACAGTCACACCTCCCCACCAGCCTGTCGTCTGCCAACGATGGTGTCGGATGCCTGTTCTCAGATGCTTCCCGGCGAATTCTCCATCGTCCGTCCACTCTGTTCACCAGAAACCGCGACTCGTCAGAGAAAGCAACCCTTTGCCACTCGGCCGAGGTCCAATGGCGATAGTCCATTGCGAATTGGAGGAGTTTTCGGCGATGCACCGGCGTCATTAATTAAATGCAAAGGAAAAATTAATGTTTAATCTTGGAAAATTAATGTTTAATCTTGGAAATTTAATGGAAGGTGGCTACAAGGTAGTGTCAGAAAGAAAAAAAAGGTACACTACTTTGTAGCTGTAGAAGAGTACTTTGGCCCGAAATAAACATACAAAAAAAAAACTGTGAAAAAGTTTGTTTTATTTTTTAGTGTGCCATTTCTACAATTTGTTGACGACCTATAAAGGATGAATTTTATGTACACCGACAAACTCCACGGAATGGTTCCTGACTGGAAATGGAGTAAAAATAGGTCATATCAATACGTGTCCGGAAATGCATTGTTGCCACGGTAGAAGGTACGATGGAGCACCTTCCGCATTATTAAGACGTTGGATAGGACGCGAGACCCTGTTGAATGGCCTGCTCGATCACCGGACTTAAACCCCTGGAATTTTACTCCTGGGGGCATCTGAAAAGCCATGTACTATGTGCCGGGACGATTTACACACGCACCGTCCATTTCGGAGGCATGTCGATACGACCTTTTTTACTCCATTTCCAGTCAGGAACCACTCCTTGCAGTTTATCGATTAAGCCTATTGCAACAAGAAGGGAAATTTGATTTTTTTCAAAAGGAATTACTTTTTCAATTTTAGTGATATTGTACTTATTTAATAGTGTGACTACTAGAACCGTAATCAGCATCTTCCTCGCCCTATTTAGACTTGGGACAATTGTCGCAGCAGTAGTTGAGTAGTTTCCTTTTTTTTTTCGGCAAGACGATGAAACCAATGGTCACGATGTAATTTGGCAAAGGATTTAATGTTATATTCAGCATGATTTTGTACCTCAAATGTAATTCAGGAATTTCTTTAGAGCTAAATTAGTTCAATGGCTGTCTCTACCACTATCAACAAATGGTCCGAAAATCACTAAAAAGCCCAACGCCCAGTACCCATACCGAGACTTTTTTTTAATAGGACAAATGCCATCCACGCCATTGCAAGAACAACATCCCTCTAGATCAGATACCCACATCTAATGATCCTGTAAATACAAGAAATACGACAAGTAATCACCTGGGCGCCATTTTGTGCTAAACACTAATGAATTCCTTTTAATGACGGCCTGGTCGTTTGGTAAATTGAGGCAATTTTTTTTCTACTTTTCATACATCCTAAAATTTCAGTGATACCTTCTTTAAATAGTTATTTAATTGAAATAATGTAATTTCTGCTACCATATACATAATGGCGGTTTCGACTACGCAGTTGTCTTATCTCTCATATACAGGATCTCTACCCGAATTTACACTATGGATCTAACAATGCACTACATCTGACAAGGACTTCCATGCCAACGCCGTTACCCATTCCTTAAAGTTATCCCAAATATGTTATACGCGTTTCTAACTACAAAAATTGCCATGCTAGTAATGATCCTAAACCTTCGACAGCCATCGCAATCTATTTTTTCCCTATCGTCCAGCCATTAACAGTATCAAAAAAATCAGGAAGCATTAGGAGTGACGATCTACCCGATCCGCCAAACGTTTATTTTACAAGGACACCTAATTTCAAAGATATTCTTGTCCATGCCACTGTCAGTAAAAGTATATCCTAACAGTAATAGCTACGAAATGTCCCGTAACCATCTTAGAGGTGAAGTGAGACAGAGCGCATTCGGATGTCAACAATCGAGGCGAAATAGCCAACTGCGATTTGGGTACGGATGAGAGCGAAGCGGCGCTGTTTACAATGTAAAGACCATCTCGGTTAGCATTTTCAGGAATATAATCGATACCACCTACAAGGAAAGCCTGCTCACGGAAAAATCATACATGGTTACATCACCTACGGTAGGGACAATTTCGGGCTTATTATTGGTAGAAATATGATTAACAATACCCTACCGAAGGTGATGTAACAATATATGACGTTTTCGCGCTCAGGCTTTGAGTAGAGGTGGTGTTGATATAATCCTGCTTAAGAATAGGGCTTTTTCACTACGCGTCATCATGACATCAATGCCGCCATACTGGATCACAAAAAAAAGCCGCTATTCTCTAGTTTCGCTTTTCCCTATCATCGCATTCACTCAAGAAATCGGTTAAGTATTGTTGTTTGTAAGATTCGTATAATACGCTGACCTTGTCATAGCGAAAAGCGTGCGAAAGCGTTTTTGTTATCCAACATGGCTGACCTGCTAAACAATGATCCAAACCCACAGTGGTGCAAAAGCTCTATTGTTGCTGCGATAGGAGATAGCAATGATATGAAGGGGGAAACTATCAGTTGATAGAATGAGGGCTTTGCACGCTCTATCTTATTGTTCCTCTATGGTAAACTCTAGAATTTAGCGTGAATTTTCTTTGAGCACCGAGAATTAATTTGTTAGCACATCATGGGCATTACTATTTTGAGTGTAAGTAATCACTGGAAGTGAGTGCCACTCGAATTTAGTACATCGAAATAAATTATCTTTTGTTAATATTAATACAGGATACAGTTGAGGTATATGACTGATAACTAAATTTAAAACATACATTTGCTTCTCAACTTTAGTGTAAACTTTTTAAATAAGAAAATTACTTTATAATGAAAGTGGAAATATGGGTGAAACAATTTACAATAATAACAATTTTTTGGAACTAATGACTAATGTAACAACAATTTTGATACAACATTTTTGATAACATCAGAACTAAAAATTTCTTTACGATACGAATACATGGTGTGTCTAAAAAGTTCGGTGAATACACATTGGCGCATGTGCTTGCACATGGTTCTTCAGAGACTTTGGGAGAATCGATACACATCATGCAATGCATGTGACTGGCAGTGTAAACACACTGCGACCAGTTGAACGTAGTCAGTGTGAGAGAAAGTGTCTCAGCGCAATGGAGCAACGTGTAAACATCAAGTTCTGCTACAAATTGGGGAAGACTGCAAAGGAGACACATGGTGGTGCAGGTGTACGGGTTCGGCCAGAGTTGCACACGACTGGAAAATGCAGCATTAATGGTTTGACCTGCAGGAACAAATTCCTTGTGGATGATGCCGTTGTTGTCGAAGAAGTAAATTCACCTTGGATTTTTGCAGACTGCTTTTTTTTGGTCTCGGCTTCCCTCCCGTACACCTGCACCAACATTCCAGGTGTCTCCGTTGCAGTCTTCCCCAATTTGTAGCAGAACTTGATGTTACACGTTGCTCCATTGCGCTGTGACACTTCCTCTCACACTGACGACGTTCAACTGGTCGCAGTCTGTTTACACTGCCAGTCACATGCATTGCATGCTGTGTATCGATTCTCCCCAAGTCTCTGAAGAACCATGCGCATGCGCCAAGTTGCCGTCCAGATATGACACCTCACCGAATTTTTTAGACACACCTCGTATGTAATTATTTTGTTTCAAAATTAGTTATGTGTTGGAATCACTGATAGTTCATGGGTTATAGAAACAGGTTTTATAGTGATCTACCTTTGTGTAAATTAACAGTTTGTGGCTTACCCCTTCTTAGGCAGTCATGATGCACAATTGCTCGATATATGGATGTAACATTTTTGTTGTACTGTTGTATATTATGCGCATCAAAATCCACTGGCTGAATGATGGTTTATGGTTGATCACTGGTTGAATGATGGTGTATCGTTGATCACTGGTTGAATGATGGTGTATCGTTGATCACTGGTTGAATGATGGTGTATCGTTGATCACAGTTGAGGATGTGAGACATTCTGGGAAGTAAAGTTGATCACTTGTTCTTGTATATTCTTGTTAATATTCTATTGAGGTATTCATTCGCATGTTAATTTCGTAGACTTTTTCGGGACTGATGTGTTTTAATTTATGAAAACAAGTGTCACAACAACTTTATTATTATTTTATTATTTAAATTATTTTGAAGTTAAACCATTCGAAACTAAACAAGTGTTTACCAAAACGTGAAATTCGGCTAAAATTGGTCCTGCTTTCATAAATTAAAACATCAGTCCCGAAAAAGTCTACGAAATCAACATGCAAATGAATACCTCATCAATAGAATATTAACAAGAATATACAAGAACATGGAATCAACTTTACTTCCCATAACGTCTCACATCCTCAACTGTGATCAACGAAACACATCACCCAAGCAGTGATCAACGAAACTCCATCAATCAACCAGGAATCAACCATAAGCCATCATTCAGCCAGTGGATTTCGATGCGCATAATATACAACGGTACAACAAAAATGTTACATCCATATATCGAGCAATAGTGCATCATGACTGCCTAACAAGGGGTAAGCCACAAACTGTTAATTTAAACAAAGGTAGACCACTATAAAACTGTTTCTATCAACCATGAACTACATTGTATCAGTGATTCCAGCACATAACTAATTTTCAAACGAAATAATTACATATTCGTATCGTAAAGAAATTTGTAGTTCTGATATTATCAAAAATGTTGCTGTATTAAAATTGTTGTTACATTAGTTCCATAAAAATTGTTATTATTATAAATTGTTTCACCCATATTTCCACTTTCATTATAAAGTAATTTTCTTATTTAAAAAGTTTACACTAAAGTTGAGAAGCAAATGTATGTTTTAGATTAAATTATCTTTTGGTTACCGTGATTTTTTGACGGGTGAAATACTCGTTTCTGCATAATGATCGTGACATTTGCATTTCCTTATGTCCACCACCTCCAACAAGGGATGTACATTGACACCAAGGTTGTGGGAGATAAAGGCACAGTCTAACACAACAGCCGAAACTCCGAGGAGTGCGACCAGCCGATTAACTTGAACGGCTAACTTCAGCATACCTTTTTTCAGAGAAGCAGGGCGAAAATGGTGTGATTTTCCGGAATAGCCTTCCCGCAACCACCAGAACTCCCTTTCCCCCGAATTCGGGTCGCTGTGCTAGGCAATCACGCAGGTGGATGTACTGGTCACACAAGAGGCTTATAAAGCACTTGTTCCCTGGACGGGTCCAAACAGACTGGACACTTTGTATAAGTTCTCAGACAAAACGAAATTATTTAAATTTTATTTTTTACTTTCAATTATACAACTAAGTATCAAGAGAAAGAAAACTTTTGGTTCTTATATCTTAAGCGAACAAGATCTTATATAGAATAAAGCATGAAAAAACTATGATAACATATAAAAAAACATAAATAACATATAATAGTAATAAACCAATTTTTTTAATAAATGGCAGTGTTTGATTGCAGGCGGCGCCCATTCCTTGAGGGATATAGGAGAATGCCTCACCCTCGTCTTCTTCCTTAACTTCCTCATCGTCTTGGGCGTCCTCAGACTGGGCCTCCTGATGTTCAGCATTGCTATTAAATCCTGGTACGGACTTAGATTCCTTTAACATTTTAAAGAAGATGTCGTTAATACATTTCTCGGCTTCGATTTGTTTACTTTCACTGAGCCTGCTAAATTTGGAGACCCAAAGATTCCCGATGAGGTCGCACTCATTGGTAGTGAAATATGGAGTTGGTCGGATGCATCCGTCGGAAAAAGCAGTCTGATACGAAACCATCTTCGATGAACAAGGATCTGCACAACATTGGCCCCAACCTTCGTACGCCTAAAGAATAAATATTAAAAATAATTAAGAAGGTGTCATTTATAAATAAGGCGGCTCTAAATTGCTATTCTTTGCTCATTTAAATGCGAAGGAAGAATTATCCTGCGAACTCATTGAAATATTATTTATTATTATTATTATTATTATTATTATTATTATTATTATTATTATTATTATTATTTTGCGTTCCTTTATGGAATAAAGAAATAGAGTAAGATAAAAAATTTCATAATAAAATATCATCCCTCATAACCGCTAGTATGGACAGCACGAACATATCAAAGCATTCTTTATGGGCAATAGAAAAAAGCACCCTCGAAGATAAAAGAATTTTTCGGTATTTATATTCAGTGACATCACAGAACACAAGAACGAATGTCAGATTTGAACAGATATTTGCTTGAATGGAAATTCAAGATGTTCCATCGGAATTTACAGCCTTCCAACATGGATTTATACAGGAAGTTTACTAAACAGACGGCCAAATTCAAGGGTGATTTTTGGGTTATTTTAAGAATTTTTTGTCCTTTGATGATTTTCGGAATGCCGCTTTGTTTCGAACATAGAAGGCGGTAACACACGAAGGTTTTTGGTTCACTGGCTAATTGAAACGGTTTTTCTACCAGGAAAACTTACCGGTGAGGTGTATCGAAACTTTTTGGAACACTCGCCACCTGTCTTTCTAGATGATATACCACAGGCAACAAGAAATGTAATGTGGTTTATGTACGATGGTGTGCCAGCGCATTTTTGTGTGGATGCTCATGAGTTTTTAAAGACCGAAATTTCAAGACCGCTGGATTGGTCGAGGTGGACCTCATTTATGGCGTGGTCGATCCCCGGACGTAAATAAATTTTTATCATTTGGGTCATCTGAAGTCATTAGTTACACTACTCAGTCGAAAATGTAGAAGATTTGAGAAATCGGATAGTTAATGGGTGTAATGCAATAAGAAACAACCTTGGTGTTTTCGAAGGAGTTCGGCAGTCAATGAGGTTTTCCTAACTATACGAACGGAAATCAAAAAATAATGGTGTACATTTTTCACAGGAAAACCGTCATGTATTTGCAAAAATCATTATACACATTTTGAACGATGAACATTGATCTACTTCTCAACATATTCACATTTAAGCATTTGTCCCAACGAGAAACCAACTTTTTAATAAACCAACCAACCAAAAAAAAACGGCAAGAATATTAAAAAAATGTTAAACCTATGATATTTCATTTTATTCGTTAAAAAATTTATTTCAGTCAGCTCTCTCCTTTATTTTTGTATAATTTCGGCCATTTCGTTGGCAATTACATCTACTTCAAGTTTAGAAGATGAGGAAATCATTTCTGAGCTTTCAGGTTCTTAATTACCCGAATTTAGTCGAATTTGGTAGGTTATCTCCTTCAAACGTTAAAAGAAAGAGTGGGTGGGTTGAACTCTCTATTCTTTGTAGAGATTATTCATTTGATATCTCTAACCCCTTGATCCCTCAACTTCTCCAGCAGTGATCATCGGAGAGAGTCCTAAGCCTACTGGTGAAAAGACCCCTGCAGAAATCGAGGGTAGGATCTACGAATACATTATCTTCATCCCATTTAATGTTTTAATTGTAAACAAAGCCTGCGCTTGTTTAGCCGAAGCAACCTCTATAAGCATACAGCCATCTGGTGGACGCTCCATGAAATTTCGGCTTGCCATCATTTGCGTATCCAACAACCTCATTAATAGTTCGCTCTACTTGAAAGTGAATATAACCCAAAGGTTGATGGTTGGTTGGTTGGTTAGAATTTTAGGGCGTCGGCTGCTATGGCCATTTTGCGCCCGACAGAAAGTTTAAAAACCAGTTTATAAACCCCCTAAAAAAAAAGGAATTAGATGAAAAACATTCATAAAAACGTGAATGATAAAGATTAAAAAACAATAAAAAATATGACTATGAGGATTTTAAAATCACTAATAAATTTAGAAACAGACTTTTTTCCCATGGTTCTCCCATAATATGACATATCAATATAGGGCAGTGTAAATCATTAGTGTGTAAAGGGCACTAAATAAAATAAAGTAAAGTAAAACATACGCTTAATGGTCAGATATATACAATGCAAAAACAATAAAAGGATGACTAAATGAATTTAAAAACATGAATAATTTTTAAAAATAGAAACACTTTTTTAAAAATCATAGGGTTGTTCCCCAATAAAAAATCTAGTGAATAATTCAGCCCTAATGAGCGTCGTAAATTAGTGTGTAAAGGGCACTGTATGAGAATATGTTTAATAGTCAGCCTTGCTCCACAGGAGCACAATGGAGCTGGGTCCTTTCTTAATAAATAGCCGTGAGTAAGACGACTGTGACCAATCCTAAGCCGAGTAAGAACAACATCTTCTCGCCTGTTTGTTAGACAAGGTATGGACCACGGTGTGATGGCACGCTTTATTTGAATATAACCCAAAGCATTTCCCATCTAATAACTAAGATTTTTACAGTCCAATGCCCTTTTTTATCTTCTGCCTTCTCATTTATTTTACTGTTTGCTGCTTTGTTTTCCGTTTAGATAAATGTTAAATTCAGCGCCCTCGCTTCTCACCAACTACCGAGCCCAACAAGGGGATGCACATTGGTACCAAGAATGCGGGAGGATATAGGCTTATTCTAATCCAAAGAGGCCCGAGCAGCCGATCAGTCTGAACGGTTAGTTTCAGGTTACCGTTCTTTCAAAGATGCTGGTGCCAAAGTGGTGTTTTGTTCCAGAATAGCCTTCCCGCAACCACCAGGTCCCCCTTTTCCCCGAATACGGGTCGATGCGCACGACGAACACGCGGATGGACATACTGGTCATACAAAAAGCTTCATAAACCTCTGTTGCGAGCATCCGTCCCTGGGCACGTACACAACCGACTGGACGAATTTTATCTGACCCCTCAGCTAAGGCCTGTTTGTCATGGGTGGTTTATCTGGCATAGCCCTTAGCATTCACTGAGGCACTCGAATCCCTCCACCATAGAATGCGCGAGGGATATTAAAAATTATACGAGATTTCCAGCATTACTTGCGCAAAGGCGGACATTGTTTTTAGCTGTGGCTTCAGTGTGTATGCTTCGCATTGCATCATTAAAATGTTTAAGATTTACGATGTTGCCACCGACTATGAAATGCGGTCGGTTATCGGTCATTTCATAGCAAGAAACATTGGCAGTATCGGACATTCAACGCCAGATCTGTACCGTCTGTGATTGGTAAGTAAGTTGGAGATTTAGGGCGCGTCAACTACTGTGGTATAGTGTACGGACCTAAAACTTATCGTAATCTGGATTTTCCCCCAGCCCTCCGGACTCTGTGGGCAGGAGTTTTCCCCATTCAATCAGGTTAACCAGTGTTGTCACTTCTCAACAATGCAAGCCCATACTCCTCTACACAAACAAGAGCTTTAATCAATATTTTGGTTGGAAACTTGACCACCCGCTTTACAGTTTGGGCTTGTGTCCAGTGACTATCACATAACGGAGTTCGTCGACGACCAGTGATTAAGCGAGGATGAATTGAAAACTGCAATAACGGCGTGGCATTTCTCCAGTCGGTAAATTAATATTAAGTGGGGATGCAGAAGCTTATTAAGCGCTATGACAAGTGTTTAAAAAAAATTAACAGTACGTAAATTTGTTAAGATGGCGGACGAGGTTGCTCGCAGTTAGTTTGCTCTCTTGGAATGAATTGGATTCCTATTTTATTGCTATGATGGTCTAATTGCTCTCATCTCCCCTTTTATGTGGAAGTATTTCTGGACAGTTTTGTGCTGTATTGTGTGTTTTTGTGACTTACTCTAAAATGCCGAAGGAAGATAAAAATGCTTCGTCTCTTCGGAAACCTTCTACCCGGCACAACCCCGTCGACTCTCCCGGGAAGACTTCAGCGGATGAGTCCATTGAGTCAGCCATTGAGTGAGGTATCGCAAAATATTTTGATAATTCCTCCAATTTGGATACTCTAGTTGATTTAATGCTCTCAAAATTTAAGGAGAAACTCGACTCTGCTTTACTGGATCTTGCTGCTCGTATTTCTGCTAAGGAATCTCGTTTAAACTACATTGATTCTCATCTGTCATCGCTCGATTCGTCCCTGGCCCTGCTCTCTCAACCTAATGCGCCAGATAATCCTATCATCCCAGTTCTCTCTACATATACTGACCCGCTTAAAGCACAGGTTCATGACATTGAACAATACACTCGCCGAGCTAATTTCGTCTTTTTAATTTGCCAGAAGAACCGTCTGAAAATCTATCGGACAAATGCCGTGAGTTATTTGCGTCTAAACTAGATGTCCTACTCAGTGTCACCGATTTCTCGGCCATACATAGGCTGGGTTCCCGTTCTTCACAGAAGGCCCGTGCGGTGATCATACAGTTTGCTTCTCCAGTGCTGAAAGACCTTATTCTAAAAAATCGTCATAAGCTGCGTGGCTCCGTATTTGTTATCGTCGAAGACCTTACTCCTTACCGGTTTCATCTCCTAAATGCGGCCAAATCTAAGTTCGGACCCAGGAATGTATGGTCGTACGGTGAAAAAATAATGACCAGGAATTCGACTGGCAAGGTAGTCATAATTCGCTCAGTTAGCGATTTCCAGCTTGTAAATTAATAATTCGCTTTGTATTTGAATTTTTTTTTATTTTGTCTTCGAATTGTCTTTTTTGTGGTGTTTTTAATATCAGTTTTAAAGTTATTTTTTGGTATTATTATCTTGTGTTATTTTCTTAGTTTTTGTTTATTTTTTCTTCTTTCATCTTTGCCTGTATGCCAACCTTCACATTCCAGACAGATTAGTTACTTTTTCTAGACTGGCCATTTTTCACTCTTATCTGGATTTAACGGATTGGCTTGACATTTTGGGCACCACTGAGGATGTTGATGTTCTAATGGAGAGGTTCTTATCCCATATCTTCGTTATTTTCCTTTTATATTACCTTCTCCTTGTAATATTAATCGTCCTTTCAAAAAGCCTTGATGAACACATACATTTTGAATTTAATTTCTCATAAGAAAGCTTTGTATTTGAGATTCCGTCGTAACCCGTGTCAGCGAACCAAAACCAAATTTCAATCCTCCTCCAATTTTGTCCGTAGCATTATTAAGTCCCCTAAACACTCTTATTACGCCCAGTTCTTCCAAAACATCTCGAATAATAGAGCTAAATGGCGTTCAATTAACAATTTGATTAACGGCTCTTCCTCTGTTACATCCCCATTTGCGGATCCTCATAATCTCAATTCCTTTCTCCTGTCCGAGTTCCTAGAGACACTGTTCGGTCCGTCTTCTGATAGTTCGGTCCTTTCTCAGCCTATCCTTTTGAGGTCCCTTCTAACTACTTTTCTTATTTTTGTTCCCTGCCTCTCTGGAAGAGACAGCTAAGGTCAATCATCAATTAAAATTCTCGTCTTCTCCTGACCCTCTTGGTCTACGTGCCGATATTATTTTCGTTTCATCTAGTTTAATCTTTCCTCTTTCTCACATTTTTAATGTTTCTATTTCTCAAGGAGCCTTTCCTAGGATTCACCGTCAAGCTAAAATTATACCCATCTTTAAAAATGGCGATTCTAAAGATTTTGGTAATTATCGGCCCATTTCCATTGTACCTCTATTTTCTAAAATTTTGTAAAGCTTTTTTATTAGCGTTTATCTCACTACGTATTTAGTAATAATCTGATTTCCTCAATGCAACACGGTTTCTTCCATAATCGCGGAATTGACACGATTATGGAAGAAATCTAATCTTCCACGCTTGTTACGAATTGATAGAATATGTTTCGTCTAACACGTCTAACAATAATCTTGTTTCTTTATTTCTTGACTACTCTAAGGCCTTTGACTCTATTCCTATTCATATCTTGATATACAAGCTTTCTCATTTTTATAACATTCGTGGTCCCCCGTTAAATTGGTTAACTGATTTTCTATCCGATCGTCTTTATACTTTATCTATATTTAACAAATCTTCTTTGCCTCTTATACATAATCGTGGAGTTCCCCAGGGTTCCGTTTAATCTCCGCTTCTTTTCAATGTTTTTATTAACGATCTATCTTATGCCCTTTCTCCCTCCTTTGCGATATTTTATACTGATGACGTTACTCTCTCTTTTGCTAATGTTTCTGTCTTGAATTTGCAAACTACTATTAACCATTCTCTCTCTATTCTAAGTAAATGGAATTCCGCTAATCACTTGTTGCTAAGTCTTAATAATACCAAGTACCTGGTCTTTCAACATCATAACACGTGCTTACTTGTGAGTACTAACCAGCACTTGTAACAATTTTGACTGCGTAACTCGGAAACTTCTCGTTGGAATTCGATCAAATTTTAACGAAATACAGTTTTATGTACCTATTATTCCTCCAAATTTCATTAATCTAGGCGTTACAGAACCTGAGTTATTAATTTGTTGATCTTAGTGGCGGCATTTTCATTTCTGTTCATATCTCGGTTATCGTTCAAATTCGGACCCATGTTCATAGGACTGTTCGTGTTTACCTTGACCTTTATAATACCCCCTTAAATTGTTTTACACATGATTTGAATCACCCTGTATATGGTAGTTTTGTTTTTGATACAAAACGTATCTTACTTAACGATCTACTTTTATCGTACACTGTATTAGAACTTCATTAACGGGAATTCATTTGATATCAAGGTTTATATTTTACTTAAAATGTGTCTATGTTTTTATATACGCCTATATATGCGTCTATATGCGCCTATGTGTCTGAACTGTCTGATATCAGGTTCCCGTCTTTCAGAGAAGCAGAGGCCAAATTGTTGTTCCGAAATAGCCTTTCTGTAACCACCAGGACCCCTTTCCTCCGAAAAAGGGGGTGGACGTACTGGTCACTCTGGAGCTAAAGGAAACCTCCGTTGAGAGCACGGATGCCCTGGGCAGGTCCACAACCAAACGAACACTTTAATAAGCATAGGCCCCTCCGCTGAGACCTGTTTGGTTGGTTGGTTGGTTGGTTTGTTTGTTTATTAACGTCCTTTTCAACTGCCATGGTCATTTTAGGACTGCGTTATAGGGGTCGGAAAATTTGCCTCGCAAGTGTTCTTTAGCGTGCAGCCGGCAAACGACTACACGGGACCAACGGCTTTACTTCCCTCAGAATTTTCCCCTAAAGGAAGTACGTGATCTCAGGATTTTCCCCCTGAAAAAATCCTCGTCGTCCTCGGCCGGGATCGAACCCGCGTCCTCGGGAAGACCTGTTTGGCATGGTACCTCTAATCAGCATAGACATTTATAACATGTAAATTATGTTTTTATTCACGGCTTAAGGAATCACGGAAGCACTCAAACCTTCCACCACTTCAAGATTATGCCCACGGAGGGGCATATGCGGATGATAGTGGTGTTGCATTGGATCTACGAGGGCTGTTCAATATTGAACGATCAAGTTTTTTTTTCTAAGAACACACCTTTATTCTTCCTCAGTTTTGTACTGGTCCTTCTCAAAGTTGCCCCCGTTGGATGCAATGCATTTGCCCAAACGGTTCAGACTGACACTCTTCAAGGACATGCTGGACACCAGATTTGGATAGGTCCTTCAGAATCGCCTCAGCAGCCTTCACCGCTGCTTCTCGTGATGGAAATGCCTCCCACGAAAGCGTTTCTTCACAGAAGGGAAAAGTAAGAAGTCGCAAGGGGTTAAATCTGGGCTATAGGGAGGGTAAGAAACACATTTTACATTAATTTTTATGAGATATTAAGCAACAACATTTGCCATGTGCAGCTGTGCATTATCGTGGTGAAGCACCCACGTTCTTTCACGGAAATGTAACCTTTTTCTCATGTTATGGCCTTGCAGAATTTTCAGGGCATCTCAGGACGCTCCTCTTTCTCAATTTCAGTGGCGGTGTTAATGTTTTCTTCCCTTAGAGCACACACTGGAGCACCAGGTCCGTCTTCCTTTGACATTGACTTTTTTCCCCTCTTTAAACATTTTAAACCATCTGCGAGCTGTATTGTTTGGAAGAACAGACTCCCCAGAGGCGTCCTGTAACATTGCATAAGCTCAGCTGAAGATTTGTTGAGACGAAAGTAAAATTTCATAGCAACTAATCCATTGCGGTGTAGGCCAAACTGAACATGTCTGGAGTTGCACTCCTCCCGCAGGTGGAATCGAATGCCACACCTTAAAACTTATTCTATATCTACATTACGCAGACTTAATCGGTTACTGCACAGTGCATTTCTGTTGCATTGAAATTGTCTGCAAAAAATTATGATCATTCTTAATTGAACAGCCCTCGTATGTACTCTGAAGAACAGAATGATTAAAAGCATGACTGAGCTTACTAAAGTCGGTGAAGCAAAATCTATTCGACGTCTTCAAAAAGGCAATATGCTTATAGAAGTAGCTTCTTCAAGGAAACTGAAGCTATTTTTAGGTTACAAATCGAAAGTAAACGTTTTCCTGCATCCTACTCTAAATATTTTAGGGAAGTGTTCCTTCGTATAGACCTGGGAAATCCCTTGGATGAAAGAACAGCGAATTAGAGACGTCAAACGGATCATTTCTCAGTAAATGGAGAGTTAAAACATACTTACTCCTTCTTAGTAATGAAGGAGTAAGTATTCATCTAACTCTGCTACTATTTGCGGGCGAGGATTAGGCCCTTTTTGCCTATCGCTTACGATGTTATCAATGTTTAAAATTTGGCCACACTTTTGCACTTAACAGCATGTGTGGCAAAGAGGGACAAGTACGGGAGAAGTCCATTTGTAAGCTGAGAAAGAGATACAACTAATACGTGCGCGAAACAATTGCTGGTTGAAATATGTTACTCACCTTAATGTAAATATTAATATTTGCAATATAAGAAAATGCTAAATTTCGTGTCTTTAAAAATAAACCGCGTAAACGAAAAAAGTTGAGCGCACATAGCATACAAAGACTCCATTGTTACGCCATAGTTAAAACATGCGGAACTTCTTTCCTTCACTACTCAACTTCACACAAAAGCGACGGAACAATTTTCTACGAATTTATTGCAGACAAATTGTTTGTGTTCCAAGCTTCTAAAAAACTTTTTTTTAATATATTATTTATGTATATATTAAATTAATGTATTATGTATTTTAATTTAATTTCTATTAATTTAATGTATAATTTAATTAATGTAAAATTTAGTTTAATGTATTTATTTTGGTGTATTATTAAAATTAGCTAATTACTATCCAGTATAAAAAAAATCTGTATAGTAATTAATAAGCATTAACTTATTTTTTTATTTTATTAATTAATTCGGTAATCTTCGTAAATTTGCCGGGGCTGACGTCATTTATTCGCGAGGGAACCGAGGGCAAGCCTGTAGAGTAATGTCGAGTGATAGCCCTTAATAAGATCAGCGGCCGAGAATACGTTGCGTGGATAAGGGGTATATCGCGGTGCTGTATGGTTTTAAACAAAATAAATATTCATGGGTGCCTATCTCATCTTATAAATTATTTCTTGACGAATAACTGTACATGTATAGCAAAATTAAAGTTTTGTGTTTAATAACATCGCTGTAACTGCAATTCTTTGGCGACCGCCGTTAACAATTTTACTTCGCTATGCCATCGCCAAGCTTGCGAGAAAACAAAGTTCTCCGTACACATTCGTATGGTTCCCTTGTTAGTATTAAATAAAAATTTAACTGTAAATTTTGACCTGTATAACTTAGAATCTATGTCCTGATGAGAAGTACACACATTTATTCTTTTAGCTCCAGATCTCAATCCGATTGAACATTTGTGAAATGAGCTGGTAAGGAATATTCCCTTCACGCCTTCACGTCTTAGTTCGAAAGCTACGCGATATAGTCATTTCTTCATGGTGCAATACCTGAGAAACTCTTTTATCATGTTTAATCCACGCCTCGACGAATTCAGGCAGTTTTGAAAGCACGACGTGGTACTAGGGAAAACGGAAAGTGTATACATGATAGATTTCATAACTACGTTTCCCATACACTTTTGAATAAAAGTTGCATGAATAAACGATCCTGTAAATGAACATCTGAAAAATCATACAAAATTTAATATGATTAATTAAAAATTCTCTTCTAAACATAGAGGCATTAAATGATATTAAATCAGCAAAACACTTTCAATATCTTTGTGAATTTCGATTATTTTTCAGAAATATTGATCTCCAGCTCAGGAATGAAGTTGTCTTCTTTAGGGATTCCAGTTTAGGCTCTTCCCTGGAGTATTATTTCGTACGTTTCGCTTATCACGCGAGTTTTTCCGTTTTATTGGGCGTTTATAAGATTTTTGTTATTTACATCAGGGCTAACATTAAAATCTTTCAACCTTTTTCGCTTTTTGTTTGATCATCATCGCTTTTTGAGGGTTGACACTTTCATACGTGCTGACCCTGTTTTAGAGGCGTTAAAGAGAGATCGAATCTCAGTGCGGTAAAGACCATGTCAGCACCATGAATTACAGAAATAATTATCAATAATTGTTTGTAAGCGTCCACAGCGTGATTTTTTAACTAAACAAACTAAAAAGAGTTAATAAATTCATTCAATGTCATTCATTTAACGTCTCTTTTTTAAAAATCTATTCGTGACTTCGCTTTAGAGCTATATACATTTTAATAAATAAACCTTTACACGGAGTGCATTAAATGAATTAAAATGACAAAGTAATATTTGGAAACTCTTTCTAGTTTGTTTACTTAAAATAATATTGCTGTGAAAGCTTACAAACAATTAGGATTAGCATTAAAACATTAATGATTCGATCTCTCTTTAACGTCTCCTCTTCTACACGGCATTAGCATAAGAACAGATTGTATTATGGGAATGAGATAACTTAGCATCAAGATACGAGCAGTTGCTCTTTTGCACATAATGATTGAATTTAATTCTCGGGCAATTGCAGGAACCGTAATGATTTCCAGATACTATAATTGCAGTTTTATAGTTTCCAGATACTTTAGGACAAACGCCGCAGCTAAGTTGAATGTTGTTTTTTTTTTTTTTCTTGGGCGTTTCAACTGCGTGGTCATTTGCGCCCAAAGAAGGATAAAGAATACACTATATGTAAAAAAAATTAAAATTATATATATCAAAACAAACAATTATACACTAACAAAATGGAAACGGCATGAGACAAATATCAGGTCGTTGCATATCAAATGTCGGATTTCGAGGTGGTTTCCGTGCTTCAGCAAGTACCCATAACAAAGTGGTATATTCCCAGAGATAAACCTATCAGCAATCAGTTGTGTGAAATTTGCATGTCTGCGATGGTATTTAATAGCGTTTGGACCCAAGCGAAGATAGTCATGACTTCATACGAATTACGTGTGATAACGCATTACGAGTTCAGGTTGAATCACACTGCATCCAATGACTTTCGAAACGTCAATAAGGTATTCGGTGTAGGCACCATAAACGAACGTACTGTCTAAGGTTGGTTCCGAAATTCCGGGCGGGAGTGACGGACTTAGCAAATGAGCCACGTGGCAGACCGCCCAACGTGTTGAATGACGCTGATGTGAAGCGATCTGTGGAAGACGACCCGTCAAAAACTGTTCGGGACCTTGCAGGGGATCATGCTGTATCAGAGTCGACTGTCAGTAGACACCTTAGGACCATCGGCAAGGTGAAAAAGCAGGACAAATAGGTCCCACATTAACTTACGGAAAACCAAAAAGAGCGTCGGTTGGAGGTGTGTACGGAATTGCTTTTGCGCCATGAAGAAGCGGGGATTCTTGATCGCATTGTCACCTGCGACGAGAAGTGGCTGGATGCTGATGAACCCCCACGACAGTCCCCTAAACCCCCGTTGCACCAAAGTCCAAAGATTAAAACATCTCTACGATAAACTGCAAGAATATTAAAAAAAGTTAAAACTACCCAAAAAATTTCATGGGTTGAACCTCTCCATTTTTTCTAGAAGTTATTCGTTTGATAACTCCTTGATCCCTCAACTTCTCCAGCAGTGTATCATCGCAGAGTCCCTAGTCTACTGGTGAAAAGACCCGTGCAGAAATCGAGGGTAGGATGTAAGAATACAATCTTTATTCCATTTAAAGTTTTAATTTTAAACAAAGCCTGCGCTTGTTTAGCCGAAGCAACCTCTATAAGCATACAGAAATCTAGTGGATGCCGCATGGATTTTGTCTTGCCATCATTTGCGTACCCAACAACCTCATTAATAGTCCGCTTTACCTGATAGTGAACATAATCCAAAGAATCTGCCATTAAGCATTCGAAAATTGTTGTTAATGGGTCACTCACTTTCATTTAGAGAGTGAAACGAGAGGACGAATAATTGGACAATTGGAAACAGGCTAATACCAGGTTGAAGTGTTTCGGCGCTGAATGTGTCAACTAGCGTACTTTCAAGAGTGTGGATACGGTTCCGACTAAATGGAAACAAACGCAGACACTTTAGTCAGGGTCGTCCAAAGGTAAACCTCGCCCTGAAAAGACCGCTACCTTGCTCTATCTGCCCTTAGAATAAGCGAAGCACATCCAGGGACATTGTCAGAAAATTGTCAACGGCCACTGGGGTTAATGTTTCCAGGCGAGAGTATCCAAGAGACTCCACGAGTTGGCCTACATGCTCGACGACCGATAAGGTGCATTCCGTTGTTCCACGGACACAGTAGGAACATGCAAATGGAGACAAATTATGTTCTCGGATGAGTCCCGGTACACCTTCGACTCTGATTCTCGATGTGTTCACATTTGGAGAGAGCGTGGAAGTCCGTTCAGTCCCGTTAACATCATTGAACATGACTACTACGGCGGTGGTGGCATGATGGTATGGGTGGGCATCATGATGGATTCCCATTCACCGCTAGAAGTCTTCGACTCAGGGGCCATGACTGGCTAGGTGCACCGCGATAGTAAAACGCGAAAACATGTTAGTCTCTTCAGGCTGGTTCACAACCCGGACCTTTTAAGTTAGTTTGACCCTTCAGCTAAGGCTTGGGTGCTCCTATCCACCATTGCCCTTAATCAAAGAGGCACTCAAGCCCCTCCATCAGGTCAAGCTTGTATAAGCGTTTATGGTGTTTTATCATCTACAAGCTTTTCCAATTGCATAATGAGAGTCATGGCGTTTACAGACTTCATTGGTATGCTCTTCTTTAACACAACCGCACAGGAACGGCCAGAACCATTACCAACGGAGTGGAGCAATCTTTTCATCTCTTGATAAGTAAAAGTGTTCTTAACTTTAGTTGCCTAGATTTACTTCTCAGTTTAGGACTGGACAATCACGCAAGTATACTTTTTGTGCCTCTCTTTGCCACGTATGGCAAAATTTCAGGCATTGGAAGCAACGCAAGGTTAGGCACGTAAGGTCTAATCCGTACCCTGAGATAACCTAGCCTGATCAAGTCAGGGAGGTTAGACCCCTCTATTATAAACAAAATGGAACGCCCCATTCTTTCTCGAACACCTTCGTCCTTCAATTTTTTTTATCAACAACAAAAACAGAAAATTCTTCAAAAGATGTTCCATCCACCATGTCCACAACGATAAGCCTTGGGTCTTCGACTTCATTACTACTTTAACTTCCCTCACCAAAAACATTGTTTTCCATAAGATAAATCTTCAGCCTCCTCGCGTCCAATCCACCCCGAGCCATTGAGATGCCCAGGAATAGAGAATATAAGCATCCCTAAAGCCGAACCTCCTTGGAGCTCCGACTTCTGGTTGTTTGTGCAGTATCTTGGAATTTGCCTCCAAAGATTGAAAACCATCTTCCTAGGAAATCTTCTACCTTACAAACTGGGTTTGGATTTGACCCGGGATGCTAGATAACGCACGTCTTTATAGACTGGTTAATTTTCACTATTTGCACAATTGCGCGATGACTGAATGCGACCAAAGTAAATAACATTTTTATTAATTTAACCATTACTTCTTCTCCTTACTGCGACTAAATAGAAAATGGGGTATATATCAGTTGGGAATGGGGTCTCCAAAAAATACATTCACTTACACTGGTCGCGTGATCAGTCATCGTGCGACGTGTGGATAAGATCAATTAACCCGAGTTCTGATTGGAAATGTACTATTATTATACTATTAACTATAAACTCTGTTCAACGAGAAGGTTTCATTCCAACTTTCTTTTTCTACATTATAAATACCGAAAATTTTGCATCTGAAATTTACATTGTACTGCAATAAAATCATAACTGATATTACTTACCATTTCTTCATTATTGTAGCTTTCTTCATTTACATCATTGGGAACAATCATTTCACTATATCTTTCATTATTATTATCCTTCTTCCTCACTTCCCTTTTACGAAATTGTTGATTTTGCATATTAAGGGCTCTTTTATTATCCTTTAAGCATACACCGTTTTTTCTGTTTGCGTAAAACGTTAACTAACAACGCTGAACGTTCGCTCTCTGTGTTCGATACGGCTTAACGCTGCTAAGGACAAACAAAGAAAGACCCGGCGCTCAAACAATACCATCATACTAACAAATGGATGTGCTGTCCCTTATTGTTAATTGCAATTCTGGACTCTTCTATGGAGAAAATAACCTGGAGCTTAGTCTACAACACGGTCTATAGATATTCATGGTCATCGAGCTTCGGCCATTTTCCATTGTTTCGAGAAGTTAAGGAAAACAGATCGCGCCAGGTGCCGCATAGATCGCACCAGGGGCGAGTTTTTGGACATTTGACCGCGATGTAACTAACAACGAAGTGACGTCAACTTCATTGTTAAAGGATAATTTAACAATGTCAATTGCTTTTATATGACGCAATTTTGACGTATGAGCGTTGCTTATTATACCGCGATCTCAAGTCCAAAAACTCGGCCGAGGGCCGACCGTGACCTGCGATAGAGGTTTTTCATTGAAACTGAAAATGAAAGTAAAGTTTCTGTCTGTCGATAGGGCGGCGCTGCAGGCGTTTTTGGGCCGATTGTACATGCAGCGCCACTTTTCAATAGAGTTCCCGCCCTATTGGGAGCGAGAAACTTTAGCTTCATTTTAACAATGGAGCTCGATGACCATGAATATCAATAGACCGTGGTCTACAATGATAAGAGAAAACCTGCCCATTTGCCTTCCTCCATTGTTAAAACTGTGTCTCAAAAATTAGTCGTAAACAGCAGGATTTAGCACCGTCTAGCGATAAAATTTAACAATTTTAGAGACGCCTGTTGTCAAATTATGAAAAATGCTAAAATTGAATCGAGGTTATTTGACTTTTCATACAGAAAACTGATTTACAGTGTTATTTTTTGTCGAGGTGTGAATGGCAGTTTTTTTCTGTCATAATAGGCAATGAAACGACTGAAATAATGTTAAGTGTTGTTGCTAGGCGGTGCTAAATCCTGCTATTTGCGACTGATTTTTGGGAACAAGGGTGGAAGGGCAAATGGACAGGCTTTCTCTTATCAAGGGGTGAGTTCGGAGAACAGCAAATTCTCCGTGAAACATGAGAGAATTTGAGAATTCACGTACGTCTCGAACGCCTCAGTGACTTCTCGGTTATATTGGTGGATTATCCAGTATGGAGAATGTGAGCTCGACTGATCATCTTTCTCAAAATCATATGCATTGTGAGTTAAATGAGCAAATGTGGGAGACCAATCATGAGGGAGAGGAAGAAGAAAATACTCTGCTGTGTTTTGGAATGCAAAGAAAATTCTTTCATTGAAAATTCGTTTTAAATTTATAATGAGAAATAAAACGAACTAAAAAGGTGGAATATTGAAACACTAGTCGTGCGAAACTAAAATGAAAAAAAAAATTAATTCAGCCAAATGAAGATAAATTATGAGCATATCTTGTTCATTAAAAAGCCTATATTGATTTACTTTATCTAAAGAAAGTATATATTTTAATAATTTACTTTGTGAGACATTTTTTAAACATTTTACAGCATATTGCTGTCATTTACAAATTTTATTACAACTTAATCTGGTTTTAGTTTTACTCTAAATTTGATTGGTCGTCGCCATCCAACGTCATTTTCACTTTTTCCACTAGCTTTTGGCGAGAAAAATAAGTGGAAAGAAAAACGAGGAAAAAATTAATTCTCCGTGCAATCCCGAACGCCGTGAATTCACTGGTGGTGGTTTCTCGAATGACAAAGTGGAAATAGCGGAAAAAGTGTCTGTTCTCCAAACGCAGCCATTGTAGGCTATCCCTGGAGTAAACATCGATCATGGTTATTGAAAGTTAGTGGTTGTTCAACTCCGCCTGGAAAGGCTATTAACGCTGAAGTCTACCACCAGGTACCACTGAATGACAAAGTAGTTTATTTTCAATATACACTGTCATATCAATGAATTATGACCAGCACCCCTTCAAGGCACACGCATGGTTCTCCCCAAAAAACGATTACACATTGCAAAATTTGCATAACAGGCTGAGAAAGCTTTAAATCTGGTGCATCAAACGGCAGGTGCACGAGCCTCAAGATGGGTAAACGTCCGGATTTAACGGACATCCAAAAAGGGCTGAAAATATATTGTCGCAGCAAGGGTGGCACCATCTCCGAAACTGCGCGATTTGTGAACTGTTCACGGTCCGCTCTAGTCAAGGTGTACACAGAGTGGACAGCAGGGACAGAAACCGCGTCCCAACGCCATCACTGTAAAGGGTCACGAGCCATCGACCAACGGGGAGAGCGGCGCCTACGACGACTCGTAAATGGTGACAGGAGAGCCACAGTCCATCAACTGACCACCAGATTCAACAGTGGTTCCAACAGACGTGTATCCGACATTACCGTTGAACGCACCCTGCTACGGATGGGCCTGAACAGTCGACGCATGGTTGCTGCATCCCATGTTGACCAGGGGTCATCATGAACGACGCCTAGACTTTGCATGTGAGCACCGCATTGGACCGCAGACGAGTGGGCTAAGGTCGCCTTCTCCGACGAGTCAAGGTTTTTGCTCCATAAGATTGACGGGCGATGGCGAGTGCGTCGTGAACGCCATGAAAAGAAACTGCATGAGGCTATTGTGGGGGCTGGTGGGGGCAGTGTGCACGTGTGGGGATCTTCTGTTGGGAGACGTTAGGCCCACTGATTCGTCTAGAGGGCAATTTGAATGTCTGCGGCTATCTGTCAATTGTTGCGGACCAGGTCAACGCCTCCTATAAAGAAAGCCTCGGCACTGAAACGTCATACATTGTTACATCATCATAAGTCGACCAAATTTAGAGCTTATTATTGGTAGAAATGCGGACGAAGTAAGATGATGTAACAATGGATGACGTTTCAGTGCGGAGGCTTTCTTTATAGGAGGCGTTGACCAGGTGCACTCGTACATGGTCACGATGTTCCTCCAATGAGATGGTGTGTTCCAGCAGGACAATGCACCCTGCCACAAGACACGTCTCCTTCTGGATTGGTTCGAGGAACACTCTACTGACTTTCGAGTGCTTCCTTGGCTCGCTAATTCGCCGGACATCAATCCAATCGAACATCTGTGGGAGCACCTCGATCGCCATGTACGGCAGCTGGACCCTCCACCTATGACTCTTGAAGCTCTGTGGGCAGCGCTTCAAGCGGAATGGACTGCCATACCATCGGACACATACCGCGCACTTCTTGCGTCCATGCCACGATGCCTAGCAGCAGTTATAGCGGCGAAGGGTGGCTACTCCCATTACTAAGCAGGTGGTCATAATTCAATGATATGACAGTGTATTGTTTTGGAACTGAATTTAAATAAAAAGTTAGAAAAAATTGTTATTTAATTTTACATAATCAAAAAATTAAATTTAGTGAATATACACTATAGAAGACGGATTTACAATCCAGAATATTTTCAAAAAGTATTTTTAATGTATATAAACATTATTTTGACATTACAATTTAAATACTTATTTAGTATCCATTTTAATCAATAAACTCATGAAAGACAAAAAAAAATCTAAAAAATATTAAAAAATTTCAATAATCATAATTAGATTTGAAGTTTTAATAAGCTAAGGCGCAGGTCTCGTGATAATTGCTGGCGAGTCGTGGGGTCGAATTACGCTGATGGCATTGATATTTGTTCTTGTCCCATTACTAACGAGCTTGAAAGATCAAGCAAAATCTCTATAGCTGATCCTCTGCTAGCTTAAATTTCAAAAAAAACCCAACAAAAAACAGAGTATAAAAAAACGACTTTAATGAAACTTTCACTATCGCCTAGCTATATCAGTCCATATCTTAAAAAGTACCGAACCGATTTTGATGAAACTTGGATTTATCCCTAAGTTGAAAGATACTTAATCCAATAAAAAAAAGAATTATTGCAATTCGATTTCTAGTTTCTGAGAAACACGTGGACAAACATACATACATACATACATACATACATACATACATACACGCACGTATGAAATTTGGCAAACTAACATATTTGAAAGTCCACATAGACTAACATATTCTATGTGCAATTCCAACAATATTATCGAATTGATAACCTCCTTTTTTGAAGTCGATTAAATAGATCCTATGATTATTTAAGCTATTATACGTATTAACCATCCAAGATATAACATCCTGGAAACCGAAAAGATAACAGAGAAAGAAAAAGATTTGTCGAAATGCAAATCACATGCTCATAATGATTGAGAAGGCGTGAAATCCTTTCGAGAAAGCGCACGTTGCCATTTCAAGAGTCTTTCTCCATCGGAAGGATTAAAAAGATCAAAATGAAAAGAGGCATGAAGAGAGACAAAATCCACTCATTTATGGAATTGTGCTTTCCTTTCTTATTTTGTTTGTTACTATGAAAAGAGACCTTACAGTACGCCATTATAGTTTAAAACCAACTTTTTGGCCTTTAATTCCGCCTTCATCAGGGTACCAGAGAAATGGCTAGCAGCCCTTATATAGTGAGACAGTAAATGAGGAAACTTAATACCCTGAAGAAGGCGGGATTAAATAGCGAAACTAATTGGTTTTAAACTACAAATATGTTGTACTGTCAGGCCTCTTTTCTTTTTGTATTTAAACACAGTACAAAGAACAATATTTTTACAGATTAAAAAGTTCCCTTATATCTTTGCTACAATCATAGGCAGACTTATGTCCAGTTACTACACATCTGAAAAGCATTTTAAGAAAATACTTAAAATATACGGTAAGAAACTTACTTGACGTTGAGCGATCAAGTGAGAGCAGCTTCCCCAAATTAGGTTTTAAAAAGTTAAAACTTAGAAAAAATGTTGATAAATTTCAATTATAGCCAATTTTAGGCCCTTAGGCACACCTTCCATCCGTGTTTCTCGGATGGGATAACGAGTGGGGGTTCGGCTCAATGGGTGGTTGCATTGAGGCTTTACTGCTGTTTGTTTGTTTGTTTTTCTCAAGAAGACAGACACAATTATAAAGTAAACATTTACTAACAACGTAAAAGAGGAAAAATGTATAAAATATACAGGGTGATTCTGAAAAAGTGTGTATAAAGTGAGCACTGTTACGATTTTGAATGCGTAACTCGGAAACTACTGGTTGGAATTACGATCAAATTTTAACGGTATACACAGTGTCACAAAGTATTGTGAACAAACGCGAGCGCGGTCGCGAGCGGCATGCAATTTCGGCAACTCTACAGACTTGAGCTTACTGGGCGGAGCTTCTCCTATGCCATTACACAGGCACCGCCATCTAGAGAGAAACAGAGAAACGCCATCTTTTAGGTGGCGTTGACACAGGTCGCAGATTACTTAAGTAAAAATAATATTTGAAATCTTATAAATTTAATAAAGACTCGTTTGTCGCGGCTCCCGATAGGAAAATAGTTAACGTTTTTGACTATCATCTGTGTAGCTAGGTTCGATTTCCCTTTCGGTGACTTTTTTCCTTTTCAAAAATTATTTTATATGTTTCTTCAATATTAAATAATATCGAGAATAAATAGCAAATGCAAAGATGTAAAAAGTAAAAATGAAAATATAAAAAAAAAATTAGTAAATAAAATAAAATAACAAACATAAGTAAGCTTACGTAAAAAGACAATTTACAATTAAAAACTTAATAATGATTTTTTTTCTTTACTCTTATCACAGCTCTCTAATCATGTGGGCTGTGATTCTGCATACTTGGTTGCATTTAAATTATCTTATTCTGTTATTAGTTTCTTCATTTCGTCCAACTTACTTTGTTAATTTTCATACGGATTTTCATTTTCTTTGCATTTTTATAACTTTTAGCATGCCTTTATCTTGTTCATTTTGGGGTTTTTTCCCACCTCTTATTTTACAATTTTTTCCCAATACATTCTAATTTTGTGCTCTCTGTAATTATGTTTGTTCTATAATGTTTTCTAATTGTTCTTTCATATTTCATATTTGTATTTGTATCATCCAGTGGTGCAAAATAACTTGAGATAACTAGTGGTCTCCCGACTCAATAGATTACATAATGTGTATTAATCCCCATTTTTTGCTAGTTTTATTTTAATTTTAAATGGTATATTTTATTATTTTTAATTATTATTATGAAAATACACTAGTTTCACGTTTTTCTTTTATTTGTCCAAGAAAATAAATTTTTTTAAGCTTCTGCCAAAAACCCAACCTCTCAATGGAGAGTACCAATTGAGATATTTTCTTCTAATTATTTTACTTTATGCATTCTAATCTGTAATTATTCTCCTGTCATGACATATGTAGTAAAATATAAAAATCATCTTTATTAAAATCGTTAAAATCGCAAGATCACTTACAAAAAACATCAAGCACATTAAAAACGATGTGCGCACAGTATTCAAGAAATACTACGCTTGTCTAAGTTTGTTCAATGGTAAGCCGGACAAACGTAGTGGAATCATGGCACTCAAATGCCGCAAACCTTCTTGATCCCACTTGCTGGACTGTTTTTTCTTTTCTGTTTCAGAAGACTTTATTTTTCGAAATAATAATTTAAAACCAATAAAACCTAATAAACCTGACTCTTCAATTAATCTTGTATTAAATTTATCTTCAGCTGCCATGTTCTGGTTGCGCCATCTCCTATCAATAATGTTAACTTGGACCAAAATTAAAACCAAAATATATTAGGATGAATTGAGATAAAATATCAGATCGTATTTTTGTATTTATTTTAGAAACATATCAGTGTTTTTCCGATGAAGATTTTCTGAAAGCTCTTATTTTCCTATTTTCCTCTTATTTTAGTTATTAGGCAACCGTTTTGAACGTCGGAATTACTTAAGCTGTTTCTACTACGTAGCCTGTGCAAATGACACGTCATAGGTGAAGCCACGCCCACAGAGCCCAAGTCTGTAGAGTTGCCGAAAGTGCGAGCGGCATACAAGCGCGTCTACTTAGGACTCTCAGCTTCAGGCGTCACCTGTTGACAATAAAGATATTAACTTGATTATTAATAGTGAGAGAGATCAGGTACAGCGTCGTACCGCCAACAGATGGCGGGACCGAAAGAGAACAAGCGGAAGAAGGTTGAATTTGCGCGAGAGCGCGAATTTGGAGAGGTGGGCGCATGCAAAAAGTGATTCGAGGAGAGTGTGGAAGCCAGCCGACGGAAGAGGAGCTCGAACCGGAGTTCCGCGAGGAGACAGGGAAAGAACTTTGAGTTCGAGGGACAGCTCCATGTGCTTTTGGCAAGCGAAGCCAGAGTAGGAGGCTTCGGACACGAATTGCCGGTATTGTGCGCGAGTGAACGTCGGTGGGCGTCGTGGGACTGCGAATCCTTTGAAGAAGGGAGAATGGCAGCAGCCTGCGCGTGAAACTAATGTGAGTGCTCCCATTTCTGTTTCTTCAGTCTCGTCGGGGAAAATCGTGCAGCCGGCCCGAGTTTTCGTCGAAGCAAGCCACGTCGCTCTCCAGGGAGATTGGTCGGAGAGGGCGGCCCATTGTCAAGATTCGTCGGAGAGGGCGGCCCGTCTTCCTCCGCTGGTAAAGTAGCCCCTAGGCGATCAAAATTTTGATCAAAATTTGCTTCAATATTGATGGAAGACCATATTGATTCAAATTTTGATCGTCTAAGAGTGGTTTGAAGCGTCCTATCAATATTGACGGACATTGATAGAAAATTATATTTTCTGCCGACTGAAGTGGGCAGGAGCACCATCGTGCTGAAACCACATCTGCAGCCGCATTAACAATGGCACATCGTCAAGCAGTTCAGGATCAACAAACCATATGAATGTCAGGTAGTTTTGCTTTGGTATTGAAGCAAATTTTGATCGTCTAGGAGGTTTTGTCAAAATTTGATTCAATATCAAGGTTATTTCCGAGACCGCGAAGGTTCCCTTCAATTGTTGCCTTATTTGCGAGACGGTGAAGTGAGAACATGGCTGACCAACCGAGCTCACCAAGCTCTCCAAGCTCCCCTTCTAGTGATCGGGATTTCACAACCCTGCTAATAGCTGCATACCGCGATTATCCGGAATTGTGGTGTGTGAAATCAAAAGGCTACTATAATAAAAACAAAAAAACAATTGCCATGCAAAAAATTGTGGATTCTTTAAAACAATGTAAACCAGACTTTACGGTTGAACAATTAAAAAAGAGAATTAACGCTATACGCACCAATTTTAATAAGGCCTATAAACATATCGAAAGCATGAAACGGTCAGGTGTAGCGGCAGAAGACATCCCAGAAACCAGTGTTTGGTACTACAACGATCTGATGTTTATTAAAGATCAGTTGGAGATAGCGGAAACTCAAAGTTCGGAGGTGAGTATAAAGGAGATTCGTCGTGGAATCGTCTGGCAGTTTTATTCCGTGCCAAGGCCATTCGTCCTAGGAAATTTGGTGGTGGTGACCAACCTTCCTGTACCTTTGACGGACGACGACGTCCTCGCAGAGGGTGGAACCGCAGCCCAGGAGGACGAACTTTGGACCGCAATTGCCCCGTGGGGGCTGACTGCCTATGTTACTGACGGTCTAGGTGCCCTGTACCGCATTCGAAGGTAAGCTGGCTGCCGTTTATATGACGACTTACTTTAACTCTCTTTCTTTAAGAATCAAACAGCGCCTTGGCCTCACGCAGCGTTGTTTGTTTGTTTGTTTTTGAGCTGGGGGCTGGTGTTTTCCTCTAATTAAGTTGTATTCCTTTGTATCATTACAGGTTCAGCTTGAGCTGGCCTTTTCTTCCCCCCGGCGCGTCGTTGCCATAGTCGGGAAGGAGTCTCTACAGAAAATATGGCATCTCACTGCAGCCTGTGTTCAGTCAGGAGCCTTTATGTACCCGTTTAAGGGAGGTAAAGCTCCTTGTCTTTCTTCACCAGTTGGAGACTACGCGTGCAACTGGTTGTGTTATTCTTTTTTTTTTGAACTAGACGGGAAGGTCTTATTTTTTTCGTCTTGTTGCCGTGTTAACGAAATAATCCTTTCACGGCGTTTCGGCAATTGGCCGCTTTCCTAATTCTGTTATTGATGTAAAGGAGTCCTTTTAAGACTCCTGGGATTGAATCCTCGTGATAGAGGACATTCCCCTTTCAGGCTTTTTGCCTAACTATGCACTTTTATATTATTTCATACTCATAATTAAGAGTTGTATTTCTTAGTTTCAGTTTAATAAATCTTTGTTCAAATTCAATATGCCTACATTGCTGTCCCTATTAAGCAGATTTAGATTATTTCCACTGCGCTCCATTCCTGCACGTGACACAGTTTTATGTACCCTATTATTCCTCCAAAATTCATTATTGTAAGCGTTGTAGAACCTGAGTTATTAACTTGTTGATCTTGGTGGTGGCATTTTTATTTCTGTTCATATCTCAGCGTTCAAATTCGGATCCACATTGTATTAAAAAAAATATTCATTCTGGTCACCTCTGTCATTGCTTACGGTTATACACACTTTTTCAGAATCACCCAAACTAATGCAGCTTTACAGAGCCGTCAAAATGAAACAATTTATTTTTGTCAATGTATAATTCAATTTTTGTGATTGTAATAAAAATTGTAATTTTATGTTGGTATTATTATTAAAATCTATTAAAAAATCATTACTATAAATGATTTATTTTCAATAATTATTTCCATTAAGGTAGAATTGTTAAATATATTCATTCATTTATTTATTTTTATTTAAAATCAAAAATATATTTTTAACACATTTTCCCTTTTTTAAGCTTACTAAATTAATATGTTTCATGTAAAGCAATCAAAGCCAAGAAAACCTCCTGTAGACAGACAGAATAAACAAATACAAAATGAAATTTTAGATTCGACAGTATTTGAAATTGCAAATAATGTTTCATCGCCATTAACAGCTGACCATTCCTATGCTGTTTCAAACTCACCAAGAACCTTAAAGATAAGATGACCAGATTTTCAAAAGGCAAAACCGGGACACACTGCGATTACCGGAACCGGAAGTGAATGCATATGACCGTGTACCGGAAGTTACGTCAAATGAAGTCGGAAGTGATGTGTTTTGATTATCAAAATTCAACTGGAAGCAAGAAAGCAAGTAAAATACACAAACAAAAAACTTTTTCATTGAACTTTTATTAAAACAAAATCCATACTTAATTTAGTACTTCTTAGAATATGAATTTTCTTCAAGAGATCTTTCCTCGATAAAAGATATTTGGAAAATTCAGCACAAACTTTGACCATAATCAATCTTAGTGATTAGTAGCGCCTTCAATGTTTTCACATCTAGCTGAGTTTTCACTTTTCCAGATATTGTTCATGTGAGAAAATACTATTTCTGTGGGTGCATTAGTTCTAAGTAAAAAAAAAAAAAAAAAAAAATTGACGGAGGCTCTGGTGACTGCCAAAGCCGCGAGTTTTTAAGGCGTAGAACTACTACTGTATGTTATTATTGGTTACCGTTAGTGCGTATTTTTTGGCGAAATTAAAAAAAAGTTACTATATTCAATTTATTACAATTTTATGAAGAATGAGTCTGTGATATGAAAAGTAACAAACAGATGACAAAAGTTTCGGAGTTATATTTCTAGTAAATGACAGATCAATATAAGTATTTTTTGAATCTAAACGTGAAGTATTTAGATGTACATATATCGAGCCCAATATAAATTTTGAAGAAACATTTAAGGTAACGTCCACTAAACATAAATCACCAATTCCATATTCAATCATTCTCCGTCTTACATTGTGATGCTCGACAGGTTTACAGTCTGCTACACTATTTAAATTTCTATAAATTGCCACACCACTCGCTTTATGCTGCCCATTTGCTATCTTAGATCGAAGAGTATTGTTCATGAATGCTTTTAATTCGAACCCTTGTATCTGAATCAGTCCTGAAGAAAGCCACGGCTGAAACGCGTCGACTCTATGTCGTAAATCACTATTGTTTTAAAGACCCATATATTTATATTTTTACAAATAACTAAGACCAACATGTTTGAAAGCATATTTTTTATTCAGATTTATTGTTTTGTTTTAAGAAATTAACAAAACTTCAAAGTTCATTTCTTAATATAATTAATCTGCTTAAAATAATATATATTTTATTATTTTACAACATATTTTTAATAGAAAACTAGAAGCGAACCCAGCCGTTTGTATAATCGGGAAATAACCCATTGTTAGATACTCATTGTTAGATTTTTTCTTTGTTGTGACAATGTCCACCGTCGCTGATTTTATATAAATGATGATGTACTGATTTCGGCGGCAGATGACAGGATTTCATGATATTATCTTCAAACGCTCGTGTTTCCATGTTTTTATACCTAATGCACAGGCCTTTTCTCGTAGGCCATGGTTAGCTCCAATTAGTTCCAATACACGCCGCACACGTATATGCTGCAGCAGCGCCACTCCGTTATTACGATGGCGAGCATAAAATTCACTTAACTTTAACTTGCTGTAACTTTTGACCCAGTGGCTCATTTGGTAACATTTTTGCTTATTATTCAAGACTCAACCTTCCTCTTTCCAACGAGACAATGACCATAGTTGTAGGATATAGTGATAGAAAGATATAGACTGAGATATGTACATCACTTTTTGAACGAAAAATCGCGTCTGAATTTTTCCTCGGCTGCACCCCTGATAGACGTAGTTCTACGTCAAAAAAAAAAAATCCGCCACTTATAAATAATTAGAAATTTCAAAATTTAAAAAGATCTCAATCCACTTGTCTGCTGGCAACGTTTTATTAGCGATCCATTCAGAAATTTTATCCGCAGTTACATATTGCTTCACGTAAGTATAATCATCAAATAATAAGAAAGACAGCAGAACGGCCAATCAGAAAAAATGTGAGTAATAAAGGGCACATAAACTGTTTATAAAATAATAAAAAAAGATGAAGAAAAACGGGAAACCCGGGACATGTTATTCAAAACCGGGACAAACCCGGGACATTTTTTCAAGCCGGGACAAAGATTCAAAATCCGGGACGTCTGGTCACCTTTAATAAAGAGGAAACTAGATGATGCTCTGGAAATATTTCACAATTTGAAAAAAAAGATAAAAGTATCACATCGAACCATCCAACGAGGCAATGAAAAATTATTCAGCTTAAAGAAGTATTACAAGATATAAAACAACAGCTTTTATCGTCAAATGTTTTAAGCTTGCTAGAATCAGCGGCTTCTGAGAGTGTTTGCCAATTATTCTCAGGTATCAGCGAACCAAGAGTAGGCCTGGAAAACATTCCCCAGACCATTACAGAGCCTCCGCACAGCCTGAATAGTGGAAACCAAATCGGAGGGGTCCATCGCTTCGTGCTGTTGTGTCCAAATTCTGCATCGGTCATCTGCATGGTGCAATAGGAAACGGGATTCGCCTGACCAGCACACATTCCAGTAGCCGACGGTCTTGTGTTGGTGATCACGGCAAATTGGAGATGTTTTTTGCGGTTTGGGTGGAGATCAAGGAGGTACCCAGAGTGGCCGTCGGCTGCTGTGGCCATTCCTTGCCAATGTACGGCGTGTAGTGCATTAGATGTTATTCTGCGATCCAGTGTTGTACTCCACGGTTAGTTGACGAATCGTGACGTTTCTATTCGCACGAATAAGCATTCCCATCCTACTCGCATCTTGGATCGACGAGTCGTTTGCGACCACAGGCTTGTCTCTGGCTGGTTGTTTTTTTGGTTGTTTAACCAGTCCTGGTAAACCCTTGAAATGGTTGTCGGGAAAAGCCTAGAAGACATGCGGTTTCGGAAATACTCACTCCACCTCGCCGGGCACCATCTGTCATCCCACGCTCGAAGTCGCTCAGATCCTTTGTTTTACCCATGGTGAAGGTCAAACCACTTGCAGTTGACAGGTACCGACTATCACGTGACCAACAGATACGTACCAATTGCTAAGGCGACGGATTTGCATAGTCATGAGTGTTCCTAATAAACTGGCTACTCAGTATACTTTACACAAACATCAAAAATTAAAAATTAGTCTATTGTTGATAAAAGAATAATTAGTTTATTTTCATTTTTTTTAATTTACAGCTGCACAATATAAGCAATATTAATCATATTCGGAAGAACGACAGCGAAATTGCTCAATTCACTTGTGTTTCAGATGATTTTATTGACTTTTAGATGATTGGAAGAAACGGTCCACGTGTAGGGCACAATTTTTGAGCAATGAAACATATAATATGACCTTAAAAATAACCACTATAGTTACAGTGCGTTGTGTGAAGTATGCTTCTTCATTATAGAAATTTAAGAAATAAGTTATTAAATATTTTCAAAATTTCTTTTGAAATGAATAATTGTTTTCGGTGTTTTTTTATTAGATATATGTTAAACGTAGGATTCCATTACATCCTAACAAGAAAATTTACAAGTTATGGCATCGAAAGCCTTGTTTCAACAACTCGAGATCAGGTGGTGCAAAGGATCAAACCGATGCAGTTATCAAACCGATCAAACGGGGTGTTAGGAGCATTTGACAACCATTTGGGAGCCACTATTTGCGACTCGGTGTATTATATGGCCGCCTACCTTTTATTTATGCTGGAGGAGTATAAATTCTGATCCGTTGCGGCTGGATTAGTTGTGTTTTTGTTATTTGCCCTGTCGATCCATCTGTATTTATTTATTTTTTTAGTTTAATAATGTTGTACTATCGCGATTTGTTTTCTTAGTACTTTCTGCGAGCCCTCAGAGATCTAACACGTCGGTCCATAGGACCATTCGGGTCTCTGTCGTGCTTTAATGTACATTTCCTAACCCCATTTCTAAATAAAATTTAAAAAAAAATAAAAATAAAATTATTGCACTGCAGACTTTAGAAAAACTCTAAAAATTGGTTTGATCTCAAGCTCATCTAATGCAAATATTTGTACACATGACATAACATCTCAATTATATCGTTTGGAGAAGTCCTTCAAAATAATTAAGCATCTTGTAGTATTCATAATTTATCGAAGGCCTCTAGTAGTAGTCATAATCCGAAACTTATTAAATTATTAGAAATGATTAAGAATCACCAAGGTATAAAAAAATGAAATGCATCAGTTCCCGTCACTATAAATCATCCTTCACGTATTCAATCTTTATTTTCCTGTCCTCCTCGAGTGTTTTGTTTCCATTTTTTTCTTTATCTTTTCCATGTATAAAAGACCAACTCAGAACTCTCGCTCCTGACCAGTAACCTAGCCCACCAGGGATACAGGATGATAGGCATAATTTAGCTCTACAACCGACCAGGTGATTGACCCATCCTTCAGAGAAGCGAGGGCTCTCTACCACATCAAAATAGTTTCTAACCTTTGATGAATCAGGCATGCTGTAGAAGGACTCTGGAAGGATTGCAAGAAGACGTAATAATTAATTCCTAGCGAACATCTAACCCAATATTTCTCGCAATGGTTGGTTGATTGTAAATATGGGCCCGTCAATAGCTTCGTTCTTGCAATGAAACGTGAGATCTAGAGCTATTATTCGGAAGCACGGTCATGATATTGAGCAGCGGGTTTTCCTAAAAACAGGCATTATGAAAGTAGGGTCCGCTTATCCGCCTCAACACTATTTTCTTGAAATGATTAAAACCAAATACTGATATGGATATATCATGTCCGTTAATTACCCTATTCTACTAAAAATAAATTAACACTGAACTGCATTTAAATTTTATTTTTTGCTTTCAATTATACAATTCAATGCCAAGTAAAATCAAGCATTTTGCTTTGATAACATATAAAGAACAAATACAATATGATGGCATAAAATAAATATTTATTAATAAATTTCCAGGTATTAATAAAGGGATGTACGTTTTTGTTGCAGGCCGCGTCAGTTTCATGCTGAGTAATGTCTGCGGCTTCGTTTTTGTCCTTCTCTTCTGCAGCGATTTGGGAGTCCTCAGACTGTCTCTCCTGATATTCAGCATTGGGGTTGGATCTTGGCAGAGTCACCGTTTCCTTTAACATTTTAAAGAAGATGTCGTTAATGCATTTCTCGGCTTCGATTTGTTTGCTTCCACTGAGCCTTCTAAATTTGGAGACCCAAAGTTTTCCGATGAGGTCGCACTCGTTGCTAGTGAAATATGCAGTTGGTTGGATGCATCCATTGTTTGTAGGGGAAAAAGCCGTATCAGATGTAACCATCTTCAATGAACAAGGGTCATCGCAACAATGACCCCAACCTCCGTTAGCCTGAGGAATAAATATTAAAAATTAATTAGAAAGTGGTCATTCATGAATAATGTTGGTTGATTGGTTGGAATTAAGGGCGCGTGAACTACAGAGATGTACAAAGGACAAAAACAACAATCCCGACAAGAACAGATCACCATACATAAAAAGATACAAGTCTATGGTTGCTTATTGGGGAACAGAGAGACTACATCAAAAGATACATACCAACCGGCCATAAACTTATATCTTTTGATGTAGCCTCTCTATTCAGCAATATCCCGATTTGTGAAACCCGTCAACCATTTGTGAAGATGTCGTACACAATAACGAAATTTCTCTAGGACATATTAATGAACTTATGCATATTGCCAAAGTTTGTTGTAATAATAACATATTTTCCAATTCAGTAAACGATTTATAAGATGAAAGATGGCACACAGATGGCTGCAATATTGGTTCATCCTTGAGAATAAGATCGAGTCCAGAATCCCGTATTTTTCTAAAATATGGCTGAGATATGGACATTGCGTTCACAATTTTTGACTGCGCTAATTCAAAAATTAATTAGCTCTCCCCCACCATAGGGTTTAGGATTGAGATGGAATCTAAAAATTGTCTGCCATTTTTATAAATTAAAATTCATAGGATGGACAACAAGCTAAGTTTATAGAAAATCCAATTACACCCAATCTTTTATTCATGCCGATTCAAATCACTTTTTTCCCATAAGTTGCCTGCCTTTTAGCTATACGGTTAAAAGAATCATCTACATCCCTAAACCTAATAAAATCCTCGCCATGAAAAACGTATAAGAAAATTCTGCCATTGATAGATTTCATTAACTTTCATGTGCTGTTCGGGTCTTGACTTACTTTTCAAACCCACTTATCCTTTAGGGTCGCGGGGGCAGCAGCCTTATGGAGAATCTCAGCGATCACAATCTTCCGCCATCAGGCGCATGTCCTCCCTGGTAATACCCAAGTGACTCGAACCCAGATTCTCCATGTAGTCTAGCCACCTGGTTCTACGCCAACCCTTTGGTCTCTTCCCCCCGAGCTTGGAAAGTAAAAACTGCCTAGGAAGACCAGTTTGCGGCATCCGTATCACATGGACATACCAGCGCAACTGGGGTCTCTCAATACGGAGAAGTAGCCGCTCAACACTTTAAAACTCCCTTATTGTGCTGCTGAGCACTCTATCTAGTAGGGTAATACCTGCCACACCACCTCAGAAATCTCATTTCGGCCGCTTGTGCCCGCGATCGCACTCTTTCGGTCATTACCCAAGACTCATGACCATAGGTGAGAATGGGGACAAAGACAGATTTGAAGACGGAGAGCTTGGCTTTGTATCCCAGCTCGCGTTTCGTTACCACAGATCGCCACACTTCACGTCTGACACAGCTTGCTGCAGCGATCCGAGCATACAATTCTTTTTCCTGCCGCCCATCACTCGAGAATGCAATCTCAAGATACTTGAACTTCTCCACATGTCTCAATGGGTCTCCCCTAACATGGAGAACGCAATGAGCAGGCTGTCTTGAAAGGACCAGAACCTCAGTCTTAGTCACACAGATCTTCATCCCAGCTTATTCAATAAACAAAAAAATCGCTGCCAACGAAAAAGAACTAGATTACGAAATTAGTTAAGGCATCGTTATCCAACGATAAAAGGGTTTTAGCATCAAAATGTTACGAGTAGTAGCGGTTAGTGACTATAATAAGTGGACGGGCACAAATACAAAATTTCATGTTCTTAGGCCTTTTCGTACAAACGTTATAGCTTGATTTGTATTTGGAGCCTCGCGGCCCCTGCCAAGACCTCAGAGGACTATATCAATTTTAGTGTGCAATAGCTAAAAGTTTAAGCAACACATTAGAAATATAAAACATTTCAGGTTTCTGGATTTCTGGTTTTAAATTTAAAGCTTGATTTGAGATTCAAGCTGCAACTCCCCCGCCAAGAGACTTATAGAATTTTTAATATAGATTAGCTAAATTTTTAAATACCACACTATGATTAAACAAAATTTCAGGACCGTAGGCCTTTCCGTTCAAATTTTATAGCTTCAATTGTATTTGAGGCTGCCAGGGGCCCCGAGGCCTATACCAGTCTCCTTGTATATTGTCTAAAATTTTTAAGTAACACACTATAAAAATATAAAAGTAGCTGATGAAATCAAGCATTTTTAGAATGTATAAAGTATTTAACATTAATTAAAATTGTGCATTTTGAAACTTAAGTTGTTCATATAGATCATTTATCTTTTTTCCTTTGAAATAATAAATAAAATCAGACCACACCCATGTATTAGTTCTTAGGCCTTTTTATTATTCAAATGTTAGAGGTTATTGGTGATTTGGGCTTCAGGGCCCCTGTGGAGACCTAAGAGCCTTATACCAGTTTTTCGTCTATATTAGCTAAATTTTATAGTAAACTGCTATAAGTATACAAATTTTCAGATTTCTAAGCCTATTCGTTCAAACATTATAGCTTTGTTTGTGTTTAGGGCCCCTGCCAGGGCACCAGACGACTATATAAGTTTTAGTGTATAAGAGCTAACATTTTAAGTAACAAACCATAAATATGCAAGAATTCAGATTTCGGTACTTCCGGTTCAAAGGTTACAGCTTGATTTGTGACTGGGGGCTCAGGGCCCATGTCGAGACCCAAGAGCCTTATGCCAATTTTTAGTGTATATTAGCTAATGTTTTAAGTAATTTTCTGTAAGTAAACAAAATTTCAGATTTCTAGACCTTTTCGTTTAAAAGTTGTTGCTTCTGTTTGGGGCCTGTGGAGCTCTGCTGGGGCCTATATTATTTTTTTTTTGTATATTTGTAATATTCTTTTAATACCACACTAAAAATATACAAAATTTCAGGTTCCGTTCAAAAGTTTAACTTGATTTGTGTTTGAGGCCTCGGGGTCTTCTGGCGGGCCACATAGGCCTACATCACATTTCTTGTATATTTGCTATATATTTTTAGTACAATACTATAAATATACAAAATTTCAGGTTCCTAGGACGTTCCGTTCAAATGTTATCGCTTCAATTGTATTTGGGGCCTCGGATCCTCCGTTGGAGCCCTAGAGGCTTATATCACTTTTCTTGTATATTGGTTTTATTTTTTTTAGAACCGCACTAAAAATTTACGAAATTTCAGAATTTTTGCCCTCTTTGTTCAAAAGATAAAAAAGGAACCATGAAATTTATACAAGTGGCCCCTGAAGGGCCCCGGGCCACCCAAGAGGATTCGCTATATTTTTCTCACCCGTCCTCTCTGTATAGGGTCTACGTGTGTAGAAAATTTCAAGCCTCTAGGTCAATCCTTTCAAATGTTATGGCGTGTGACATACATGTTACATACATCTGTATCGTCGTTAATAAGGTTTTAGATGATGCTAAAACCTTAAAAAGAGCCCAAAAAAAGCAAAATAGCTACATAATCTAAGCAAACCACAATTCTAACATCAATCTAATTTCACCCAATAAATTTATACTAGGAGGAGCAGCCATATCACGAGGAGCATCTCGTACAAATTCTTAATATAAATCGCCATAGACACATTACACTACATGATCAAAGGAGTTGGGACACCTGTTGCTCTAATGTAAAGCCGCAAAAAGCTTCAATTAGTAGTGTGTAGGACCACCCAGAGCTTCTATCACTGCCTCCACCCTAAATGACATACGGTCCACAAGTTTACGGTATGTGTCCATAGGTATTGACCTCCATTCCTCCAGGAGTGTCGTGGTCAGTTCCTGGACAGATGTAGGGCGAACCATCCTGGATCTCACACGTCGTTCCAATTCGTCCCAAAGATGTTCGATGGGGTTGAGATCAGGACTCTGGGTGGGCCAATCCAGTTCTTCAACCCGCATCTCTTCAGACCAGTCAGATATGGATCTTGCTTTGTGGCAAGGCGCATTGTCATGCTGGAAGAGAAACGGCCCGTCACCGAAGTGATCCCACAGCGCTGGAAGTGCCCCGTTATCCAGAATGTTCCTGTAGCCATCAGCATTGAAGTTTCTGTCCACCTTGATGAGCGGGCCCAGTCCAGTCCCACAATTTCGGTAGGTGTTCACAGGGGTGTCCCAACTCCTTTGATCATATAGTGTTATAAAGAGGAGTGGCAGTTGTTTAAAACTGCTGTGATTACTTCGGCTGCATTGTACTGTGGTCGTAGGCGGCTGAGTGTGGCACAGGGCGGTGAGAAAAGGACTGCATGGTGGAACGGTGAAGTCCAATAAGCTGTCAAGGCAAAGAAAGAAGCCTATTTGCTATGGCTTGCAAATAAGTCACCTCCGAGTCCAGTGCAGTACACTGAGGCGCGAAAAGCAGCAGCAAATACAGTATCAACAGCTAAAGCCAAGGCTTGGGAGAAATTGGAAGCAGACTACTGTTTAGCAAACAAGGTATTCTGGTAGACCGTGCGCCGCCTCCGTGGAAAGAAGTCTCTTTCAATACAAACTATTAAGATGGGAGGCTTATGAACACGGAGGAGAGTGTATTGCATAGGTGGAAGGAATAGTTTGCATCTCTTCTTAATCCGGTGACAGCAACAACTGAGGCACATGAGGTGCACCTTGGAGCGGAGAATAGTCACGTTATTATCACCAATGCAGAAGTCGGATGAGCAATTAAGTCCCTAAAGACTGGCAAAGCTGCAGGTGATGATGAAATCCGGTCCGAGATGTTAAAGGCCTTAAATCGGGATGGCATCCTGTGACTGAATCGGATGTGCCAGGTTGCTTGGATATCTGGCCATGCCCCTAAGTAATGGCAGACAGGAATTGTGATCCCTATCTTCAAAAAGGGAGATCAGACAGATTGCTAAACTATCGAGGCATCTCTTTGCTCAGCATCTCTGGGGCAGGGTATGCTAAGTGTCTGGAACAGAGAAGTCGGGAAATAGTCGACTCCAAACTGTCGCGGGAGCAGTGCGGTTTCCGAACTGGCCGAAGCACGACGGATCACATCTTAGCTCTAAGGCAAATCTTTGAGAAATCCTGGGAATATGCAAAAGATGTTTACGCTTGTTTTGTGGACCTCGAAAAAGCATATGACAGTGTTCCTCGGGAGAAGCTCTGGAAAGTGTTGCAAGAGAATGGAGTGGATGGGCAATTACTGTTCGAGTCTTTTTAGACCCAAATCGTTTTTCAACTGCTTATAACTTTTGTCTATTTGTATAAATAGCCATCATCTTCTTTGACTTTTAATAAATTTTATTTTATTTTATTTTTATACTAATTAAAATTTATAAATATGTTTTGTACCATATAAAGATTTTTTTTTTACACTTATGATGTTCGGGTCATTTATGACCCATTGTTTATTTTGTTCAAAAAAACATTTCAGTAAATGTGTTTTTCTTTGAAATTTTGATTTTTTTAATACTAGATTCTGTACTAAAATCTATTCACATGATTCTATTCTATTTTTTTATACAAGATTCTATTCACATGACTCATAACCATTACCCTTTCTGTGCTGTTCGGGTCTTTTTGACCCAAATCGTTTTTCAACTGCCTATGACTTTTGCCTATATATTATTCAAATTGTTCTACAAAAGGTAAATTTAAATGATTTATGATATACTGTAATTTTTTTAATATTAAATAAGATAATCTGTGAAAAATCTTGCAAAAAAGTAATTTTGGCCGAACACCATAAGTGTAATGTTAAAACGAACAGAACAGGAAGGTTAACAAGGCATAAAAAAGCAGTTTTAACAAGAATTAAGTAGCTTCATACTTGCCAAGAAAGTACGAGGGGCGATCAAAAAGTAATGTCGCATATTTTTTTCTCGAAAATGACGGCAAATATGAAAAAATTGCGATATATAAAAATTAGTATGGTTCATTGTTAAAGTTTCCTGTTAGTGTCGTGGCAACACCACCTAGAAAGAAAGACTGATAACGGAAAAGTCATACATTGTTACATCATCATTAGTCGACCCGAGGCAACACCACCTAAAGAGAAAGCCTGAGCGCGGAAACGTCATACATTGTTACATCATGATACGAAGTCATAATTTAGAGCTTATTATTGGTAGAAATGCGATTAAAAATGACTTTTTACAGTGATGTAACAATGTATGAAATTTTCGCGCTCAGGCTTTGACTAGATGTGGTGTTGCCCGTGGCCAACGAGAGACAGGCCAGGGCCAATACTACCTAGATAGAAGGCCTGCGCACAAAAACTGTATACATTGTTACATCATCATCAAACGGACAAATTTAGGGCTTATTATTGGAGGAAATACGATTAACAATAGCCGCTTTAGTGTGATGTAACAATGTATGACGTTTCTGTGCGCAGGCCTTCTCTCTAGGTGGTGTTGCCAGGGCACACAAAAGTCACATGATCATCTGGCCTGTCTCTCGTTGGCCTCGAGTCGACCTGTAGCCCACGTGAAAGACAGGCCCTGGAGCGGAAAAGTCACCTGACCATCTTAGTCCAAGCAACAATCCAATCTTCATTGTTTCCAACAAACGAAAAATTGCTGATTGTTAAAATCCAAGATGGAAACAATGAAGATTACATTGTTATTGGGACTAAGATGATCAGGTGACTTTTCCGCGCCAGGCCAACACAACCTCTACTCAAAGCCTGAGCGCGAAAATTTCATACATTGTTACATCATCATACCTATGGCCATATCACTAACAACTTTATCAACTCAAGTCTTCCTTCAGCAATAATCAACTGATATTGTTGACACAAGGAACATTTGGCTGCAACAATATAAGCTCATTATTGCTGAAGGAATCCTTCAGTTAAGAAAGTTGTTAGTGATATGGCCCCTAGTCACACAGCCTACGAAAAAGACAGGCTCCGGCGCGGAAAAGTCTCCTGACCATGGTAGGCTGATCAACAATCCAACCTTCATTGTTTTCAACAAAAAAAAAATACGGATTCTTAAAATCCAAGATGGAAACAATGATGGTTACATTGTTATTCAGCCTAGGATGATCAGGTGACTTTTCCGCGCCGTGGCCTGTCTTTTTCGTCGGCTACAGCCTATACTCTGTCCAACGAAAGTTGGAGTGGGCGTGTCTAATTGAAATAGGAAGTTTAACTGGACACGTCCACTCCAACTTTCGTTGGATAGAGTATAGTCATAATTTGGAGCTCATTATTGGTAGAAATGCGATTAAAGATGACTACTTAAGACGTTTTAACAATGTATGACGTCTCCGTTATCAGGCCTTCTGTCTAGGTGGTATTGGTCGTGGGCATCCGCCAAGCCAACGACTCCTAAAGATAAGGCCTGAGCCAACACCACCTAGACAGACGGCCTGCGCACAGAAACTGGATGCATTGTTACATCATCATCAAACGGCCAAATTTATGGTTTATTATTGGTAGAAATACGATTACCAATAGCCGCTTTAGTGCGATGTAACATTATATGACGTTTCTGTGCGCAGGCCTTCTGTCTAGGTGGTGTTGCCTGAGCGCGAAAATGTCAGACATTGTTGCATCATCATCGAAGATACGTTTAATCGCATTTCAGGGCTTATTATTGGTAGAAATGCGATTAAACGTATCTTCAGATGATGATGTAACAATGTATGACGTTTTCGCGCTCAGGCCTTATCTTTAGGAAGCGTTGGCCAAGCACTAGCGACGTGACTGTCCAAACAAGATGATGGCTCTCATTTCATAGTCCAGTGCTTTTCAGCGGCAGAGTATTAATGCCCTTTCTTTGTGCAAAAGAGCTGAAACTAGTCGATATCCATAAGGAAATTCTGTCGGTGTACGGAGGTGATATCGTGCAGCTCCGAACAGTAGAACGTTGGTACAAGGCCTTTAAAAATGGACGAGAGGACCTGGTGGAAGAACTTCGCTCTGGCCGGCCGCGGAAATCCATCATTGACAGCAACATTGCCGCTGTGGAAGCGCAGGTGCGGGAGAACCGGCGGATTACCGTGAGAGAAATTGTTGCAACGTTGGACATTTCATATGGGACGGCGTACGACATTGTTCATTTCGCAAAGTGTCATGCGGATGGATGCCACGACAGTTGACGGCCGGACATCAAGGTGCTCGTTTCGATGCTTGTTTGCTGCATCTCACCCGATACCAGAAGGAGGGTAAGGATTTTTTGGATCGAATCATCACAGGCGATGAATCATGAGTCCACCATTTCACGCTCGAAACCAAAATACAATCGGCGTTTTGGAAACAAACTCATCTCTCCCAACGAAATAGTTCAAAATTGTGCCATCACCCGGCAATATGTTGACATGTTTTTGGGATCGCCGTGGTCCGATACTGCTTCCACCGCATACAACTGTCAATTCATGCACAATGAGGAAATCTTCCAGCGGCCATACGTAGGATATCGTGCAATGGATATCGTGTTGGAAAAGACCTGATTTGGCAATGGAGGATATCGTGCTGCACCACAACGCACGTCCCCACATAGTGAAACGGTGTCACTGACCTGTTCCAGCGACGGAACTGGGAAACACTGCTTCATCCTCCATGCATCCCGGATCTCGCTTTCAGTGACTACCCTAACTTAGGACCGTTGAAGAAGTCACTGTACCATCAATATTTCCGTGACGACGACGAGGTGAAATCGGCAGTTCGCAACTGGTTCCACACTCAACCGGACGAGTTTTATCGACAAGGTGTGGAAAAACCTTTCCACCGCTGGGATCGTTGCCTCAATCGGCTTGGAGATTATGCGGAAAAATAAAAGTTGAATTGTTCTATCGAATGCACATGTTTATTTTTTTCCTAGTCACGATTTTAGAGAAAAAAAAATACTCGACATTACTTTTTGATCATCCCTCGTAAATACCAACTTTGTTGCTCTTCCTTTAAACCAGACTCTTAATAGGGGCACCCGAAGAATATTTCATAATTTCAACCCCAACATCGCTTACAAAGAAGGTCATAGTCTAAAGAAGGTTCATGGCAGTAGAACGATAGCCCCCCCTCCAGCATCAGCATTGATTCAGCATCTGGCATTCATGAATTATCTTATAAGATGTGCCAATTAAAATATATGGACCAAAGCAATGAAAAATTTCTACCAAGGTCAAAGCACTTCGCTCATATTAAGAAGCTTAACCTCGATCAGTCAAGATTTTCTGTTCACATATTGAAAACATAATACGTATTCTTAAATAAATTACCATTTTTGAAGAAGAAAATTGCATGGAAAAATTAAACCAGATTAAATATTTCAAATTAACCCAACCTTAATCACAAGTCAACATTTAAATTTTTAAGGGATAGAAATTTCTGAAGTAATAGTCCCTCTTGAAATTTCTGTAAGCGCAATAAGTCCTAAAATGTGCTATTATATTTTATATATGTATAAGGGTCGTACAAATGAAAACGCACATTTGTGTGGGGAAAAAAGAAAGACGACGTTTAAGATCGTAAGTTTGTTTTCAACAATTGCGAACCCCACATGCAAATTGAACAATAGGTTGCAAGTGTTGCATCACGTGAGAAAGAACGATAGCTCGCGCTTCGAAGCTCTGCGTGTGATCGCTTCGTCCAGCCCGAAAGTAAACGTCAAAATCGTCAATGGAAGCATTATGGGTCACCACCCCCGAAAAAATTAAAGGCAATCGCAAACAGCACGGGGAAGGTGATGTTGACCGTGTTTTTTGAACGCAAAGGCCCGATTTTACTGGCCATTCTTGAAAAAGGCACCACAGTTAACGCAGCACGATATGGGGAAACATTGAAGGCACTGCGCGCAGCCATCAAACGCAAGCGTCCTGGACTTCTTACAGAAGGAGTGCTTCTTCTCCACGACAACGCGCGTCCTCACACCTCGGTTGGTTTGGTTGTTTATTTGGTCATTTCAGGACGGCATTATAGGGGCCGCAAATTTTGCCTCGCAAGGGTTCTTTAACGTGCAGCCGGCAAACGACTACGCGGGACCAACGGCTTTACTTCCCTTCCGAAGGAAGAGCGTGATCTCAGGATTTTCCCCCTGAAAAAATCCTCGTCGTCCTCGGCTGGGGTCGAACCCGCCTCCTCGGGCATCAGAGGCGATCACGCAACCACTGAGCCACCGAGGCCGATCCTCACACCTCGAAAGCAACGGTAGACCTCATCAAAAAGTTCAACTGGGAAGCAATGCAGCATCCACCTTACAGCCCTGACTTATCCCCATGTGACTTTCACGTGTTTGGGGATCTCAAGAAACATCTGAAAGGCCGCAGCTTTCAGTCGGATGTTGAAGTGAAGGAAGAGGTTTTGGAATGATTCCACATGCACCCGAAAGACTTCTTCCATAAAGGAATTACACGCCTTGTTACACACAGGGATAAAAGCGTTAACGCATTTGGAGAGTATTTTTAAATTCCTTGTATACACTTCGGATAAAATAAATGAGTTTAGTTTTCATTTGTACGACCCTTATATATTCTTCAAGCAACAGCGTTTTACTTCCATGGATAAGATAAATATTTCAAGATCCTGCGACAAGTCAATGAATCCAAAAAGATGAAGCCTGCCTCTATTAAATGCTGATAGTGGCCCCTTGAATCACGAATTGCGACATCCGAGCACGATTTTGACTTGCTTCTGGAGAAAGGAAATGATCATCTTGTTGATTGATCGAGAAATTACGTTAGTCGCTCCGTCGAAGAGCCAACATGGCGGACTCGCAACGCATCATAGAGAAATGCCACATGTTAAGCACTTTTAGGGCGAGTCTAAAAAGTCCGACCGGTCGAAACGTTGAGCGTTTTCATAATCGCGCCGGAGTCCAACCACAGTCTAGAGAAACAAACATTGTTTTCTCTTGACTGTGGCCCAACGCCGGTCGGCTGCCTCGCTGAGTAGAATCAAAATGGCGGACGAAAGTAGAAAATTCAAGGGTTCGATTGCCCGATAAGTAATAAATATATTTTGGAGAAAGGAGATGGCGAAATACACATTGGGCAGCTTCAAGAAACAAGGAATGAATACGAAAAAGAAAAGACCTGTGAAGAAAATTTATGAATGTACACAATATTAAATCGTACTAATTTAATGAAGAAACTTGCGACGCCATTTTGAAGCAGAATGCTCACGACTGCGCTGTCCATGAACGAACAAACGGAAGCCAACGGCCGCCGACCGATCGCCGATCGTACCACGTGAGGTCTTGGCGACCGGTCGGACTTTTTAGACACGCCCTTATCTTCGTATCGAGCAAGTAATATGAGATAGGATGAATATTAAAGAAACGCCGCATTTCCTTTAAATATACTACATGCGGTAATGCGTATCGATGCCTCCACCCCGCACCCTCCCCAAGCATATTTACTCATTCTGCTCTGCTTGCATCGCTCTATATTGGCTCTGTTGCAGTTTATTTCATGTAATCTTATCGCAGGTTTTACAATTAATGCTACAAACTTGGAAAATTACAATTACAATTTATTACACTTAATATAACTGCTGTAATAATAATGGATTTGAACAAAGTATTAATAAAATAAACATAATCAATGTTCATAATAACAATAAATAACAGGGCGAGTTTTTTAAAATATGGCCCGGCGCGAAATACTGCGCAGTAAGTTTTCAAATGACTTGTCATGCAGTTGATATTGCGCAGCTGAGAGAGTGACATTGGTGTGCATGGTAGTCGTTTGTGCGAAGTGGCGAAAATGGTGTTATCTCTGCAACAGCGCATTTTTGTGGTAGAGAACTGTGCACTACTTGGATCATGGCACGACCAACTGGATACTAACGACCTGTCCATTTAGCAGATTTCCATTGTTGTTTCAGGCAGACAAAAATCATTGCTGATTTCCCAACAACTATCACCCTCTGTCGAGAGATTTCAAGTTTTTTTTCTTACCTGAATTGAATTAACATTGATAATTTTTTTTCTAAATATTGAGAATTAATATTTTTGATCAGAATTTTTTTTTCTGTGAATACAAATTATATAATTGCATTCCGAATTGATGTTTCAGGTAGAAAAAACTTTGAAATCTCCCGATAGAGGCTGATAGTACTCGGGAAATCAACAATGATTTTTGTCTGCCTGAAACAACAATGGAAATCAGCTAAATGAACAGGTCGTTAGTATCCAGTAGGTCGTGATCATGGAAACAGTGTGCAGATGAGTTTAAAATTAAGTTTCAAGTTGGTGCTAATCCTGCAAAACCTCCTGCTAAGAGTGCAATGGAAAACTTAATTGCGAAATGGCATGCAACGGGATCAGTACTGAATGCAAAGAAAGTTCGCAAAAGGACGGTCCGTATTACAGCTGCTGCTGCTGAACCACTGCTGCTGCTGAAGAACACATGCTGCGCAGTTCCAAAACGTCATCACGGCGGCTGTCTCAGCAACTGGGTTTGTCTCAGTCAAGTGCAATGAAGATCATGAAACAAGATTTACACTTACACCCCTTCAAAATGATCACTGTGCATCAGTTGCATCATGTGGACAAGCCGGCCATGGTTCAGTTTTGTGAATGGTACCTGAGCACCATTGCTCCGGAGGTGTCGGAGGATGGTTATGTGTTTATCTCAGATGAAGCGTGATTCCATCTTTACGGTTATATCAACTCACAGAACATGCGCCACTGGTCTTCAAGCATGTCTTCATGGAGTTTCCACTGTATTCACAAAAAAATTGGAGAGTGGTGTACTGTCTCCGCCTGCCGCATCATCCCTGTGTTCCTCAATGAAAATGTGTACGTATAGTGACCGTTATGTGCACAACATCTTCAACGTGTTTGCCGCACAACTTACTGATGACGAGCGCGCCAATGCTTATTTTCAGCAAGATGGTGCAAGAGCCCATTCTGCACACGCAACACTTGCCAGTGTCCAAGAAGTTTTCCCACCCGAACATGTGATCAGTCGAGGAACAGAACAGCCCTGGCCATCACGGTCGCCAGACCTATCGATCTGCGATTTCTTCCTCTGGGGTGCACTGAAAGGTGTGATCTACCAGAATAATCTGCGCACAGTCGCCCACCTTGAACAAAACGTCCAGGCAGCCATTCAGGCCATTCCAGTGGAAATCATTGCTCGTGCCTTCAGGAACATGTGGACACGCCTTCACACGCGCCTCGAGGTCAATGGAGGACATTTCCGGCACCTACTCTAGGTTATTTGCACTGATCTTTGATCATTGTTATCTCTTTTCATGCTCATTTTTACACGTTGTTCACCGGGCCACTTTTAAAAAACTCACCCTGTATAAAGATAATGATGATAATGTTTTATTTACCGGGTGTTTCAAAAATGACCGGTATATTTGAAAAATCAATAAAAACTAAACGGGCAGCGATAGAAATACACCGTTTGTTGCAATATGCTTGGGACAACAGTAAATTTTCAGGCAGACAAACTTTCGAAATTAGTTCACGGTGTATTTCTATCGCTGCCCGTTTAGATTTTTCAAATATACCGGTCATCTATATATATAAAGAAGGATGTTTGTGGGTCTGTGCGTCTGTGGGTCTGTTTTTTATACAAATCTACAGTTTTATTCCGATCTTGATAAAATTTCGCATACATGACCTTCAAAGCATGAGGAAGGTCACTGTCTACCTCAGATTTCGAAAAAATAATAATTATCGATAAAAAATCGATATTCATGGTTATGGCAAGGCATATTAATGAGAAATATCGCATGACCAACAATGCAAGACAAAGTTTTTGCAACAATGGTATCAACACGCAATTCACAAACACTCTGCACGGACCAACAATATATATCTCATGACCAACAATGCAAGACAAAGTTTTTGCAACAATGGTTTCAACACGCAATTCACCAATAACAATGAGCTCAAAATGATGATGCAATGATAAAGCAATCCTTTCCAAGAATTATAACAATGAACATAAAATGATGATGCAATATGGATAAGTTTCAATTTGTAACAATGCATAGAATTCCTGTTATTCAGGCTTTTCTTAGAAAAGACAGTTCTTAGTACTTAAATTCTTGAAAATCTTTAAAAATGATCAGTAAATGGAGATAATGGAGAGTTAGCAGACTATTGAGAAAGAGTGGAAAGACGACAGAGGAAGCATTCCTTTAGCTCCGTGATGTATTGAGCAAATGGGAAGCAAGTAAATAGAAGAATCCGCGACCGCTAGACTGCACAAAGTGATGAATGGCCAAATTTTGCTTCAACACATCGAGAGAAGAGTGGAAATCGCAACAACACTAAGTATACATCTAAGGTAAGATTACGTGAGTAAGAAATTATTGGAGAGGTCCAGCCATTGTGAGCCTTTAAAAAGATTTTTTTCGAATTTTCATTAAGATTTTTTACTGTATTAATTCTAAGCATTTTCATGTGTTTATTTTTAAGATATTGCAAAATTTAATTTAATTTTTTGAGATTGTTCTGTTTACATCCAAGTGTAATTATCCCGGGCAACGCCGGGTACCTCTTCTAGTTTCATATATACTTCAAAGAAAGCAAATAGAGTAAAAAAGATTGTACTCGTTATTTCTTCTCGTGATCGGAATGAATTCACATATCGGGTGATCGGCCCTGGTATGCTGAATGAATGAAAGGATGATACTGACAATGGGACAAATACAAACATCCATGCCCTCGCCGGGATTCGAACCCACGACTCACTGGTTTCGAGAGCGGAAAGACCTGCGCCTTAACCCTCTCGGCCACTGAGCCGGTATAAAGCTAAGATAAGAGGATAATATGTCACAATGCCAATAAAAACACAGCCTGGGGGTGAAATTTGACTTTTTTGATTTTTATTTAGCTATATTCTTTGAAGTATTATAAATCCAGCAAAAAAAAAATTATTGAAAAATTCAAATTTTAAGATATTCAACAATTTTTTTGAAATAAGTTCCCTTTTCTATACAGGCGAAAATTCTGTATCACTGTGCAACAATCTGAATGTTCATTTACAGTGGTCATTTATCCCTGTTACATTAAATAAAAATAATAGGTAACTCTCACAGTAGTTCAAATAATAGGCAAATCAGCTGGCTGGAAATAAGAGGGAACTTTTAAACGCATTTTTCTCAAAAGAAGATTTCCCTCCAGGCTACGTTTCTACAAGGTGATAATAAATTATGGCAACTCTTTGTGTACAAATTTTTTTAATCCAAAAAACGAAAAATAAAGCAATTGACAACTAATAAATAGAACATGGTCCCTTGGTAATAACATTTTCATTCGGTTTCGAAGTGGGCTCCTTTGGCGGCGATACAAAGCCCCAAACGGGTCTTGAAATTTTCAGCAATGGGCCGCAAGTCGTCCGGCGACAATTGGTCTCATTCTTGGCGCAGGGACTTCTTTAGCAACTCCAAACTACTGTGACGTTTAATACAGGTCCTGGCTTCCAAGATCGACCATACACTGTAATCCATAGAATTGAGATCCGGCGAGTAGGGCGGCCACTGCTGAGATGTGATGAAATCCGGAAAATGGCTCTTGCACCATTCCTGCGTCATTTTCGCTCTGTGAGCTGGGGCAGAGTCTTGTTGAAAGGTCCAATCCCCATTGCCGAAATTTCTGCCAAGCCCAAGGAAGTACCACAGCCTCGAGAATGTCACGACGGTAAACTTGTTGGTTGATTTTGACTCGTTGGTCCACGAAAACGAGGAGTGTCTTGCCACTGGCGCAAATTCCTCCCCAGACCATCACGGACTGCGGATTTTGGCGACGTTCGATGAGGTGCCGGGTGCCTCTGTTGACCACACTCTGTCGTTTTGTTGATTGTGTGCCTGCTCTACAGTGAAGAGCTTCTCGTCTGTGAAGAGGATGCGCTTCATTTCTCACCTGCGGCCCGACGCTTGAGGTGGCGGCATCTGCGGAGCCCTACGAGCTTGTTTTCGTCTGTGAGAAGCTGGACTTTTTGGAGCTTGTAGGGCTTGAGTTTGAGTTCCTCTGTTGCCATTTTCCGCACCGATTCGCGGTTGATTCCGGTCTCACGAGCGATTTGTCTCATTGAGACCCTCGGATTTCGCTGGACTCGCTTTTTGATGATTTTGCGGTTCTTGGACGTGTTGGTGGTACGTTTTCTTCCTCTTCCTGGAACGTCGCCCTCATGGCCAAGCTCTTTGAAGCGTTTGACCGCTTTGGGGACGACGTCTCTGCCAACATTGAGCAAACGAACAATTTCACATTGACGCTTTCCTTGTCGAAACAGCTTCAAAACACATATCAATTAACTCATGAAGTTGAAACAAGGACGACTTGCCCAAGAACATGCAGTGATTGCAATGAATTAAAAATTATTTGGTGGCGCTTTAATATATTCGCGCCTGGACGCATCCATTTCTGTTGCCAAAATTTATTGTCACCCTGTATTGGATCGTCACATATTAGCTTTGAAGCCGTATAAATTCATAAAAAAATGTAATAAAATAAAAACTAACACAAGCTGTAAATTATGTTTATCATAAATACTATATAAAATTTCAATGTCGTTACAATAGTTGTAGGCGTGTCTGTAATTTTGTGCAATATTTGTAATAATTTTCACTTTCTTGCAATATCTTCTCAATTCTTATCATATACAGGGTGTCTCAGAATTCATTGTACAACCTTCTAGGGGAGTTAGTATGGGTGATTCTAAGCAAAAAAGTTCATATGAACATGGGTCCGAATTTGAACGATAACAGATTTGAACAGAAATAAAAATGCTGCCACCAAGCTCAACAAGTTAATAACTCAGGTTCTGTAAAGCCTAGATTAATAAAACTTGGGGGAATAACAAGGTACATAAGACTGGGTATACCGTTAAAATTTGATTGAATTCCAACGAGAAGTTTCCGAGTTACACAGTCAAAATTGTAACAAGTGCTAGTTAGTACTCACAAGTGAGCACGTGTTGTAATGTTGAATGAGTAACTCGGAAACTTCTTGTTGGAATTCTACCCAGTTATTCTACCAAATTTCATTAATCTAGGCTTTACAGAACCTGAGTTATTAACTTGTTGATCTTGGTGGCGGCATTTTTATTTCTGTTCATATCTCAGTTATCGTTCAAATTCGGACCCATGTTCATATGAACTTTTTTGCTTAGAATCACCCATACTAACTCCCCTAGAAGTTTGTACAACGAATTCCGAGACACCCTGTATAAAATCCATGTTCACTGAAAATGTTCTTGCATATCTCCGTATAATAAGTTTTCGTCTGGTATAAGTTCTTTAATTTGATTATTGGCCGACCAAAGATGGTCTGTGTGTTCGCTTTCTCAACTCAAAACTTTTTTTTTTTTTTACGGAATTCGATTTCAAGAAGATATGTTGTAATTTGGAAAAAAAATCCGTCTTTACTTATGTTCGTATGTATGTCCGTATGTGAAAAATTTTGTGCAGCTACCTCCTCCGAAACGGTAAACAGTACAACCAAATAAAATTAATATCAGGTTGTTGCAAAAGTTTCTTCCGGTTCTAGAATCCGTGCCCAGAAGGGCTCATTTTCCGAGGGGGGTGTTCATATGTTTTCAAACAAATTATTGCATTCGATTCCTGAATATCTTTGCTATATTACATCCAAGAATCAACTTTCTGACTATACATCTGTGAGTGCCATTAACGGTCTGAAATAGACCGTTCACGCGAGCATATTCGAGCAATAATCTTCTACGAGTATTCTGGAAAGATCAGTGCTGCGCAATGTCACCGAAACATTTGCCAACGTTTAGGTGATGGCACTGTTAGTTTACGTATAATAGAAGAATGGTATCGGCGGTTCAGACGCGGAGATAACACTCTTAAAGATGCACCTCCTCTGGTCGGTACATCATGATTTCAGATGGCGATCTACGCCAAGCAATTGATGAAGATCACAATGTAACAACGAGGGAACTCACAGAACAGTTCAAGGTTCATTTTTCAACCATTGCCCGCCATCTGCATGAGCTGAATCTGTCATTCAATAAAATGAGGTTTTTATGTTGGAATAAAATTCCGGAAAAAACTTTTGCAACAACCTGATACATACGGTACTTAGAGGGTATCTTAAACTGTGCCTTGACGTATTTGTATGACCTTTTTAAAGATAATAATTTTTTTCTTAAAATTCCGTGGCTATAGCATTCCTACAAACGAGCCAAAGTCAATAAAATAGTTTGAGCGCCAACCAAGCGATGAGCCATTTTGGAGATAGTAATTCACCCCAAACAGAAAAAGATTTTAATTTTTTTTTTTTCATTTTAAAAATTATATCATATATAGAGGGGTACTTAGACTTATTTTTTTAGGAATGTTGGTTAAGCCTATTAAAAACAAAGAAATGGTTGTAGCATTCATTCCAGCAAACAAAAGTCATGTATTGACTCCTCTCAATATTTTTTTAGAAATTGATTGGCTGTGAGCCATTGCGAAGTTATGAGAATATAAGGTTTTAAGGTCCCCTCCTCCCCCAACCTCATCCCACCCAAATAGAATTTTTTCCCAATGACAAAATTTATTATTGAAGTACCTCAGTTTATGAAGCATTTTTCAAGGAAACGCATGCAGATTTTTTCACAATAAAATTATTCGTGAAGTGCAGGATGACGAAAACGAAGCTGACTTGGTGGAATCTGAACACACAAGTCACATTTATAATTCCCTCTTTCAGTGGACAAAGCGCGATGTCTCTTCAAATTCGATATGCTCGAGAACTTTTTTTGTTCACAAGAAACAATAAATCCCTTGCAAATCACTGGCTGCTTCCACCTCCATGGTTTCGACAGATCTTTTTCTGCGAGTGACATATTTTCTCGACCAATCAACAAGTCGATCTTTTCTTTTCTCCAGACGCAAGTCGATTTTGGAGCATAATAATGGCGCCATCTGTTGAGGAAAATGTGAATTTTCATACAGCTTCACTCTCTGCAGCATCCTAACATCCTGTCCACACTACAAAGTTAAGCTAGCCTAAACAATAGTGCGAACAAACCTGAGGCGGGTTATTTATCTTAGCCGGATTTGCCACCTTCTAATACATACTATGGCAGAGACACCCAGTGATGACGTCATCGGATTGAAAATCAGACGAATGATATGACGTCATCACCCGGTGTCATTGTCAGCCGCTAAGATAAAGAACCCGCTTCTGGCCTATCATAAGCTATCTCATGTTTCACATAAGCTAGCTTAGCTAGGCCAGTTTCTTAAGCTAGCTTAGTGCGTTGAGCTAGTTCGAGTTGCATCTTGGGTACCCGCCATTCGTTTCATAGTAAGTTTAATGAATATGGCGGCATCACTCGTTTCAACATCTGTTATGGATAATATAATAAAAAGAAAAGAAGACTGAAGCACGGACGAAGTTTGAACGCTGATTACAATTTGGGAGGAAATCATTGACGACATTACGTACGGAAACAAATGAAAAATACTGCATTTAATACAAATATACAATCGGCAGAGGCAGTTCATTCAAGGAATAGGGGGTGATAGCTTTTCTAGTTTAGCTTGCTTGAGCATAGCCAACAATAATGATAGCCAAGGTTATTAGAATAATAAGGTTGCGCGCTCAGAGCAGATCTCGCAACTTCTCGCACAATCTCAAAAAGATCTCGGCGTGCTGTGACGTCATCCAGAGGCGAAGTGGCGCGATTAGCAAATGAATCAGCGCGAATTTCGGTTTGATTGAGGCATTATTAGGTACTTTCGTGGAACTCATAAAAGCTATTTCGGAATAAAATTGTTGCTCGTACTGCCTATATCGTGATGAAGTAAATATAGAGTAATTAAACTTGAAATTTTATTGTTCAAATGGTTTGCAACTGTGCAATAGCGTGTTGCCAGAATGAAAGAGAGGTGGAAGCATTTCGTTCTTCTCTTTTCCCAAGGACTCTTTTGCTATAACCCTAAACAATGAATTCATTTTATTACACATCTAGTTTTTTTAGTTTCTTTTAAATTTGACTATTCGAGAATTCCCTTGTCGATGAAAGCTTATTCGATCAATTTTCATTTAATCTGTCGATTCAGACTTATTCATATAGACAGGAATAGATGAGACTCCTCATATGTTCCTGATATAACTTTGTTTGCTGTAAAATCAAAATTCCAGTAATTTCATCGCTTTATTTTAATATTCAGAAATTACATTTCATGCAATTATTGAATATTCAATTAATTTCCGACCATTATTATGTAAAATTGAATTCATACTTTTTGTTTACAATATACCGTCGTGATCGTATCGTTTTCTGTTGAATCGCTTCCCGCGCCGCTTGCCTCTGGATGACGTCATCCGCTTTGCTTGAAATCGACCAATCGTACGGAACCTTCCTGAGCGCGCAACCTTATTATTCTAATAACCTTGAGTGATAGCTTTTCTCTTGAGATAGCTAAAGCAATTTTTATTAATAAACAATGAAAACTTTAAATGAATAAATGACGAAACAAATTTAATAAACAATTAATTTAAAACAACAATTAATTATTTATTAATGCAATGATGAACAACAATTTGTGAATAATTGTAATAATAAATAAAAGTATACATTTATTTATTTTTTTATTATTAAATAATTATTTACAAGGAGTCTATCACCATTGTATTAACAAACAACCATTAAGTTACATGCCATGTCAATTTCAATTAATTATTCCTAAAATCTCACAAGGATTAGTTACATTCCATATCAATTCCTAAAAAGCTATCTTTTAGTTATATAATACTTCATAATCCGTAATTATTCCGTCAGTTGAAATTCAGGCTCGAGAGGGGATAGTGCGAACACCCTAGCCCAGAATTTTAAGCTAATCTAACATACACTTGAGCTAAGTCAACACCACCTAAAGATAAGGCCTGGGCGCTGAAACGTCATTACATTGTTGCATCATTTGTAGGGAAAATTCAGGGCTTATTATTGGTGGAAATACGATTAACAATTCCCTACTGAGGTGATGTAACAATGTAATGACGTTTCAGCGCCCAGGCATTATCTTTAGGTGGTGTTGACTAAGCTAGCTTAACAATAGGCTAGCTTTGTATTGCAGATGGGGTATTAGCAACACCTCCTAAAAAGAAGGCCTATGCATTGAAAAATCATACATTGTTACATCATCATAAAAAGGCATTGTTTATCGTATTTCTACCAATAATAAGCCGTAAATTATGACTTCTTATGATCATGTAACAATGTACGATTTTTCAGTGCACAGGCTTTCTTTCTAGGAGGTGTTAGTATTAGGCGAAGCGTCGTAGGCGAGTCGCGCGGAAGGGCAGCGGTGGCACGCGGAGACGGAGGGCAGAGAGCAAAGAGGATCAAGGAGAAGTGAGCAGGAAATTCAAGTGACAACATGAGAGCTTAGTGTTGTCGTCCAAAGAGGAAAAGGGCGAGACGTACGAAATAGTTCCCGATGGAAAAGACTGTTTTATGTGCTGTGGAGCAGGGCCGGCGCTAGCAGGGTGCGGGGCCTTGGGCAAATTGAATTTTGCGGGGCCGTTGATGGTACATATCCCGCCGATAGGATATTAAGATACGTCGTGGTCATAATGGGACGCGTCATAGCGAATATTTGTTCATCCGCTTAGTTTCCAAAATGTTTATTTTTTCATATACATGTAATATCAGGTTGTTGCAAAAGTTTCTTCCGGTTCTAGAACCCGTGCATATGTTCAGAGGGGGGGGGGTGTTCATATGTTTACAAACAAATTATTGCATTCGGTTTCTGAATATCTTTGCTATATTACATCCAAGAATCAACTTTCTGACTATATATCTGTGAGTGCCATCAACGGTCTGAAATGGACCTTTCACGCGAGCATATTCGAGCAATAATCTTCTACGAGTATTCTGGAAAGATCAGTGCTGCGCAATGTCACCGAAACATTTGCCAACGTTTAGGTGATGGCACTGTTAGTTTACATAAAATAGAAGAATGGTATCGGCGGTTCAGACGTGGAGATAGCGCTCTTCAAGATAGCACTCCTCTGGTCGGTACATCATGATTTCAGATGGTGATCTACGCCAAGCAATTGATGAAGATCACAATGTAACAACGAGGGAACTCGCAGAACAGTTCAAGGTTCACTTTTCAACCATTCCCGGCATCTGCATGAGCTGAATCTGTCATTCAATAAAATGAGGATTTTGTGTTGGAATAAAAACCCGGAAAAAACTTTTGTAACAACCTGATATTTAATTGCCCTGATCCAAATTACTCGTCGCACTCCACTTTTGCCAATCTCAAGATTGTCAAAAACAAATAACGAAAGCACAAAGCTGAATGACCTATACAGTCTCAAAGAGATTGCATAATATAAAAAAGATTAATTTTCAGACCAATCAGGCAGCTCATTAAATAGAAAAGTTTTGAAAGTTCTTATTGTAGTCACCTTTTGTATAGATGGTTCCCTGTTGAAAGGAAACTAGAGCATCAATCTTCCTGCATACCGACTTCTCTGATGTATTCGTCTGTGGACTGTATCTCGAAATTCGTCTATGAACAGCAGGCAGCTCCAGAGAAAATTGTCTCGCTGTTGATTACTTACTTCACGAGGTTGGTGGGGGGGGGGATAGTTAGAACAAATACGGGAATATTGGTTATTGCTGCAATTTCCAGGAATTTATCTCCACAGGTTTGAAACCATTTGCCTGGGAGATGTTCAGCAACTGACATTTGAAAGTGAACCTTGAAAAATCAACCGAACGATTGTGTGGATAGAGACATTACAGGATGCGTTCACAAAGTTTCAAGACTGGTCTCAGAACAAAAAAAATATTAAACATTTTTATACAGCGAACTAAAAGTCTTCGAAATATGTCCCTTGGGCATCAACACAACGCTGCCAGCGTTTTTTCCATTGTTCATAGGCTCCCTGGAACTTTTCGCATGGAAGGCTGTCAAGGGACCTCGTCGAAGCTGGAATCCTGTCGAATCGCTTCCCTTAATTCGGGGGAACAGAAAGAAGTCGCTGGGAGCTAGGTCGGGCTTGTAGGGTGGCTGGGGCAGTGTTGCCACGTTCAACCTGGCCAAAACTTCGCCGGCGTATGAGAGGGCGCATTACTCGTGGTGAAGAACCCAATTGTCCTCGATCTCCTGGCGGACTCGATCCTTCAAACGCTGGAGCATTTTCGACTCTAAGTTTTTGACGCACTCTCCGAGTTTTCGACGGGGATCACTGACACGCATTCACGCCACTAGCGATCTGCTCACTCCAGCGTCTCGGAAGTAACTGCCGCTGGTGCTGTCGGTTAGCTGACACCCCCGACTACGTCACCCTGTGGGTGGAACCGGTATGCGCGCCTCCCCTACTCAGGAAAAAATCAGTCTTGAAATTTTGTGAACGCACCCTGTATGTTTCATTTCAAGACCAACTCCCGCTCTAGTCACTTAAATGATTAATGTCGAACAACGTTTCTGAGTATCGGTTGTCTGGGGACCAGATGTCGCATGTCTCATTTAAAAATTTTATCTGCACTAGACTTCAGATTGGAAATTTAGCATTAATATTATTTAAGAAAGTTCAATTCCAAATTTCATTGTTGATAATTTCAAATTGAGCAATTAAAGACTGGCTTGAAAATATTTCATGAGTGGTTGATCTGAAATTTACGTTGTACTACAATAAATTCATATATACTATTTCTACTTACCATTTCTTTACTTATGTAGAATTCTTCGTTTACATCATAAGGAAGCAACATATTTCTATGTCGGTCGTGATTAATATCCTTCTTCCTCATAGGAGGTATCTGAAGGAATCTCTTACGAAATCGTTGCTCTTGCATATTAAACGAATTTTTATTATCCCTGTAGCATATACTGCTTTTGCTCTCTGCGGAATTTTTTCATCCGTAAAGAGCGTTAAAGTTCAACACGTTCGATGCAGCTTAATGTTGCGAAGGACAAACAAAGAAAGGCAGAATATTTAAACAATGCACTCATATCAACAAATGGTTGTGCTGTCCCTTATTGTTGGTTGGAATTATGGGCTCGTCAACCTCAAAGATCATTTTTGTCCTAAAAGAAAAATGGATATATCTATAAAAACAAATCCCCATAGAAACACGACCAAACAAATGACCTCGCCAAATTTTTTTTTGAAAAACTTCCGGCAGATTTTTTCCCCGTTTGCGGGCGCTAAAGGGCTGTAGCTGCAAAATTTATGGAGCCGTCGTGTCGGAAATGATGAAAAAAGCAACTAACCTAATACGAATAAAGCAATAATAACTGTTTAACTATTATCATCTACTATAGAACGAAAGCTCAAATTACACACTTATAAACAAAAACCCGGCAATTCTCAAAAGATTTTAAAAGACCATGTAACACACTAAAACGTCGAAAGGAACGACACCAAATATTAAAATAAAAAATTCAAAATATCACAACAAACCTTTAAACATCATGATTAAATTTAATAAATCTTAGGATTTTAAAAATAAAAAATCCCGCAAAAAAGATATCTTTATTATTATTATTCCCGTTTGGAAAAGTAAAGGACAAACAATTTTATTAAATTTATCCACTATACACCCGCTACGAAATTATTACTCCAATAAGTGTATTCAAATATTGAGAATAATTCAAAATTGAATACTATAATTTTTGGAAAAATAATGACCCCTTTGTTTTTAGCAAACAAAACTTGTTTATTTGACTTTAACAAAACTGTCAAAAGTATTGTCATCTACTTAAAGCAGTTCATTAAAACGAGTGTTATTAACGAAATATTGTTGACTTAGTTCATTGTTGACACACACAAAGAGAGAGATCGCTAAAGATGTTTTTTTTTTTTTTAATAATAAACGAAACTTGAGTAAGTAAGTTTGGAGGGAAATTTTTGAAAAAAAATATAATATAGATAAATATCACATAAAATCATATCAGGTGACGATAAAAACTTAAAAATTTATAAAAACGAAGAAAATTTACGTCACTCGTGTCTGGGTTTGAACTGGCGGTCTCAGATCTATCGAAGACAGACAGGGCCGAATAAAATAATATGAACACCTGTGAAATGGTGTATCCGACGTTGGATGGACCAATACAAGTCTTGCACAACAGTCAAAGGAATACGTCCTGCAAAAAGGTCTAACCTACAAAAGTCAAACTACTCCTCCTGTGATCTACTTCGGAAAGAACAGTTCGGCTTTCGTGACGCCCATTCGTGTCAGATGCAGATATGGAGGCTTATTGAAGATCTGAGCACCCCACTGAACCTTTCAAGGTACTGTGGCGTGGTCTTTCTTGATGTCAGTAAGGCTTTCGATCAGGGCTAATCTACAAGATGATTAGAGACGAGTTTCCTCCAATTAGCCTCTTCGGTACAGATTCTGTTTGTTTATAAGGTCAGGACGATCACAAATATAAACAATTATGGACAACGAAATTGAACATAATTATTTAAAGGGTATAAAACTTCAACAATAATTCATTAAAAAACACAATCGTAAAATTTAACACAATTTGATTCTGTTTTTTAATTAATCCTTTAATTTATTTCAATGTATTCATTAACATGTCACATAAAAATGATCTATTCAAAATACCGCTCTGGATCTTTCGGGAAGCGGAAAAAGGAGTTAAATTCTAATATTCCTAAAAGAAGTATGCAGAAAACAAAGGTTTCGGCATTGTTCACGCAAGAATCCAGAGGAGGCACTGAAAATAAAAAAAAACTCACGCGCGACCCACAGGAGTCGTCCATCCAGTTTCTTTCATCAATGGCCGAATTTCCAAGGAGGCCGACGAGCCGATTATCCCGAACGTGCTAGTTTTATGTTCCCATCTTTCAGAGAAGCAAAGGCCAAAGTGGTGTGTTGCCTTCCCGCAACTACCAGCATAGTTCACAGCTTACATTGTGTGTTCTCTGACAGCCAATGGTCCCAGGGACGCCCATCTGAAGGCCCCCTACTAGAGCACTATCTATTACAGTGCTCTACCCCCTACAGCATAATACCTCCACCACTAGCCTGTTTCGTCCTACGTGCCGATCAACTGTTCACCTGGAAGATGGCGTACCCAGATAATTCTTCGCGGTTGTTGCATGGTCAAATCACGATGTTCACAGGTCCACTATAGTTGTATACGTCGATGATGCTGGATTAACATCAGTAGAGGAGTGGCTCGTTTCCTGCAGAGTCTCATATCCAACAGAGTCCAGTTTGAGCTATCGGCAGCCGGCTATTGCGTTCACGAAGCGGGACAGTCTTCGACGTCCGCACTTGGTAATTAGGCGTGGACATTCAAAGCCTCGGCGTCTACTACTAGATGCACCGTCATTCATTGATTTAGATACTTAGGTACCATTTCGATTTGGTTAGTTACTTGGTTAGAATTATTGGCGCGTCAAATACAGAGGTCATTTGCGCCCTATATGACCAATAAAGTAAAAACAGATCGATGAAACCGACGACAGAGACCAACGATAAAATCATTATTAAAACATCAACATACAAAAGACAAAAAACAGGAAATCAATACTTAACCACAAACAAGAAATCAAATTGTACACCCATCAACAATAGTTACAAAACGGGTAGGATTAAAAAGGACACTATACATTTAATGGACATCAAACAAGAGTAACCAAAAGTTCACAAAGTTAAACAACTCCGTTTAAAAATAGTTCTTTTTAATATAATATAATAAATTTATTTCAATGAACATCAATACAAACAAAAAAATAAAAATTATTAATAGTTGAAAAAGGTGGCTATAAAAAGCATGTGCTTAATGTGGTAGCCCCTAGGAAAAGAAAAAAAAATTAATAAGTAAAAAAGAAAGAAGGACATGATAAAAAATGGTACACCTAATAAAAAAAAACAAACAGAAACATCACTTACATCTTAGATAAAATCCACTTTTTTAAACTAGTTTTAAAAACTGCAGAATTCTTTAATAATCTTATTTCATTTGGAATTCTATTCCATAATAAAATCATTTGATTCGTGATTTTTTTCAATCCAATTTCCTTATAAACTTTTGCTATTCCTTCAGTCTTGTGTCATAGTTATGAAAGTCACTGTTCATAGAGAAGCACACCTGTTTACAAATCAATTCTCTAAACATTTGAATACCTAATAAATATGTGTGTATCTGATATAGATTCAGAATTCCAGATCTCGCAAACAAAGCTGTTGGAGAACCTTGTGCATAAGGGAGATTATAAGTAATTCTAATATATCTTCTTTGCAATTCAAAACTGATGTTGAGTCTCCCCAACAAATATTTGCATATAAAAAATATGGATATACAAAAGCATAATATAAAGCAATACAAACTTTGGTTGTTAAACAATTCCTACATCTTCTAACAATACCGACAATGGGTGAAACCTTTTTCAGAACATATTGTATATGTTTTGACCATCTTAAATTTTCGGTTAACCATAAGCCCACCACTTTTAATTCACTTTTTCTATTCAACTCTTGATTGTTCAGAGTTAGCTTAAAATTTTCAAATAAGTTGTGATCATGCTTCTTTATTAGTTGGAAGATCATGAAAGCAGACTTATCAACATTTAACATTAGTTTATTATTTATCAACCTTTCTTCGACATTGTAACGTGTAAAGAGCAGTTATTTTAAGATTTACGCAGTGGAATGAAATAAGGAACGTCACAGTGGTCGGGAAACAAAAATAAGTAGAGTTTATTAATTAACACTTGAATTAAACAGAATGATCAGTCAAAATATAATTAAATCAAAGCGCTTAAACTAAGGCTTAAATTAGCTATACCCACCTTGGTTAGCTTAGATAAATTATAAGAGGTCGAAGGATTATTACGACCTTGAATAAAACTTATCCAAATAACAATTCATCAATATAAGCAATCGGGCAACCAAAAGCATTTCACTTCAATCAAATGGAACATGCAACTCATTACATGCAATCTAATTCCTTACGTATGTGAACAATGAAATACATGACAGCATCATAAAATAGTATATCCATAAATATTCAATATAGCAAATTCTTATTTTCACTAGGTTATAAATAACTCGACTACTGCCTAATACTAGCGAATGAATTTTTCTAAATTAACAAAGGCTTACTTAACTAAGTAATTCTTAAGCCACAATAATTATTCTCGCAATTACGTGTCGAGAATTAGAGACCTCCCATGAACAATAGCCACGACAATTTGAGTGGGAAGATAGTCACTTATGACGACACCAAACAAAGTAGTCGTGCACTAACTCCAAATTGTAAAGTAATTAAAGTTCAAGGTCCAACAGTAAAATTCGTAACATAATAATTATGAATACAATTGTGAAACGTCCAACACTCTTGACTAGACCTTAATAACAACACTTAAACACAAGGAGCACAAAATGAAATAATTATAGTCACTGTCCGAGAGTAGTCCTTAATAAGTAAAGTAGGCACAAATAAACGGTTTCCAGTCTAAGATTCGAACATACGAGCTAGATAAGAGCACAAAACGCAAAAACACATTAACATTATTACAAAGATTGCTTGTTAATGAAATCAAAATTCACTTCAACAAAATAATGGAACACTAAGACAAAGTGTGGGCTTTCGAATTAAATGACTGGATTATTGTGAAGCCCAGCTCGTGCAGGTAATATGCAGTAAAACCATGCGGCCACAAACCTCGTACTATCGTATCATACCGTAATTCACGATAATAAAGGTCACAAAAACAGGTTCGAATAAATGGGGCATTAACGCCTACTGGTATCAAAACACTTACAAGATTAGACGTAAGCTCCTCCATCGTTCGTCTGAAGATTTGAGGCGTCTCAGGAGTACACAGCCGTGAAACATTGTCGGCGCCATTCTTTCGCTGCCACGCTGGCGAGACCTCCGCCTTATTCACTTGCCTGCACGGCTCGTCCGTCGTTCTCAAGGCGTTTCTTCTAACCAACGGGCTTCCAACGGATTCGCTCCAACGTCTCTCATTCCCCGTTTTACGGTGGCTCGCACTTAGCTCCTTGGGCGTTTTGCAAACGTCTCGGAAGCTAGCTCCTTCCCCGTCGGCCGCTTAACCGTTTTTCTTTCCTTCCACTTGGATTTTTCGAAATTCGCTCCTCGTTCTCGCTCAGCTCTCTCATTGGCTGAGGCGTGTCGATGGTTTTGACGTAATGCCTGACGTTGCTCCTCCCTCTTCTTTGAGCGATAGAAGAAGCGAGAGTGAAAGCTAACGTCAGTGTCATCGGAAATCGAGCTGGACTTTGATTTCCGTGACAGACATTCTTTAAAAAAACAATTAGCTTTTAGCTGCAGGTCTACGATATTCTTAGACTTAAACAGAAGACTAACATCATCAGCATACATTACCAGTAACTCATTATTATAGGTCAGATCAAACAGATCATTCATAAATAATATAAAAAGTGTTGCGGACAATGCTGATCCCTGAGGGATACCAATCGCCAAAGGAATGGCTGAAGCCAATCTACCATTAATCGAAACAAAATTTTTCCTATTGTCTAGAAAAGAGGTTAACAGCTGCAGAATTGTGCCCCTAAGTCCATAAGAAGTAAGTTTGCATAGCAAAAGATCGTGTCGAACACTGTCAAATGTTTTCTGCATATCTAAAGATATTAAAATTGTTGCCATAGATTTATCTAATGCTTCCGAAACGTAATCTTTAATTTTTAAGCATAAGTCAACCGTTCCTTTGCCATTTTGATAAGCAAATTGGTTGCTGTTAATCAGTTCCTTTTTGCTCAGAAATAGCAAAACTCTACCATTAATAATTTTTCAAAGAGACGTGAGAAAACAGGCAATATAGTGATAGGTCTATAATTTTTTGGATTTATAGATTTCTTTATTGTCTTTATAGATTTCTGCCATTTCATTTTGTGATTTGTCTACTTCTAAAATCTGAGCATTCTTGTGGAGCTTCTTGCTCTTGTTTATCATTTAGTCGCTTCCTTTGGCTCACGTACTTTCGCTCCTTTGGGTGTTTGGTTATTTTCCTCTTTTTTTTTTTTTAAGTGTGGACTACAAAGATCGTTAGGGTTCTATGAAAACGAACTAAACACGTCAGTGACCAGCTGAGAATCTTTTCCGCCACCAGCAATTGTGCTCAATCTGATAGCCCTGCAGCGGAGTTTCCATTGAAGAAGGCTTGAACGTAGTACATCCATATCAATCTTCAACCACTCCTCCTGACAGACTTTCCAAAGCTCGTCTAATGTACGCGGACGTCGGTTTACCACGTCCCTTATCAATAACCCAAAGGCGTCTGGGGACTTCACTGGTATTTCCTAAAAGAACACGGAATGGATTCTCATTTGTCGCCCCTTGCGTTGAAGAAACTGCCGAGTCGACGCTGATGTATGGCTTGATGCCTTGTCCTGGTGAATCCACACCCGGTTTGCGTCTGCCTCGTACAGAGCTGAGATATCCCGGATGAAAATAGATGCTAGAACATTACCCTAGTAGTAGGCCGAGTTAATCTTGGTCTTTCTATCTACCTTGTGCAGTGTAATGCTCCGTTCACACTGGGCTGGTAAGGCGGCAAAGCGTCTTTTTCTGCCTCCTCCGCCGCCCGCGCGAGTTGTTCCCACTGGACCGGCACGAGAGAAGAGGCAAGGGAAGAGAAATATATGACGTCGTCGTTTCGATCTTAAGTTACTGCAGTAAAACTTTGGACGAACTTCATAGTCCATAGAAATTTGTAGTATCCGAAATTTGCTATATCTGAGACAATTCGGAATTTGTTATATCACTGTTGAAAGGCCAATTGGCGCAGTTGGGAATTCCGAATTGTTTCGTTTATTTTTTTGTATCAGAGTTCGTTATAAAGAAGTTCAACTGTAATTATATGTCGCTGAGAAAGCATAATTAAAAGAAAACAAAACAGAATATACAAATAACACTCTAGTTTTATTTATATTTGTTCAGTGTGCATATTTTTCTCGTATTTATAAAAAGTCTTCAAGATTATTTTAAAGTTGATTGTCGCCAACATCGATCGGCAAAATTTCCAATCGAAGCGATCGAAAACCAAGTTCGTGATCACGTTTCTGTTCTAAAACTTGCTAATTTCCAACTGAATTATCTAAATAAAATTTAACCAGACATATCTATTTAACGATGTAAAAACCTAAACGACAATAGCAATTTATAATTTCACATTTACAAAATAAAGTGCATTCTCTTTATTCTATTTCACTATAAAATTGTGATCCGCCATCATTCTTTTGATCACGTGCTCCAGTAGTCGAACGTGATTGGATGAGCCTAACCTCGCTGCGAGCGGCAACCGGCTAAAGCTGAACAAATTTCTAGTTCAACTTTGCCGCCTGGCTTATTTGCATATTTCTAGTTGGCCTTGGGCGTAGCGCGCATGCGTCAACGGCTGCCGCTTTACCGGCCCAGTGTGAACCGGGCATAAGTTTACCATTGTACCCATAACCGGAAACGATCATGAAGCCCCGTGGAAAAGTTTATTTACATTATGTGTGCCATTTTTCGAAGTCCATAGCTACAGTCACACTTAGCAATTTTCAGCCGCCCTTGCAACCGCAATGGCTCTTCCCCTTACCTAGCAACCCCCTCCGAATACGGCGCGTCTGCAACCGCGCCAGGAAACAAAAAGCATAGCTGTCACATGTAATCATGAGAGTACGCAGTGGAAGAAAAACATGCAACAGTGCAAGGAGTCAAACACGAATAAAACAATGTTTATTGAATAAATGAATGACTAAAACTAAACCAAACATAAACAATAAATAGAGTTGACTGCCAACTAGGCGATCAGACAATCAATAACTGGCACACTAATTAAATCGTCAGCACATATCTTTAAGCAGCATCTAAATTCAGATATTTTGCAAAATCGTATAGGCAAATACATTCAATAAATAAAATTCACATAGGCACAAGTAATCCAGCCAATAATACTTATCTAGTTAAACAAACCATTCAATATTATTAAGATAATAAACACATCAGTCATAGTCACCACAAATACAATTGATCAACTTCTGGATTCAACCAAACAATAATATAATTAAAGCCGGGCTGGGTGACTACTATATAATCCTTAAATATTATATTCAACGTCGGTCAAGAGCTTAAATAAAAAATCCACTAATTTCATTGATAAAAGAATATCAAGGGTAAATCGTATAAAACTTAATCAGGCTTAACAATTCTGAAATCTATATAAATTAGCCGATCTTTAAGTTACATAATAAACTGCGAAACAATATAGCATTACCATAAAAGTAATTCATTGATAAATGAACCAGTTCATGTCCGGGTAAATAACACTGTCCTTTTGTATCAAGTCCGCTAAGGTAAGTCATACATTAACATATATTTTTTCCCGTAGGTATCAACAGAGCACAACAATAAAGTCTTAACATGTAAGTCGTTATACGAGTCTTAGGTATATTCAAAGTCGCAAAATAAACAAAGCTTATATCTTAGGAGCTGAAATTAATAAAGCACCCATTGAGCACACAAAACTAAAAACATATACACACTAATTCTAATTCTAAATAAAAGGAATTAGCCAAATATAAATCGCTCAACGCGCAACCGCACGAGGAAGATTTATTCATAAATCGAAAAATGAGGAGCCAGAAACTGTGGATGGACATCAAGCAACAGAAGACAGAGAAACCACTAATCCACATAACGAATTTATTCTGATGAATACGTATTTCGGCAGTCAAGCTGCCTTCTTCAGCATCCAGGGGAAGCTATGATCAGAGAGACAAGCTGTCCCCTGGATGCTGAAGAAGGCAGCTTGGCTGCCGAAATACGTATTCATCAGAATAAATTCGTTATGTGGATTAGTGGTTTCTCTGTCTTCTGTTGTTTGAAGACTTATTCAAATGCGAGCAATAATTTCCTTCACACCAAAGCACTTTCACAGTCACCGAGAAAGACGGAGAAGCACATTGCACACTCTGCGTATAGATTTTGCTTGGCTTCAAATTATTGTGAAACCTAAATCATGACGCAAATAGGCTAGAAGACCAAACGGTCATAAGCCCTTCATAATCGTTGTGTATCTCACTTCTCGCCGTGACAATTCCACGAAAGATACTTTAATTAATCGGGCGTTATCGCCTACAATAAAATTGGCACTTACTAAGAAGGTACAGTAGTCCATTACTGTTCGCTGGAAGCTTTCCGAAAACCTTATTCCTGCCGACGACTGCGAAGAGCCACATGACTGGCAATCCGTCTCCGCTGGCGAGCAATTCTCCGCACTCGCGGCTTCACTGCACGGCCGAGATTTATCCCACGACGCAATAAGGCGTTTCGTCTCGCTCTCCGCCGTAGGAATTCTCAATTCCTTCTCGTTGGACGGCTTTCCAATCGAATAGCAGTACTGAATAGCTCATTGTCGGGTTTCCCACGTGGTTCACAGCTCCTCCGACCTTCCTTCTTTCGAAATCCACGCCAATTAGTCTTCTCTTCCGTACTTGAATCACATTCCGCGCTCGAATCTTCTCTCGCTCCCTGATTGGGTCGTGCGTGTCGATGTTTTGACTGACGCTGATGACGTCGCTCTGCTTTCCTTCCCGAATGATAAATTACTCGAGAGCGAAAGCGAGCGTTTGCGTCATCGGAATTCATGATTGAGCTTGAATTCCATGACAATAGCCAACATAACAGGGAAAGTTGGCTATGCAAAAAGTTTGTTTTTCTCGCGTTGGTTGCAGTAACACCAAGCAATCAAAATGCTGATAAAGATTGTGTCTGGGGCTGTTAAAAAGGCGAATTGGACTAAGGCGATGAAAGCACGCTTTATCGAGCTGAATTAAATTAGAGCATTTGGAAAGATTTAAAACTGCAAGATTATAATATTGTTATGTCATTGTTCAAAATATAAGTGGATGCAATCATGTTTCAAAGTGTGACCGCTGAATGATGTTTGAATGTGTTGCTGCTACAGTTGCGATTGCAGGCGCGGATGAAAATTGCAAATTGTGACCGTAGCTTTAGAGCCGCGTGGAAAGTAAAATATTGATCGGGGTTTGTTGCAGCCACCGAGATAAATGAATGGTTCGTCCAATGTCACGATGTATTTACATTTTTCACCGGATAGATGGCACTAACAGAGCTACCGGCAGTTGGTGCGCCGTTCTCTGACATGGCGTGGTAACAGCGTGTGAACTTTATTTTCTCAGCGCCCCATTTGATAGCGGAAATCGAGCGCAAAACATTCATGGCTTGTAAGCATCTCGATTTTAGATTACGAAGATGTGGGAGCCATGATAATTTTCTATTAAAGGTCAGACTCAAGAAATTATGGGAGTCTACGACTGAGATAGGGGATCCATAAAGATTAAGGTCCGGGTCTGGATGGAGACCTCTCAAAAAACAAAAGTGGACAGCCCCTGTTTTTTGGGGTGAAAATTTAAAGCCTACTTCGTTGCTCCAAGTAACAAGTTTGTTGAAGGCTAGTTGCAATTGACGCTCAATAAAGAATACCGAGGACCCGCGACATTAAATGGCGATGTTGTCAACATACAAGGAATAGTTCACAGTGGAGGGAAGCTGTGAACAAGCCTCATTAATAGAAACAAAACATGGCCCATGCCATGACATCTCCTCCTGCAGCTTGAACTGTGTTCACAACACATGAGGGGTCCATCGCTTCATGGGGCTGCCGCCAAATTCTCTGTCGGCCATCGGTGTAAAACAGTGTGTACCGTGACTCGTCCGACCACATCACCTTTTTCCAGTCGTCTACTGTCTAGTCACACCGTTCTTTACACCACTGCAGACGAACTTTCCGCTTTATTGCTTACACAAGGGGCTTCCTCACTGGCATGCGACTTCCCATCCCTATTCGCTTCAACATTCGGCGCATTGTTCTGGAGGAGATGGGTTGCGATGATCCTTCCTTGAAGTCTGCCTTTAGTTGCTCCACAGTAGACCTTCGGTTTTGCCGCACAATCCGTCTCAGACGACGTCGGTCCCTGTCTGTGTTGATTTTTTTCGATCCACAATTCTGCCATTTCGACAACTCTTGTGGATTCCGTTTCCACGCATTGAACACCTTGGAGACCTGACCTTTTGAGATACCGATCAGTTGTATTGTCCTGGATATCGTAGCTCTAGCTAGACGGGCTCCCACAATAACTCCTTTTTGGAACTCAGACAGGTCTGCTGTTTTCCCCATTTTGCTCAACTCGAGCAGCTGCAGCTTGTTCTTACCCTGTACCTGCAGCTTGGAATGAACATGTGCCTCACATGATTGCATTCATTTGCATATTACAATAGTTTCTGACCAGTGACGCCACTTTACATATCAGTACAGGAATTCATCACGGGTTTCTAATTCATTGGCCAGTGTGTGTATCTTATGGCCAACAATGCAAGTAAAAGTTTGTGCAACAATAGGTATCAACAATATATATCTCATGACCAAGAATGAGAGGCAAAGTTTGTGCAATATACAGGGTGTAAATGGACGACGTTTCACAAATTTAAGGATATGTAGAGGATGATGTGGTGAACATAGTCCCAAACAAAAAGCGACGGAGCCATAGCTTGTTTGATGTCCTGGTTTGTCAAGCATTGAACTAGGCACGTTTACTACGATGTCTCCTGTCATTGCATCTTGTAGGCCTTATGCAGACTGTCAGCTCGCAGGCTATTTTCAAATGGTACCGTCCGGATGCACAGCACATTCTCCAATAACATAATCTTGCATATCAGATTGGTACGAAATTCCCATTGTTAGTTTGGAACATTCCTTAAGGGTGAAGGTTTTCTTGCGCTCTACGTTTTGTGCTGTATGAGTTCAGGAATGGACTTTACTGTGAGGCAGGAAACAGCGAGAACTTTCGTACCCAATTACGTACAGAGCTGTTACTGGACTGTCCCATTTCAGATCGCCACAAATTATCTCAGTGTACACTGTGATCTGCTTCTTATTATTACTCCATCATACACGATCGCACAATCTTTAGCGTATCTGCAAAGAAGTAACTTCATGGAAGGTGATTACACAGTAATTCAGACAGCCATTCCACGGCTTGACGCAAAACAGAGCATCAAACATGCTGTGGCTCCGTCGCTTTTAGTCTGGGACTATGGGTTTATTAATAAAAAATGTTCACCACATCATCCTCTACATATCCTTAAATTTGTGAAACGTCGTCCATTTACACCTTGTAGGTAAGGTTCAATTTGTAACAACGCATAGAATTCCTGTTATTCAGGCTTTTCTTAGAAATGAGAGTTCTTAGTACTTAACAATTTCTTGAAAACTTTAGAAATGATTAGTAACTGGAGATAATGCAGAGTTAGCAGACAATTGAGAAAGAGTGGAAAGACAACAGACCTTTAGCTCTGTGCTGTATTGAGCAAATGTAAATAGAAGAATCGGCGACCGCTAGACTGCACGAAGAGATGAATGGCCATCGAGAGTGGGAATTGCAACAACATCAAGGGAAACATCTAATAAGATTACGTGACTAAGAAATTATTTAGGCTAGCAGAGGCATACATGGAGAAGTCCATCCTTTGTGAGCATTAAAAACACTTTCTTCCCAATTTTCATTATGAATTTTTACTGTATTAATTCTAAGCGTTTTCATGTGTTTATCTATACAGAGTGTTTTTGAATTGAGTACAGATTTTTTGGGAGATGATAGAAGAGGTCCTTAGAAGTATTTTTTGTCGTATGAACATGAGGTCCCCGCAGCTCCGTTTACTTACAATACTGCATTGAACAATCAAATGACACCGGGACGCAGTGTGCGTTGGTAGGCCTAGATTATTTTATTTTTATTATATACTCGGAGGAAAGATTAAAGAGAAGATGAGTGTCAGAGTTCATTAATACTCGAATAACATTTGGATTGATAACTGAAACTAGAAACCTCTTTGTTAATACTTTGTTGTTTTTTCTTTTATTTTCCGGTTTAGGAAGAGCGTTGAACGGGGAACGTTGCGTCGACCAAGAAAGACAACCTAATGCACTTTCGCCCGTTACAGAGGCTCTTTTCTTTTTTTTTCTGACAAAAAAATAATATAACCGTGTTTCCGACTATGTGTATAATGGTTTGTTCTGGTTCTTGTCTAGACATAGACGAATATTGCTAGCAGCGTTTTTTTTGGGTGTTTCAACGTAAAGACTATTGCCGAACAAGGTAGAAGAAATGTAGCCCACTGTGAGTTTGACAAAGAATCTAAACTTACTTTTGGCCGTTAGAAAAATCGGTTCAAAAAAAATTGAAGAATTTGATTTGATGTAAAAGCTCAGTCTAATTTTCGGAAAGTGAGCGTGGCTGTTTTCCAACCGTAATTTAATTTTCGATGTTGGGGTTGGGTTTTATTTTTGGAGCTCCATGTCTTCCTGTAGTAGGATTGTCCGACCTCGTCGATGCTAGCGCCTGGTACTTCCTTGATAAGGTTAGAGAAACCAGTAGGATGTTGACCTTGCGGAGTGTCGAAAGGCGGCTGCCCCCCACTTTGGAGAGGCGTGGGCGTTTTAGTTAAGCTCCACCCAATCAAAATTTTTTTTTCCAGTTCTTGATGTTCAGATGGTCTCTCTCGAGAAGTTTAATCCTTGATAAGGCGAAGAATGCCGGTAGGAACTTCTAGAGGGGAACCATCGGGCGGTCAAGAATTGTCCCCCTTTTGGTTTAGGGTAAACAAAAATTTTTTGACGTTTTGGTCTTTTTGGTTCAGGGTTGGATGGTTGGAAAATGTACGGTTCATTGTTCTACGAGAGTTACAGAAATTGATGACGACTTCAACAAAATAACTAGAAGAGGTTCTCGAATTAGATTTCGTCCTCCAGAATCGATGAGGACGTCGACTAAATAGCCCATTTGTATCCTCCTGAGCTGATGAGGATACCCGTTGTTGGCTCCCTGTCGGAAGAAATTAGTATAAAATACCTTAATCGGCAAATTGGACTCTTTTAATTTACTTCAGTGGCCAAGGGGTTACTGTTTTCCTCCCCTGATTATAAAGAAAAAAAGGGAAACTCACGCTCTCCTTAGCGCCCTCTTCGAAGTTTTGAGGCTCACTGTCGTATTAGACTACTAGAGGTCGTCGTTACCCGAACCTTTCCCAAAGGTTCTTCGTTGAGTGGGGGAGGACTGTAACGGTCAGTTTTGACGTTACAATTTTTGTCTTTCTCCTCGCTCTTTCTTCCTCTCCCCCCTCTCTCTTTTGTCTCGCAACAATTTCCTGAAAGAGGATCCCGATCGAGTCATTGCGAAATTGCTGGTTATAAGTTGATTGTTGACATAGATTGTGGATGGTCTTTATGATGAGTCGAGACAAACAATGGTTGAAGTCAACGATGTTACGCCAACAATGATTTTTTTTTTGGTACGAGCTACCAGTCGTTAAAGAAAGGAATTGAATTTCTTTAAGAAAATAGCAGTAGAACGACGGCAGCCATCGCAGAAGCATGATGATGAGGAGAGACTTGGTTGAAAAAAAATTCCTTCCCAGATGATGATTCGACATGACAAGTTACTCGGCTTTCTACCGATGAGACGAAAGATACCCCGGATAGAAAGTAAAGATGAACGAACCCGGTCAGAATTTGGCGTCGTTATAGATGATGATCAATAATTGAAGTTCCTATAAATGAGACAAATGGCTGATCAAACATCGGATACACGAAAAAAGGAGACTGAGACAAGAAACGTTTCGGTATTGAACATAGTATTGGGCCATGCTATCGTCAAATAGCTTTTATCGATTATGTTGTTTTGCGTATTTCCATTCCCAGGTTATTCGATTTCCCTCTGAGAAGAAGCGGATCCCCGACGAGGTACTTCACGGGTTCTCTTCGACGAAGTCATTCACGGCGATGAAACCAGTGTTACAGAGCGTGGAATCGCAGTTGGTGTCGTAAGCGTTGATTAAGTTTAGCGCAGTAAGATCCCTACTAATACCCTCAAAGTCGTGTGTTTTGCGGCTTTGAGTCTCCCACCCTCTCCTCCGTTATTGTTAGTATAGAAGTTAATTTTCCCTCCCCTCTTGCTGTTATCTAAACTCATACCTCCTAGTTTCTGAAAGAGCGACCGCCATAACCAAGATTTGCGACCACAGTTCCGGCTTTCCTGAGATACATTAGTGATTAATAGTTGCGAAATACGGAAGAGATCGACGTAATGCACGTTGAGATAAACAAAAGAGAAAAAAAAGAAGTATATACTCCTGACTATGTTTAAAAGAGATAATTTAAAAATCAATAGATATAGAATACTTACCTGGAGATTGTAAGAGACGTTAGCGAAGAGACCTAAGAAAAAGGAAAGATTTTAAGTCATGATAATTAACTTTGAAGACTTCTGATAGTTAAAATAACTAATCTCGACGACCCCGAGGATACTTGTTTGTATAGATTAATATGGACTTCTGAACTCTAGACCGTTTATAGAATTTTCAATTGATTATAGCATTCACATCTGTTTATTACAAATACCTTTTTTTTTATTTTTCTTTCTGAACGCCCGGCGGCGAAAAAAAAATAATGACTCAGCTGTGGAGACACTTGATAGTATGTCTTACCTTGAAGAAAAATTTCTTCATTTGTTGTAAATTTCAATAGCAAACGAAATTGTACAATAAAGCCCCGGTTATTTTTTTGTCAGACATAGTTGTTTCTGCGATAATCTTATTTTATAACCAAACACATGGAACCTCTTCCTTTCTTTTATCCTCGGAAATATTAAAGGGAAAATGAGTGTCAGAGTTCATTAATACTCGAATAACATTTGGATTGATAATTGAAACTAGAAACCTCTTTGTTAATACTTTGTTGTTTTTTTTCTTTTAGTTTCCGGTTTAGGAAGAGCGTTGAACGGGGAACGTTGCGTCGACCAAGAAAGACAACCTAATGCACTTTCGCCCGTTACACTGGCATCATTTGCAGAGGCGTTTCGAAACTCTGTGGCAATTTTTTCCGCCGAGGACTTCCGGTTGCTGCGGGTGACACGACCAAGCACTCGACGGTCTCTGTCCGTTAGTTTCTTGGGTCTACCGGTTCGTTGTTGAACTGTTGTTGATCCCCGGGTCTTCCATTTCATAATGACATCGCCTACTGTTGACTTGGGTATCTGAAGAAGGCTGGAAATATCACGCACGGACTTGCCGCATAGGTGACATCCAACGATGGTTCCACGTTGGAACTCACTGAGCTCTGCCGAACGACTCATTCTTGCCAATGTCCAAGCAGAGTTGTGTCTGAAGGTGTGGGAAGCTATTTAAATGATGTGCAAGTCATTATCATGTGACATTGGGCCAATCGATGATCTGTGAGGGGTGTCCGGATATTTTTGATCATATAGTGTATAACTAGCAGAGGACTCGGCGTTGCCCGGGATAATTACGCCTATAGGTAAACAGAACAACCTCAAAAAGCTAAATTAAACCTCAATACAACACGGAGCTAAAGGAGTGCTTCCTCTATCGTCTTTCACTCTTTCTCAATAGTCTGCTAACTCATTATCTCCAGTTACTGATCATTTTTAAAGATTTTCAAGAAATTGTTAAGTACTAAGAATTCTCTTTTCTAAGAAAAGCCTGAATAACAGGAATTCTATGCATTGAATTCTATATTGCACAAACTTTGCCTTGCATTGTTGGTCATGAAACATATATTGTTGATCCTTGCATAGTCTTGGTGCATTGCGTGTTGACACCATTGTTGATACATATTGTTGCAAAAACTTTGTCTTGCATTGTTGGTCATGAGATATTTCTCATTAATATGCCCTGCCATAACCATGAATATCGATTTTTTATCAAAAATTATTATTTTTTTCGAAATCTGAGGTAGACAGTGACCTTCCTCATGCTTTGAAGGTCATGTATGCGAAATTTTATCAAGATCGGAATAAAACTGTAGATTTGTATAAAAAACAAACAAACAAACAAACAAACAAACCCACAAACAAACATCCATCCTTCTTTATATATATAGAGAGAGAAGAAGGATGTTTGTTGTTTTTGGGTTTGTTTTTTATACAAATCTATAGTTTTTTTCCGATCTTGATGAAATTTTGCATACTTGACCTTCAAAGCATGTGGAAGGTCACTGTCTACCTCAGATTTCAAAAAAATAATAATTACTGATAATAAATCAATATTTATGGTTATGGTAAGGCATATTAATGATAAATATCTCATGACCAACAATGCAAGGCAAAGTTTGTGCAATATAGATAAGTTTCAATTTGTAACAATACATAGAATTCCTGTTATTCAGGCTTTTCTTAGAAACGAGAGTTCTTAGTACTTAACAATTTCTTGAAAATCTTTAAAAATGATTAGTAACTGGAGATAATGGAGAGTTAGCTAGGGTTACCAGACGGCAGGGTTTCCCCTGACATGTCAGGGTTTTGACCTCTAAAATATTGTCAGGGATAGTTTTTAAGAAATCTTGAAAATGTCAGGGTTTTTAACTTCTTACAATTTTTACATCATTTTTTTCTATTTTTACTGCGATCGCTGTGATCCATTGTTCCTCGCCCCCCACACTGTGATGGGTTCTCTTAAAATTGAGAGGTACTCTTTTCCCCTGTTACACACGCCACGTTGAAATAATTTTATCTAAAATGGCCACCAAAAGAAAGTGTCACTCCACAGACAAATTGAAGGGTCAATATCTATCTTTTAAGAGAGGTCGGAATGAATGGGAAGCCGAGTGCCTAGTTTGCAAAGCTGGGACATATATCTCACTAGCAAGTAGATGAGCTGCATATCTTAAAAATCACATGGAAACTGCCAAGCACAAAGCATCGCTCCGAGGAGAAAGTACAACAGCCAAGGTAACGAGGTAACGTTAATAATAAATCCGTGACTGATATGGGATATGATGTTACTGCAGCGGAAGGCGCCTTTGCATTTCGTACTGTAAGACATCACAGCAGCTACAAATCAATGGATTGCACATCTTTGCTGTTGATTACTATGTTCACTGATTCAGAAATTGCTAGAAAGTTTTCCAGTGCCAGAACCAAATCTGAAGCTATTGTGAACAGTGTACTTGGACCTTATTCCATTGTGTCTTCATTACAATCATTTAACGATAATATTAATCAATTTTGTGGAATTTCTACAGACGGGAGCAGCCACGAATCTGTAAAAATATTTCCCAAACTTATACAGTATTTCGACTGAAAAGCTGGAGGAATCAAAGTTGCTGGAAATGAATAGCACAAAAGATGCAACTGCTGACACTATTTCTTTGTAAGTGAAGGATACTCTTGCAAAAGAATAACTTGATTCATAAGTGCGTGGCATTTACAGGAGATAATTGCAATACAATGTTCGGAGGTATTCGCCGAAATGAAAACAGCAATAATGTTTTTGCAAAATTGAAAGATTTATTTGGCAATAATTGGTGTAGGTTGTCCAGCTCACATTTTGAACAACTGCATTCATAATGCAGCAGAAAGCTATTTGCAGGTTGATATTGAAAACGTAATATTTAAAATATATCAGTATTTTCATATCTATACAGTAAGGACAGAGGAACTGAAGGACTATAGTGAATATGTCGAGATCGAATACAAACAGCTCTTTTCCCACAGCAGGACACGTTGGCTCTCTCTCTTTCCTGGAATAGAAAGATTAATACACATGTATCCGGCTGTTAAAACTTTCTTCATGTCTCGCGATTCACAACCGATAGTGATAAAACAGTTTTTGGACAACGAACTTGGTGAAGTGTATCTGTGGCTTTTGCATTTGGTTATGAGCGTTTTCCATATACAAATTGAAAGGATTGAAAGAGAAGGAAATTCCATATCGGAAATTGTGTTGTCGATGAACACTGTTAAAAAACATCTAAACGACCGGTTACAACAAAATTTCTTGCCTCTGAAAGTGAAGTCAATGTTGCGGGAATTACGGAGAGCTGGTAAAGGAAGAGAATGCGATAAGTTTTGTCAAGAAGCGACTCTTTTTTTTATCGCACTTGTTTGGAATACTTGGAGAAATGGTTTCTTCCGTTACAGGAGATCAGTTGCCTCAATTGGATGAGTCTGACTGTGATGCCTAGTTGGGAAGATGTGGAGATCTCTCTACAATACCTTGTAACCAAAGGAGTCGAAATCGATGATGTGAAATGTTTTGATCAGTTTCAAAATTTTTGTAACTTCCTTGGAAATATAAAAAGTGGAACGTTTGATGAGGAGTTGTCTCATAAGAAATGGACGCATTTCTTCCAAACTTCGAAAACCTTGGAATGCCACTCAGAGCTGCTGAAAATAGCTCAATTATATAGAAAAAATACATGTTTTAGTTTCTACTAAAGGACCGTATTTGGAGACGCTATGCATTGGGGTCTTTTTAAAGGAAATATTTTTGAATTTTCAACATAAAATTTTTCTATTTAAATTGAAAGCTTTTTTCGTTGCTCGAGCTCAAATTCGAAGAATTTTTGATTCATCTGAATGTTAACACAGCCAACATGAGCACATGTAAAACGTTTAGAATTAATAAACCATTAAGAAATGACGTAATCAAGTACCGAAAGGCTAAACTAAACCATTCGCGAATCCATACTTTTCAACTGCCCTATGTTAACATTGAAAGTTTCTAATGGGCCATAATGATACCATTAAACCACGTACCTTTGAACAAATTTGAACTATCATTAATTTTATGTTGTATTCATTGTTACACATCATTCCAAGTTGTTTGATATATTGCATGCCATATCTTAGCATTCAAAGTTCCAATGAACCACAATGGTTCTACTAAACCAGGTGCCTTCGAACCAAATTCGACTATCTTTAATTTCGCAGTGGCTACGTACAGTGCAACCTTGTACGCCTTCCGTTCAATGCAAAGGAAGTGGCAAGCTGTACCGCCATCTGCCGACAGAATCAAAACAGTATTCCGACATTAGAGGGCGTGTTTTGGCTAGCTGTTGTTATAGCAACCACACAATTGGCATGTCACGGTCGTGTGGATTTCAGATTTTCTTTTTTTCCTGCTTTCTGGATGATTAGCCATTGTCGAAAGGAACCATGCCTTAAAGGTAAGCCAGCATATTTTGAGCGTTCTAGTGTTGGATTAGGTTAACTGAGGTTAACTTAGGTTTAACCATAAAATGAGGTCCCGTAACTTTCTGGCAGCCATTTCTGTGACCACTAAAATATACGGATCATTAGCCTCCTGTAACCGGCCGAGGGGAAACCAACTGCCCCTGTAACCGGCCGAGGGGAAACCAATTGCCCCCTGTAAACAAATAGCTTGGGTACGTATATAAATCGACGTCGCCGTGAGCGAAGCGAGGGAGCGTGCGCCGCGGGCAGGGGACGCTGGAGCGGAGCGATGGCGTCCGCGTACTAGTATTGTAGAAGGGGAAACCAACTGCCCCTGTAACCGGCCGAGGGGAAACCAACTGCCCCCTGTAACCAAATATGTTGGGGTATGTTTATAATTCGGGGTCGCCGTGAGCGAAGCGTTAGCGTCCACGTACTAGTATTGTAGAAGTGGCGGCTAGTATTGCGTCGTGGTCAGATAGTTCAATTTCACCAGATAGGGAAGATGGTAAAGTTTTTCCCAATTAACAATATTCATTCTATCCCATATCAGCTGCTTGAAGCTAAGATAAAATTGTTTAAAACGTTGCATTTTTCCACTAAGCGATGGGAATCTGTCATATTGCTTGTTTCGAAATTAGAAAAAGTTTGGAATCTGAAACTTGGTAGATGGCGGTATAGCTAGCCACTTCCTTTGTATTGAACGGAAGGCGTACAAGGTTGCACTGTACGTAGCCACTGCCCTTTAATTTTACGTTGTATTCATCATTACACATCAATCCAAGATTTTTGATATATTACATGACATATCTTAGAATTGAGAGTTCCATTAAACCATAATGTTTCCACTAAACCAGGCACCTTTGATCCTATATCGACTATCAATAATCTGAGTTTATATTCAGTCATGACAGATCATTCCAAGTTGTTTGATATAAAACATGCCATATCTTAGCATTTAAATTTCCAGTGAACCATAATAATACTATTAAAGCAGGCGCCTTCGAACCAATTCGACTAACATTAATTTTACGTTGTAGTCATTCATTACACACAATTCCAAGTTGTTTCATATATAACTTGCCATATCTCAGCATTGAATGTCCCAATGAACCATAATGGTTCCACTGAACCAGGTGCCTTTAAAACAATTTCAACTATCATTAATTTTACGTTGTATCCCTTTATGAAACGTCATTCCAAGTTGTTTGATATATAAAATATCCTATCTTAGCATTGAAACTTCCAATGAACCATAATGATACCATTAAACCACGTAGCATTGAACCAATTTGGATTATTACGATATATAAATTCATGACGCATCATTCGAAGTGTTTTGATATATTACATGCCACATATTAGCATAGAAAGTTTCAGTGAACCACAATGGTTCCACTAAATCTCAGGTGCTTTTGAACTAATTTAGACTACCAATAATTTTAATTTATATTCATTCATGACACGTCATTCCAAGTTGTTTGATATACAGGGTGTCAAAAAGTCTGGTAATATCTCGGAAATTAAGCATTGTACGAAAAAAATGTCCATAATCAATAGTGAGTTATTTCGTGGGGGAAATTCATTAGTTGGGGGGAGGGGTACTTTGAAATCTTAAATAGTTACCCCTATTTTTAATCTTATATTCAGATTGTTCACAGTTTTCAAGAAATGTTTTATTCTTGGTGTTTTTTCAATTGATCCAACCGTTTAGGAGATAGAAGCCCTGAAAGTGTAGAACTTTTAAAGTTTTGAACCCAATTTTATCGATGAAGTCAAAGAGATAGAGACTGTGTCTTACAAACATTCCTATTCTAATTTTTCATGTGTTTAAGAATCCGAAGTCAGAATTTCAAAAATACAATATTTTTTAATAAATACTCACAGACTCTGCCGCCATATGACTGCTGCCCAAAAGACTTTGCTTGTGCACTAAAAATTTTGAATTTCTGAAATTTGATTTCGGATTCTTAAAGACCTTCAAAAAGCAGAATAGGAATGTCTTCAAGACCCACTTTCTATCTCTTTGTCTTCATTGATAAAATTGGGTTCAAAACTTTAAAAGTTCCAATAAGCAGAACGATTATACGCAGTAGGAAAATTCGGACCAAAACTCGATAACTTTTTTGTTACTAAAGAAAGAGTGTTAAAATTTTGCACAAACATAAAATAGTATATGACGCTTCTAATGAATTGCTTTTTATTAGAATTTTCCGTAATAGAAAATTTTTAAAAAATAAATAAAAATCTACGAACTGGGTACTGCTCCAACCAGCACTAAGGACATGTAAATAGCGTTAATGCTTCCATGTCCACAGTGGAGCAATTGGTTGGCGCGTCTGCACGGTGAGCAGAAGGTTCCTGGTTCGAACCCAGGCTGTGGAATTTTCTTTCCTATTTTCATCAATAATAAGTGTTCTAATTCACTCCCTCTGGCATGAATGCATGCTTCACAACGTCGCCGCATGGACTGACGTAAAAAGTTCAAAAGTTCCTGGTTCTTCGCGAATCTGGTCCGCAGCTATGGCGATTCCGGCTACCAGCTCTTCATCGGATCCCATTGGTGTCTCGTATACCAATATCTTTAATTGTCTCCACGATTCCAAACAACTGTTTCCTGCAGGTAGGATTTCAACTTTTTTATCTCAAAAACAATGCCCCAAGGAAAACAATGAAAGAGGTAAATGTTGCTTAGATTTTATCGCTCTATCACCTAAAAGCCGAGAGAAATATAACTGCCGAATTTCAAGTTTGTAGGCTTCATAGTTCTGTAGATTTCGTAATGAATGAATGAATGAATGAATGAATGAATGAATGAATGAATGAATGAGTGTATACATTTTTCGCTCTTTCTTTTATAATAGTATTTTCCCCCTGCAAAAATCCTCGTCGTCTTCGGCCGGGATCGAAGCCACATCTACGGGCATCAGATCAACACCACCTAGACAGAAGGCCTGATAACGGAAACGTCATACATTGTTACATCATCATTAGTCGACCATTGTTAATCCTATTTCTACCAATAATAAGCCCTAAATTTGATCGACTAATGATGATGTAGCAATGTATGACGTTTCCGTTATCAGGCCTTCTGTCTAGGAGGTGTTGATCAGAGGAGATCACGCAACCACTGAGTCATCGAGGCCAATTAGGAAAAGTAAAGTTGTCTGCTGGACAGAGAGTAATGCCCAAGCAAATGGCCAGAGAGCGCCAGTGAAAAAAAAAATCACGCTTTAAACAGTGGAGTTTCCCATCCTGTATTTCTTCATCCATGACCATAGCCAAAGTAATTTTTTATGGCCTATTGTTGCAGAAACTTTACTCTGCTTTGTAGGACATGACATACATTGGGCGAGGTCAAAAATGCAAATACCGAGTTGGGTTGGTGAAGCATTGATTATTGCTCGATTGTTAACGTATTGTTGACTATCATAGCAACAATGGTTTTCTTCACTAACGCGGTGTTAGAATTTTTGACCTCACCCATTGTTGGTCCGCGCATATCGTATCGTATATCGTATCGTATCGCTCATGTCAGACAGACAGATCAAGCAAAATATTATTTTTACCATTTTCCCTTTGGGCCAACCTGACACTCGGCACATGTAAACCTTACCCTGAACCTAAGGAACATCTGATGCAACTATGAGCTCAAAAGGATAAGTGGTTCAAAAGTTTTGAGAACATTTACTGACGCACCCTAAATTTTTATATAGACCTTTCCATTGAAACCGAAACTGGAATAACTGCGCAGAAGCAGGACAGCAAAAAACTTGCGTTTCCTACCTTGAAATGTACAAACAATAATACACATCCGGAGGAAAAAAACAGAAGTTTTTTTGCTGTCCTGCTTCTGCGCAGTTAGTCCAGTTTCGGTTTAAAGGAAAAGAAACTCTGGCGCCATCTCTTGATTAAACAAACAAACAAACAAACATAAACCAAGATATATGATTTTTCCCCTTTCCCCCCTACTTTAGGGACATGTAAACCTTACTCTGGACCTAAGGAATATATGTTGCAAATATTAGCTCAATCGGATAAGTGGTTCAAAAGTTTTTAGAACATTTACAGACGCACCCTGAGCCTGAATTTTTATATATAAAGATGTAACATAAACAGAAATAAATGCTGTATCTGAGAAAATTTGAAACATGTGTCAGGGTTTGTGTCAGGGTTTTGGGTGGGCAGATACTCCTTTATTCAGGCTTTTAAGTGGGTGAAAACAGGTTTTGTCAGGGTTTCAAGTGGGGGAAATATGGTAACCCTAGATTAGGAGAATCAGTTGTATTGCAGTTGACAAAAAAATTGGAAGTTTTAGGTTGTGAAGTGTATTTTGATAATTTTTTCAACTTCCCAATCTTGCAGCACAACTTAGCAATTCAAAATATAAAAGCTTGTGGTACAGTACGTACTAATAGAAAATATATTCCGAAAAATCTGCCATTATGGATAGAGGAGACATCTATTATGTGAGTTGTAGAGGAACATCCTTCGTGAAATGGATGGACAACAGAGCAGTTCATCCTTTGACAAACTTTCTCTCTCCAATACCAACTTCTACAGTCAAAAGGAGAAAGGAAGGAAGCGGTGAAAAAATTAATGTAATCTGTATTGAAATTTTTTCCTTTTAATTGTATCCATTTGTGGAATTCTTTAACTTTGCAAATGCGACAAGACATGATTAGATGTAATCGAAGTAACTGTATTAACCAACAACGCCATATCCAAACTATTCTATGTGATTGGATAAAGACTAGACAAAGAGATCCAACTTATATAAATAATTGACTTAATCCGTGTGAGTGCATAATATTAATAATAATAATAATAATAATAATAATAAATTGTCATAAAATCTAATAAAAATATGGGCGGAATAGATCTTATGGATCAACGTAAAGTTTGTTATGAGATAGATAAAGTATTATCTACGTTTATTCTTTGATTTATTTGAATAACAGTAAAACAATGCTTAAATCATCTATGCAAAATTGCATGAAATGAACAAAATAGAAGGCTCCCTCCTTTCATGTAAGGAATTCCGTCAACATATTGCACGTACCAGGTGTCCCAAAAATGACTGATGGATTTTGAAAATCAATAAAAAAAAAAAAAAAGACTGAATGCAATAGATATGTATCGTTTGCAGCCTTATGCTTAGGAAATCAGAGGAATTCCCACCAAATTTCAAATTTAGTTAACATTTCTACCAAGAGATGGCGCTGCAGGCGATCTATAATTAGAGAGTGGCCATGGAGAGAGGTGCCGCCATTTTCTGGCAAACTTCTATTTTGAAAGCACTAAATCAGTAAAACTTTAGCTTTTTTCACATGAAAAAAGAAAACGAAATAAACAGATTTAAGTATAGAAAATACTTTAAATCAAGTTGAAAATCAACGGGTTTAATTATTTAAGTAATAATTTTGAAATATTATCATTTTTCTAACTTTATTTCTAGCTATATCATAACAGGTTCAACTGGTGAGTGTCAAGAATGTCATGGCTACAATAATAAGGAACAGATATATACGAGAGGAGGACGAGACACAAATACAATAAATAATAGTTATTAATTAAAAATAAATAAATAATATTTATTAATTATTTTATTAAATATTATTTATTTATTTTTTAATTATAACTTACTTAATGTATACATAAAAAAATTAAAAATAACTAATAAAATGAAAATAAATGAAAATATATATACAATAAAAATAGTTATTAATTAAAAATAAATAAATAATATTTATTAATTATTTTTTTTAAATATTATTTATTTATTTTTTATTTTTAATGATAACTATTATTTATTGTATATATATTTTCATTTATTTTCATTTTATATATTATTTATTAATTATTTTTTTAAAATATTTTTTTTTAAATTTTTAATTAATAACTATTATCTACAATAATACGGAAAAACTTTAGGAAAAAAGTTTAAAATTTATTTAAAAAATTTGTGCAGTATTTAAAAATGGGTTTAATTTTTACTTCTTGCACATATTTCATACAATCATGCAGGGTGTCCCAAAAATGACTGATGGATTTTGAAAATCAATAAAAAAAAAAAAACGTAATGCGATAGATATGTCTCGTTTGCAGACTTATGCTTAGGAAATCAGGGAATTTTATCCCACCAAATTTCAAATTTAGTTAACATTTTCACCCACAGGTGGCGCTGAAAACTATGAAAAAATAAAAACCGGTATGAAAATGTTGCAAGGACTGTTGCAAAAAACTAAACAATGACATTTTCAGCACACGCTATCTCAACAGCACATGCTATTAGCTTGACGAGCTGAAATACTTCGTTTTAACCACGGTGTAAGAATAAAAGGTGTAGTAACTCTAGTTAATCCCTATTGCCCACGATTGGTCGTATTTTGTCACGTTTCCTCGTGTGGCCGACAGCTGGCGCCACGCATATTGTAGGCCGTTTGCAGCCATAAGAAAGCATGGAATGCAACGGGTAAATTGTTCAAGTTGCTCGTAAACTGAATTTTTTTTTCATAAACACGGATAATTAGCATTTTCTAGTTGGATAATATGGGATATAAATGCTTCGTGACGAACTGCAAGTCAGGATACTCATCATGTAAGGAGAAAATTTCTTTATTTCGACCTCCGAAAGATCCCGATCTTTTCAAAAAGTGGCAACGAGCCATACCTCGTAAAGATCGTGTTCTTACTGAGAATGACCGCATATGCGAGTTACATTTCGAATCGCATTTTGTGACAAGGCAAAACATTTATCATCATGAAGGTAAAGCTATAGCTGTAGCTGATAGAAAACGACCGACATTAACTGACGATGCCGTGCCCTCATTATTTCCATTATGCCCAGCGTATCTATCAAAAAGAATTAAACCACCAAGAAAAAGAAAATCCAGAGATGAAAGTGAGTGTTCTCCTAACCTTAAATTGCAAAAAACAAATATTTCAGTAGAAGAAAACATAATTTCAGATCACTGTGATCAACAGTATGCAGAGATGAATAATATAGAAATGATAGAATGTGTTCGTACTCAAGACGTATTTCAATATCTTAAATCTCATTTACATACTATTCCAATGCCACCAAATTGGACTGTTGTTTGTGTAGAAGAGGAAGATTTGGGGATCATCATTTTTTCTGAATTTGTTATTTCATTTGACAAGATGGGGGCTATACGTAAGCAAATTTGTGTAAAGAATGACTCGAGTGTGACTTTCTGTGTATTCAATTCCTGCATTTTTTCAGAGCAGCTGAATGAAAATGATAGCACTGATGATATTTTAGTTAAACTTAAAAAGATGCTAATGGATTTTGATGCCAAAAACGTTTGCAGAGGTGGACCTCTTGGAAAATATTTTCCAAACGCATCTCCTGAGTTTGCATCTGTAAACCCTGTCACAGGCGTATGGATGCACTCTAATTGTGAAGCTATTGTTCCCTCGGATACCATGTGCTCTGCATGTAAGAAACTTTACAACTCTCTGTCAGTGCATTCTACTCGACAGCAAAAATCACAGGAATGCAAGATTCGCGTACCCTCAAGCTCTTTATCAATACATAAACGCATACCAGTTTTAAAACGAGCTTTAACGAAGCAACGGAGGGCTAATCGGTTTCTAAAAGCGAGTTTCAAAATTTTAAAAATTAAAGTGGGACGTTTGCAAGAAGCTCTTGATGGAACTTCACCAGAAATTCTTGAAGGTCAGCTGAATGCTTTACAGCTCCCATCATCCACTAAAATGGTTATTAAAGAATGCATCCAAGTAAGCAAAGTAAAAAGCAAAAAAGGTCGCCGTTACACACATGAATGGTTACTCCTATGCTTACTTTTGCACATCAGAGGTCCTAACATGTATCGATATTTAAGAGACAATGAAATACTTCCCCTTCCAAGCATAAAGACTGTGCGCAGATATTTAAGCTTGGTGGATGTGTCCTGTGGCTTTGACAAATCATTTTTCAAAGCTTTGAAAAAAAAATTATTAACAAAAACTGAAATGCAGAAGCACTTCATACTTGTATTTGATGAAATGCAGGTGAGACAAAGTCTGATGGTGAACTCTCGCAACATGACATTGGAAGGATTTGTTAATGAGGCAAACCCACAGGGTACGAATGTTCAAGCTGATCATGCACTAGTTTTCATGATCAATTCATTGGCAGATGGTTATTCTCAGCCAATTGGTGTTTTTGCCAGCAAAGGAATGACCAGATCAGTAGTTTTAGCTACGCTTTTAATGAAAGCAATTCTGCTATTGGAAGATGCAGGTGCAAAAATTGATGGTATAGTATGTGATGGTGCATCTGCAAACCGCTCAATGTGGAAGCAACTTGGGATATCTGGAAGCTTGGAAAATCCATGCAATGCAATAACACACCCTCTGGATGATAACCGAAAAATATACATGTTTGCTGATGCCCCTCACCTAATAAAGTGCATTAGAAACCGACTATACGAAAAGAGAATGCTACAAGTAAGTTTGATTTTTTTACCAATACGATTTACTTTAATTACCATGATCTTTATATATATATATATAATAATTGCTGCTTATATTTCAGGTGAACAACAAGATTATCAAGTGGAACTACTATGAAACTGTTTATCACTTGGATCAACCAAATCAAGAAACACGTGGTCTTGATACGCGTTTGAAAGTAGCTCCGAAGTTGACATATCAACATGTGTACCCTAATAATTTTGCAAAGATGAGGGTGAAATTAGCTACTCAGGTGAGTGTGTACATTTTATTTCCAAAACAATGTCATGAATCAAAAATCATGAACCGTTCAGTGAATAATGAATCTATTTGAGCAACTTTGGTTTTCAGATATTCAGCAGAACAGTCGCCGATGCTATTAGATTTTACAAACAACGACATGCCAAAGGATTTCAGGATGCTGATGCTACCATTGAATTTACGCTATTACTTAATAATATGTTTGATGCTCTCAATAGAAAATTTCCAGCAGAAGGTATACGAAAGGAAAATTCTGACATAAAGGTATGCAACCTATTGATAGAATATTGTTATACAAATTTATGTATACTGTTTAATTACATATCAAATTATATTTTTTCTTTTTAACGACATCTACTGTAAATAGTGCATTAAGCACCCGGGCGCTGATTTGCAAAAATTCAGCGGACCCCCAGGTGCTTAATTTAGGCTGGCCGGTATTACAGGTCCGGCGCTTATAAAATTCTGCACAATTTTGATGTAAAGTATTACAGCCGGTATTACAGCTGAAAGGGTTGTAATTCTTAGTTATTTTGAGATATTTTGTTTTGAAGAAATAGAAATGATACATTCTTTATAATGAAGAGAAATTTTTAAAATTAACAACGAGTGTGGATGATTGTTTGTTAATAAACTGTAAATTACTATTGTATAGACCAATATAACATTGAAGATTGCTCCATAGCTGAAACCGGTCTGCTAACATATTTGGAAATAAATGTTGATAAAATGAAAAGGTAGAACTGGATAAATAATATAACAACATAACCCTATTTCCCTTTATGTTTAATTACAGGTTCTACGAGAAGCTCTAGTTTTTTTAGACAAATGGGAAGGCGAAGTTAAAACAGGAAAAATAAAACCAGATTTGTTCTTAACAAAGACTACAGCAGAAGGATTACGTGTAACTCTCCATTCTTCAATACAGCTTGCACAGTATTTATTGAATCAGTGCAATTTTAGTTATGTGTTAACTAATAAAATGAATCAAGATGTCTTGGAGGTAAGGATATCCTGAGCTGAAACTGAATGGCATAAAATAAAAGTTATTAATTCTTTATTTCTTGCTTGTTTGATTTAATATTGTAAAGTAAATACATGTATTAACATAATCTTTTTCTTTCGCAGAGATTTTTTGGAATAATCAGACAAAGTGCTGGGCAAAATGATCATCCTTCTTTTCCAACATTCCTGCAGTTATACAAAATGCTGAGTGTTTACAGTTTGCTAAAACCGCCTAAATTTGGAAACTGTGAAGTTCTTTTGCAAAATGAAACTCCATCGATTACACTTACAGATTTTAAAAACATTTTTCAAAATGACAAAGAAAATGTCAATTATGCCAGTTTGAAATTACGTTTGGATGGTCTCATAGAAGCAAACCAGTGGGAGTGTGATGAAATCATTGAACATGATTACTGCCGTGCAACAGTCAAAGACTGTATTCTGTATTATGTCACTGGGTATGTTTGTAAGAATGTGAACAGATTTTGTAGTGACTGTATTAATTGTCGCCAATTTTTTACTGTAAAATCAAGCGCTTGTAAAGAATCTGAACTTGTTAATGTCAGAACACGTGGAAAATTGGTATATCCTAACTTTGAAGTTTACAGATTGTTTCGAAGAGTTGAAGAAATTTTATCAGAAAATATTGATCGTTTTGATGTTTATGAACAAACACTAACAAAACTTCTTGAAACGGGTGTTTTCCCCATGTCTTTTCCATGCATCACTCATAAAGAAGAAGTAGTTGCGAAATTAATTCATTATTTTATTTTGTTAAGTTTAAGACAGTACTGTAAACAAAAAAATGCTGAATTGAAAAAAAATTCAAGGGACAAAAAAAAGTTGTCAAAACTTTGTCCTTCTTGAAATCATACAGTTTATTTATTTATTTTTTATTTATTTTTATTTATAATTGATTTCTTTAAACAATAAAATATTGATACTATAATTAATGTGTGTGTTTCATTTTTTGTATGCAAAAAAAAAAGTATTATGGATAGATAAACAAAAATGCAAATTCATCCTCATGTAAGCTGTCAATGATTTTACGTACATCAATAAAATTTTCACAATAAAAGAAAATGCTTCCCCAAGATAAGTCAAGAGTGATGTCCCCTAATGAGTGATAAAAACTAAGTTAAATATCTAAATATTTCTGCAAAAGATATATTATTTAAGAAAATAGTTAAATATTTTTTCTTTAAAATGTTTATTTTATCTGTGAAATATTAAAAAAATATATTTTTTATTACTTTAAATGTAAATTCTCTGTCTAGTGATAACAACATCACTTATGTGTTGCTGGCCTTCAAAACCCGTGGCGACATCTGGCGAATTTTCCTTCAAACGTGACAGAATGTGACCACCATTTTCCGTCGAGTTACTACACCTTTTATTCTTACACCGTGGTTTTAACTATACCCGTTACAGATCGCCTGCAGCGCCGTCTCTTGGTAGATATGTTAACTAAATTTGAAATTTGGTGATATAAAATTCCCTGATTTCCTAAGCATAAGGTTGCAAACGATACGTATCTATCGCATTACGTTTTTTTTTTTATTTGATTTTCAAAATCCATCAGTCATTTTTGGGACACCCTGTACAATATACCTGTATTTTTATTAATGAATGTACATTAAATAAACAATAAAAAATATTTTTCATCAAAAAACCTTTTTTAGCACTATTAGAACATCCTACAGCAGCACATCCTGTCATTTTTCTACTGTTTATGCAACATATTTAAACAAAAATATGATTAAATGAAGCCTAGCCTATGCTTATGCTTGCTAGATTCGAAGATTTTTGCCAGAACATGGCGGATTTGACAACGTGATCAGATAAACCAATCAGCTTGTGTCCCCTCCATGGCCACTCTCTCCTTATACAGGCTCTCTATCTGTACTGCATGCGAGACAATTCCACGTGACATGTTTGAACTGATGTCTGCAAATTTTTGCCTGAGATTGCGCCACGTTGTTGCAGCAAATGGGGGTTACATTGAAAATGTCATAGTTTAGTTTTTTGCAACAGTCCTTGCAACATTTTCATACCGGTTTTTATTTTTTCAGTTTTCAGCGCCATCTGTGGGTGAAAATGTTAACTAAATTTGAAATTTGGGGGGATAAAATAAGCTGATTTCCTAAGTATAAGGCTGCAAACGATACATATCTATCGCATTCCGTCTTTTTTTTTATTGATTTTCAAAATCCATCAGTCATTTTTGGGACACCCGGTATGTTGATTGGAGACTTTTCATCACGGCAAAGGAGCATGCCATCTTGTGTTATGACCAAAAAGCGAATAAGTAACCTTCACAAACGTGAATCTCCTACTAATTATCCAATGGTGAAGACAGACAACAGAAAAACGGTGAGTAGATTGTGCAAAAATACGTGTTGAAAATCGAACGAACAATTTATGCTCTACATGCCAAGTACATCTGTGTTTCACCGCTGAAAGAAATTATTTAGCCAAATATCATTCATAAAACTAGTTACTAGTTTGGTAAAAAATATTTTAAAAACATTTTGGTAAAAATTTATATTTTAAAACATTTTATTGTAAATTAAACTTTATTTGAAAAATGATACTTTACAACCGTTCACGCATACAGGGACATAGCTTTTTTATTAATTTTAACATTAAATTGATATAATTATTTTTTTAAATTTGATGTTTTTTATTCAATTAGAGTCTAATAAAGAGTTTCAAACAAGAAAATGAGAAGTAAAACAATTTTTTTTTATGTGCGTGAAAGGGTTAAACGACTGTTCACTGCAAACCCTCGGATGCCTTCTACGGCTCTCAATCAAAAAATGCGGGAGTTTTCACAACGTTAACGTCAGTGATAGTACCACAAAGCGACGCTTACGTGATGTGGGCCTTCATGGATGACGACCTTTCAAAAAGCCGTTAATCTCTTACAAGAACCGAATGGCCCGATTGAAGTTTGCATGAGAGCACATCAACTGCACTTCCATAGAGTGGTCTAAAATTGTTTGGAGTGATGGCATTATGAGAGCTATATATTAATGATCTTCTTAGGAGCAAAAGCAGGCAATTGAGAATAGATGGTTTTCTTTAATTCCTATACTGTAACGATATGTACATACTTATTTACTCTATTTTTACTCTCCTTGTACTGTTGTTTAACATCGAAATAAAGCGTTATTAACATGGTCATTACTCTCCGTACTGTATGCAATAAAAAGCCTCATTTTTTCTCTTCGGTTATTGTAATCAAATAGACCTGGAACCAAAGTGATTACAATAAGCGGCGACTACTGTATATGGTATCAGGCAAAACTGTTCCCCCAAAGGTACCAATGAAGGAATTTGTAAGATAAGAAACACCATTCCTCCTTGGAGCGATCCTGCGAATGTCAACAACAAATTGATCATCCAATTCGGCAACGATTTCCTCATCTTCCATCCTTCTAGGTCCTGGCACGTGAAACAGCTTTCTTGTAATTAGGGGTGGCCATTAAAAAGTCTCTTTACACGTTTTATATCCCCAATAAGCCGTTTAAGTTCTTTTGCAAATAAAAAGGGGAAGATGGTCTTTAACGACTCCCCACTTGCCAATTTCATCTCCAAAAATTTCGGATTCTTTGGCGGTCTCAGACAAGATCTCTCGTCACGATCGTTTTTTAGTATTATGCTTTAGGTGTTGATTTTTCATATTAAATGAAATTATCTTTCATCTCCCTCACTCCCCACCCACCACTGAGCCCAACAAGAGGATGCACATTGGCATCCGGGATACGAGAGACATATAGACAACGCCTAACCCTATGGCCGAAACTCCAAGGAGCGACGACCACCCATTGATCTGGACGGGCTCATCCAGACCACCCATCCTTCCGAGAAGCAAGGACCAAAGTGGTGTGTTGTTCCGGAAAGCCTTTACTCAACCACCAGGATCCCCCGTTCCCCAGAATTAAGGTTGGTTCATAGTCTCCCGTTACCGTTTGCGTTGTGCTCCAACGAAAGCCGTTCCGTTTGCTGAGCTGATTCATAGTTGTGCTTTGTCGTTATGCCGATGGCTGTTGCGCTGAGATAGACCTGTGCTCTATTTCAACGGCCAACGCACAACGGCCCACCAATCAGAACTTGAAGATCTCTTGACGTCATTTCTCTTCTTTGTAAAACAAAAATGGAGGAAAGCAAGTTAATCGAAGCGATTTAAAAGTATCCCTGCTTGTATGATACGAGAACGAAAGAATATAAAGATCAAAAATTAAAGAAAAGATTAAATATTCTCTTCTTTGAAAATAAATCATACATATATACGAGGGCATATTGAAAAGTAATGCCTCCATGGCTGTCACTTTTCTATTTTTTAACCGATTTTCAAAATTCTTTTTGTATCTGATACTTACATTAGTCCTCTATGTAATGCACTATTCACTTTTCGACATTCCCTTTCCACGCATTGCGCCAACGCGTGACTAGTCGGGTGAACCCGTCGGAGACGAATTCCGGGGTTGTTGTCGACACCAGGACCGAAAGGCAGTTTTTACCTCGTCCTCAGAACGCAACTCATGGCCCTTAAGGTGCTCTTTCCTCTTTGGGAAGTGGTGAAAGTTGCAAGGTGCAAAGTTTTTCATTTTTGAACTGCAGTTTTTTATCTTTGAACTGTAGGCGCTGCAATCCCCTGATGTGTGGCGATCGTGTGCGGACGGGCGTTATCGTGCTGCAGAAGAGGATCCAAAGCTGCCATTCAATCCTCGTGTCGACGACAACCCCGGAATTCCTCTCCGACGGGTTCACCCAACTAGTCCACGCGTTGGTGTAATGCGTGGAAAGGAATGGGGACTATGTCGAACAGTGAATAGTGCATTACATAGAGGACAAAAGTAAGTTTCAGATACAAAAAGAATTTTGAAAATCGGTTAAAAATTAAAGTTACAGCCATGCAGGCATTACTTTTCAATATGCCCTCGTAGATCTATTGAAACGATGCTTATTTCTTCGATGCCAGCTTCGGAAGTTTATAGTTGACAATTTTACCGCTGTGACTATGAATGGTATAGCGCTGAAACCAGATTGCTAACGGTAACGTTTTGAACTTGACGGAACGGCAGACGGCCAACGCAAAACTGCGTTGTCAGACTATGAACCAACCTTTAGGGTTGCTACGCACGGCAAACACGTAGGTGGACGCACTGGTCGCAATGGAGGCCATATCAAAAAAAGTTTTAGATATGGCCTCCATTGCGACCACCGGTCCCTTTGGGAGGGTCCACAATCGACAGGACACTTTTAGTCTGGCCTCTGCTAAGGCCTGTCTGGCATGGATGACCCAATCCAGCATAGCCATTAGCGTCACTGAGGCACTCAAGCCCCTCCACCACGACAAGGTAGTGCCCACGGAGGGGAGTTATGGAAGGGGTAGTGCGTAATTCGGGGGAAAAGTATTCCATAGATTGCATCCAGAGATGGAGACACTTATGTTGATCAGTGTATTTAATTGCTAACTTAGGTAAGGAATCTTTGTTACGTAAGTTAAAAGAATGGTGAGGTGAAGAATTATAAAAGTTAGGAGGCAGGATTACTGAAATTTTATTATTTAAGACTTTATATTTGAAGAGCTAAGTGAAGTGAGTATAAATGGGAAATGGGTAATATTCTTACAGAAGGAAATAGATGGGAGACATGGTCGGATTTATTTAATTTTAGGTAGATTCTTACGAACCATTTTTGTAAGCGATGTAATCGTAATAGATTTGATTTGGGGCTATAACCCCAGAATTGTATTCCATATATAAATGAAGATTGTATTAATGTGTAATATATGGGAATCCCATGAAAGGTTGTGTGAGATTTATATGCAAGCAAATATTCTGTGAGATTTATATGCAAGAAAATATTCTGTGAGATTAACGAATTATGGGAGAATATTTCCTTCGTAGGTTACAACGTAGGAAGAGGCGCGTATAACTTCTCCATTATTCTTAGATATTATCCGCTTTACGTTCCTAACATTTGATCCTTTAGCAATTCCAATAGGACATCGTCTGTAATGTTATAAAGATCTCTCCCGAAAACTCCCCCTATAAAATTTAGGGCAGGATGTGTGCGTATATATTTATTTTAATCCCATTCAGGGTTTTTAATCGAAGCAGAGACTGATCTTGTTCAGAGGAAGCGATCTGTATCAGCATTAGGCATACGCCGTACTGATTTTGATTCGCCAACCTCAGAATATCCAACTACCTATTTAATGGTTCTATTCAACCGAAAAAAGGATTATATCGGTAACGGATCTTTGCATTCCAACCTCTTTTTCTCAAACTTTCCCTCTTCATAAATAGCACTACACTGAGTGAGCATATTATTATGAACACCCTGTCAGTATCTCGTTGGGGCACCTTTTGCCTTTAATACTGCGGTGATTCTTCGTGCATTGATTCCACGAGATGTTGGAAGGTGGTGGGAGGAATCTGACACCATGTCTGATGGATAGCACTGTCTAGTTGTGCTAGATCCATCCAGCCGCCTGATGGTTCGTTCGACTTCGTCCCACAAATGCTCAATAGGAGTGAGATCTGAGGATTATGTACGCCACCGAAGTAAGGTAAAGTCCCCCTCATGTTCCTGGAACCACTCCTGCACAATACGAGCTCTGTGGCTTGGCGCAATGTCTTGCTGGAAGTAGCCATCTCCATTGGGGTACGCCATCAACATGACAGGGTGGACTTGATCGGCGACGATATGAAGGTATGCTGTGCCATCAAGACGTTGTTCAACACGTATTAACGGACCCAACGTATGCCAGGAAAACATTCCCCAGACCAAAACACTGCCCGCACCGGCCTGAAGGGGTTGTACTCATGCATGCGGGGTCCTTGCCAGATTCTCACGCAGCCGTCTGCATGATGTAACTGGAATCGTGACTCGTCAGACCAAATGATTTTGTTTCCACTGCTTGATAGTCCAGTCCTTGTGCTCCTGAGAGAATTGGAGTCGTTTCAGCTTATTGGCTGCAGACAGCAAAGGTGTGAGGACAGTTCTTCGACTTCCGTATCCCATGCGATGCAGTGTGCGGCGGACAGTACATTCAGAAACCGTTTTGGAGGACCCTGATTAAGGTCAGCAGTGATTTGATGCAGTTGCCCTTCTGTTATCCTTTACCAGTCGTGACAGTCTCCGTTCTGTCCGATCATCAACCATCCGCAGGCGGCCACAACGCGAACGTTCAGACCCCGTCTTCCGGCTAACTGTCCAGTCTTTAAATACTTAAACGACGGCTGCTCTTGAGCACCCCACGAATGCTGCTGTTTCGCTGATACTCGCTCCATAGCTCCGAGCACCTACAATCATCCCGCGTTCGAAGGTTGTTAAATCGCGTTGTTTACCCATAGTTGAAGAACGGAACACGTCTACTGTTGTCGACGACACTCAGCTTCCCTTGTTATATTGGTCTGGCCCGCTAGCTACATTGTGGCGAAGTCCGTGCGTGCATTTGCATAAACATGTCAGGTGGTCATAATAATATGCTCACTCAGTGTATATTACTGTTTTCCCTCTCAGCAATAGCATACCAAGGAAGCCCGATAAGCCCGTTAGTCTGAATGGGTTAGTTTCAAGTTCCCGTCTTTCAGAGAAGCAGGGCCAAAGGTGGTGTGCTGTAACGGAATAGCCTTTCCGCAACCACCAGCATCCCTTTCCTCGGAATACGGATGGCCGCGAACGCCAAACACGCGGGTTGTCACGTTGGAAACTTATGAAGATGCTGGTGCTTGCGAGCACCTGGGCGGATCTACAACTGACCGGTCACTTTTAGCTTAATTTCCTTGCTAAGATCTGTCTGGCATGGGTTTTCCTATCCAGTATACCCGGTAGCATCACTCAAGCTCCTTCACCACGTCATGTTAGTAATCACGGAGGGGGCCGTTTCGGAAACAATCTTCCCTAGCCTTCGGGCCATCAAAATCTGGCCTTTATCAAAGTCGCTTTGACCAGCAGTGTTCCCCATTATACGCATGCGCATCAGATAATGCTTCACCATCCTGGCAGCCGTTAAATACCATCCGAATCTTGTTACGTGCCATTTGCGGCATTTCAACGAACGCATTCTCGCAGGTAATCAATGTTGCATTCTTTGCGATAATATTTAGTTCGTGTCCATTTGGTTTTGACATCTGTATATTTAATCGAACTCGTCCTATTCATTAATTTTATTATAACGATATTCTTAGTTTTCCTTTCAATTATGATAGATATCGGTAGAAAAAAAATTCACGGGCAAAATTGATTACCCAACTTTTAGGAGGAGAAGAAAAGGACCAGAAAACAATAAATAAGCAATGCAAAATTCTTGCCTATCAAAGATTTATTTTCCAACATCTCTGAAAAAACATAAATAACATAAGCCTAATGCAATGATAAGACAAGCAATATTGGAAAACGTAAATATTCCGTTATCATTGGCCTTCTCCTGAACATCTTCGTCCTTGGATTTGATTTCGTAATCGGCAGCGTCGTATTGAGTCGCTTGATTTTCTGTATGGCGATTGTTTTTTGGCATAAACTCCTTTCCCAATAAAATTTCAAAGAAGACATCATTTATTCCTTTCTCTGCCCGAATTCTTTCTCTTTCTTGCAGTTTTTTAAATTTGGCGTGCCACAGTTTCCCCAGTAGGTCGCTCTCATCGGCAGCTACATATTCGAATAATACGTTGCTACCATCTTTCTTAGCGGAAATTATTGTACGAGGCATAGGCATCTTCGACGAAGGTGGCCCATCGCAATATTGACTCCGATCTCCGTAAGAATCCTAAGGATTAAATGAAAAGAAATTGAGAAATTATTATTCCACTTATAATTAACTCAATTGTTAATTGTTACACCTAGCTTCCCTTAATTTATAAGAAATTTTAAGAATTCTTTTTAAGAGAAAAAAAAAAATCTTGAAAATACGAGAATTTTTTTGAGGAATTGTACAAGGATTAACTGCTGCTAGTTTTATTTATTCGCTATTTTTTAATTATACACTAGCTTTAAAAAAAATAAGGCACAATTTTACAAATGTATGCAAATTAGATAATCGGATTGATATATTATTTTGATAGTGGATGGACGGACATGGAACATATATACATGAAAATTAACGAGATACTTAGCTGGAAATAACCGAAGCAGACACTTTGTTGCTTCGGTTGGGTAAAAAAATTATGGCATAGTTAAAAATAACGTGTTTTCGTTGCCAGAAAATATCAAATTGTCTGTAAGATACTTAAATTGTTTATTTTGTTAGCAAAATGTCAAATCAAGTGATGCATGTAAATTTGAAGATGCAAAAGCTACTGAAGAAGGGAATTGCATCGAATGTAGTTTTTCTAAAAAATTGTTAAAGATTTGTTCAACGAAAGCCTGGATAAGGAAGACCACGGACTATCAGAGAAAAAGACGATAGCCAAGGCAGCAAAATGCAGAAGACTAAGCACTATCACAAGGCGTCGGTATTTAAAGCACGACCCAGGATGAGAGCAGTGGATCCAATTGTGAAATGCAAGATGATTATAGGGTTAAAATTTTTACTTCCACAACAAAACTGCGGCTAGCAGAAGCAGAATTAAATGGTATGCTTTAACCAAAAAAACCACTTGTCACAAAAAAATCGCATGGCCCAACTTTGCAAAAAAATACAAGCATTGGAACTCCAATGACTGGTCTAATATCCTATGGAGTGATGAATCCAAGTATTTGTTGTTTCGAAGCGATGGCATGCAGTATATTTGACGTCCTAAGAATCAGTGTTTCAATCCAAACTATTAAATGACAATAGTGAAGCATGAAAAAGGATCTTAGATGGTGTGGACTTGCTTCACTGGGAATGGGATGGGTCCGCTTGTGTACTATGGACAAGTACATGAAAAGAGATTTTACAGAGCAGCATGGAAAAAAAAATTGCTTGCCCACAAGTTAGATTTTCCAACAGGACAATGATCCTCCTAAGTACAAGTCCAACCTTGTTAAGCATTATTGGTTTCAAAAAAAGTTCATAGTTATTAACTGGGCATCACAATCATCCGACCTCAACACCATCGTACATCTTTAAGGTTCTTTATCGTTGCTGCGAATAAAAAAGGCATCAAACATGGATGAAAAATTTCAGATGTTCAGGAAGGTCAAGTTAATGTCAGAAAATTTGACAAAGATAGTCGCTTCTATGCCCAGTAGATCTCAAGCTGTGATCAAGAATAATGGTTATCCTACCAAATACTGAAGGTTGAAATGATTTCCGATTTTTTTTCCTGTATGCGTGGTATTAATAAGTATTAAAATCTAAACTACAAGTGCACATTTTATTTTTTTACGAAGATGCTAGAATATATTATAATAATTTTCATTTATAGCGATATACAAGGTGTACAAACTTTTAGGGGAGGTAGTATGGGTGATTCTAAGTAAAAAAAAAAATAAATAAATAAATAAAAAAGTTGTTATAGATCCTCCTAGATGTTACAGAACCTGAGTTGTTAACATATTGATCTTGGTGGCGGCATTTTTATTTTTGTTCATATTCAATTAGCGCTCAAATTCGGACCCATGTTCATATGAACTTTTTTGCTTGGAATAACCCATACTACCTCCCCTAAAAGTTTGTGAAAGTATTATTGAAACACCCTGTATATTACGAGATAATCAAACACTTTTAAAAATTTAAATCTGATTGCTCTAATTAAAATTCAGGCCAATAACGAATTGAGCTTAATTTTTTTGAGCACTATCGTACGTATATACTATCGCAAATATCTAACCAGACATTAAAACGGATATTCTGAGAACCAACTCTCTAATGTAGAAAGCAATTCAAAGAGGAGATAATTAAACTGAAAATATTCTTCAAACATATCGTAATTAAAATGTAGAAAAGGGAAGGAAAAATTCTAGTTTGTGTCCAAGACGCGGAATTTTTCTTTCCCGTTTCTGCATTGAAAGCAAATTTTCTATATTTATGTTTTTCTACTGGTAAAAATACTTTTTGACCCTTTAGTATTTTCATTTGAGGATTTACTATCACATGTACTTTTTTGGATACGAGGGGAAATCAGTAAGTTACAAATAGATATACAAAAATCCCAATAAAAATTCGGACTTGAAAACTACTTTTATTTCGCCACAATCTCCCTGCACAAAGAGATACTTGCCCCATCGTTTCACAAGCCCATAAAAACCAGCAGCATAAAATTCTTTGGGTTGCTGTCTGAACCAGGCGGTGAATTCCTTTGTACAGCTTCATCGCCAGGAAAGTGATGCTCAGTATTCTGGTATCACTAGGGCACATTGCAGCGAGAGTAAACAGTAAATGCCGACTCTTACTGTAACATCCTCACGAAAACTCAGTAATGCCATTCGACGGAGTGACCGGAACCTATCATTGGCGCGTTGTTATTGCATGATAACGAGCGTCCTTATATTGCCATCAAGACAAGAGATGCTGCGAAAGTTAAACTGGGGATTTTTCCAGCATCCTCCGTATAGCCGTACCTTTCTTCAAGCGACCTCCAGTCGTTCGGCACAAAGCTGTACAAAGGGAATAAACCATCTGGTTGAGAAAGAATTTTATGCAGCCCAAAGAATTTTATGCAGCCCAAAGAATTTTACATTGCTGGTTTTAAAATGCTTATGAAACATGGGACAAGTGCCTCATTGCGCAGGGAGATTATGTGGCGAAATAAAAGTAGTTTTCAAGTCAGTACTCTTATTTGTTTCACTTCCATATCCATTTGCAACTTACTTACCGACTTCCCCTCATATAAGAGTACTTCTTTTTTTACGTTAAAATTAGTTTTTGTTTTGCAAAAAATACTCTAAGTATTGACTTGGAACGCACAGCATACTTTATATTAAAAAAAAAATTTAAAAAAAAACTGTTGCGTTTGCGTTTTCAACCTTCTTTGCTACTTTCGAAATCGTCAAGATTTTTTCTCTCACGAAGGAGATATAAAGTACTGTATCAGTGATGGGCACTATACGGTTGGTTGGTTGGAATTTTAGTGCGTCGGCTGCTATGGCCATTTTGCGCCCGACAGAAAGTTTAAAAACCCACAGTTTATGAGCCTCAAAAAAAAAAAATCAGATGAAAAACATTCATAAAAACGTGAATGAAAAAGATGGAAAAACAATAAAAAATATGACTGAGGATTTTAAAATCATTAATAAATTTAAAAACAGACATTCCCCAGGGTTCTCCCATAATAAGAAATATTAATATAGGGCAGTGTAACTCAGTGTGTAAAGGGCACTAAATAAAATAAAGTAAAGTAAAACATTCGCTTAATGCTCGAATATATACAATGCAAAAACAATAAAAGGATGACTAAATGAATTTAAAAACATGAATAATTTTTAAAAATAGAAAAACTTTTTTAAAAATCATAGGGTTGTTCCCCAATAAAAAATCTAGTGAATAATTCAGCCCGAATGAGCGTCGTTAATTAGTGTGTAAAGGGCACTGTATAAGAATATGTTTAATAGTCAGCATTGCTCCACAGGAGCACAATAGAGCTGGGTCTGTTTTTAATAAATGGCCATGAGTAAGACGGCTGTGACCAATCCTAAGCCGAGTAAGAACAACATCTTCTCGCCTGTTTGTTAGACAAGGTATGGACCACGGTGTGATCGCACGCTTTATTTCATATAATTTATTCGCTGGGTTAAGAGGCCAAGATTCCTGCCAAGAATATAAGAGTTTCTTGTAGATGACCGGGAACAAATGTTCGGGGATTGAGAGTAGCTCCGAGATAGGTAAGTCTGTAATAGCGTCTTTTGCCGCCTTGTCGACCCGTTCATTTTGCTGGATACCCATATGACTAGGGATCCAAACAAAATAAATTCTGGTACCTTGGAGATCCAGGTAATAAGATATCCCTGGATTCTTATAACAAAAGGGTTGTCTGTATTGAATGACTCCAAGGATTGCAAGGCGCTCAGGGAATCGGAGAAAATCCAAAAGTTGGAATTTGGATAATTAAAAGAGAACTCTAACGCTCTGGCTATGGCTAACAATTCCGCAGAGAAAATGTAAAATTCATTTGGCACATAAGAAAATACCAAATTATATATAAGGAACGCACAGCCAACTCCGTCCTCTGATTTGGATCCATCTGTGTATATGTGGAAGCCATCAGGAAGGGATTCTAAAAAATTCCTAAAAAGTGCCTTAATTTCAGCTTCCATAAAATTAGATTTTTTCCCAGCAAACAAGTTGTAATTTATATCTGGGTGGGGGAGAATCCACTGAGGAACATCTCTGACCTCTCGGCTATGCATGACTGGAAATGAGAGGTTCAGGCTCTCCAAAAGATTTTTGAGCATATTTATGCTTCTAAATGTATGAGGGGGAGGAATACTAGCTTTATCATATAAACAGGCAAAACCTGGATGCAGACTTTCACCATATATACGAAGAGCATATTTAAGGAAGAGTTTGGCTCTTCTAAACCATAATGGGGGCTCAGAAGCCTCCACATAAAGGCTCTCTACCGGACTTGTACGGAAAGCTCGTGTGGCAATACTTATGCCTAGATTATGAATGGGATCTAACAGCTTCAAGGTGCTCCTTGAAGCAGAGGTATACAATGCTTCCATAGTCTAGTTTAGATCTAACTAGGGAGCCGTATAAAAATAAGACCATCTTCCTATCAGCGCCCCATTTGATAGCGGAAATATAGCGGAAAACATTCATGGCTTGTAAGCATCTCGCTTTTAAATTACGAAGATGTGGAAGCCATGATAATTTTCTATCAAAGGTCAGACCCAAGAATTTGTGGGAGTCCACCACTGAGATCGGGAATCCATAAAGAGTAAGATCCGGGTCTGGATGGAGGCCTCTCAAAAAGTAAAAGTGTACGGCCCTTGTTTTTTGGGGTGAAAATTTGAAGCCTACTCCGTTGCTCCAGGTAACAAGCTTGTTGATGGCCATTTGCAGTTGACGCTCAATAAAAAACATTTGAGTACCCTCGACAGTAAATGGCCATATCGTCAACGTACAGGGAATAGTTCACAGTAGATGGAAGTTGTAAACAAGCCTCATTAATAGCAATGAGGAAAAGGAAGGGACTCAGCACACTTCCCTGTGGGACTTCATTATACTGCGTAAAAGGGTCTGAGAGTGTTGACCCAACGCGAACTGGGAAGGTTCTATTCGCCATGAAATTACACAGGAAAGAGGGAAGATGTCCTGTAAGGCCGTATTTACGCAAAAGTATTGCTATCCCATGCCTCCAAGTTGTATCGTAGGCTTTTTCCAGATCAAAGAAAACCCCTACGACATGTTGTCTATGTCTGTGCAAAATGAATCTCATGCTCCAACCGAAGAAGGTGATCAACAGTTGAGCGGGATTTGCGGAAACCGCACTGAAACCTAGACAACAGGTGTTTTTTTTTTCCAGGTACCACATAAATCGGACAGAGACCATCCTTTCCAAGACTTTGCACAGACAGCTGGTTAGCGTTATTGGCCGATAGTTTGAAGGGCAAGAGTGGTCTTTATTTGGTTTTGGAATAGCAATAACAATTGCTTCTCTCCACAAAGTTGGGGCACTATATGACATGCTCACAGAGCACAGATATAGCATTAATTTCTAGATTAGTCAAGAATTAGCTTAAAAGCTCTCCTTATGCACAACAGAAACAAATTACCATATGTTCCATCCTTAAAGCCAATCCGGGGACTCGGGTTGAGCGTGTTGATTCTAACGGTCCTTGATGATCAATTTGGTATGTATGTAATGGAATGTCTTTCTTGTTTAAAGGATGAAGGGATCCTTCGAGTTTCCCACCTTTTCTGTTAATTAAAATGCATCTTTTCTCTTAATTGTTTGTTAAATTTTTTTTTACAGAGCAGTAAACGCAAAAACTTTATCAGAAGAATCCAAAAACCACGAACGAAACATTTATTCTGATTTTTGACAATGACTATAAAAAAATAAACTTGTCCGGACGACAACTACGTGTTCTCGGGAGAAATCCGACCTAGTTTTCCATCCTAGATACTGTATTGTCGGCTCCGATTGCGCCGTTGCTTGGAATGGAACGTGGGGGCGCTCTCAGACGTTTATCGACCGAAGCGTGAAAAGTATCAGTTCGTGTAAACCCGGATAAAATCGAGCATTCGCGGTTGTCTTCGGGGCTAGGGGATTGACTTGCCCAGATACCATCAGGGCCTACGGTCACTGTCTCTCACTGATGGACAGCTGGTATATTTGTCAACCTCAGTTCTTCGAGGATCCCTTATTAGTTTTTAACCCAGTTTTAGCCCATGAACAAGAAAAAAATAATTGAATAATCGACAAAGCTTAATAGTTTGTACATGGTATAATCAAGAGAGCTCATTCGAACAATAACGAAAATAAGTGGGTGCCCGTTTTGCTGGAGTCAGCATATCAAAAACACTTTCAACTGAAGTGAAATTTCAAAAGAAAGTGATAAGATTACCCAACGACTATCTAGGAAAAATAATGGCCAGCCAAAAATTGTGCGATGACAAGAAGTCGATCTCATCTGAAAAGAGTGCTGAAGAGCAACAGAAGTATACAATAAAGAACTGATTCATTACATTATCCAGCTTCGCAGGTGCATACAATCGAAGGGCGCAGAATAAGTTTCACCGTCTGTACATGAGATGGTATAGCGCGGGTACATGTCACTCGGGACATTATATTCCCGTTTTTGTTTAGTCTTCTTATTTGTCTTGCGCTCGAGGCAATAATAGCCACCTCAAACCGGCAATGGGTGCATGTTTTATTTTTTGGAAGAATACGCCCAATGATATTTTTGGAAGACCATAGCTAATTTTGTTGTTAAGGGCCAATAATGCAATTTCGATTTTCATGCTGCCTTTTTTCGCATTACTGCTCAAGTCCGGGTTCTGACTTTCTTTGTGGGAGTCAGAAACATTCATTTTACTTAATACGGTTGTGTTAATAACTCCAGTTGGCTGGCGCCCACTCTGCCATCCAGTGGCTGCGTTGACGGGTAACGTCCCGATACACCTAAACGCAAAGGCAGATGACAAAGATGCCGAGATTCAATGCCTGAACCAACACCTCCTAAAGAGAAAGCCTCTGCACAGAAACGTCATACATTGTTACATCATCTAAGTAGGGCATTGTTATTCGTATTTCTACCAATAATAAGCCCTGAATTTGCACTACTATGACTGTTTCCGTGCAGAAGCTTTCTCTTTAGGAGGTCTTGGCTGAACGCGCTCTGTGAAGCGATTAAAAGCTTCTATGACGAAAAGAACCCCTGAGGGCCCTTACAGAATGAGAGGGTGGCCGCGAAAATTGGTATGCATCACTGAAAGCAGGCTTGCACCGTCACAGCAGCGAGATGGCGACATTTGGCTCTTCGTGTGACGGGTGCAGCAAAACGCTACATCATCCATGAATCGGGAGAACGACGAAATGCCCATCTCAAATTTTATGCTATGTGATAAGTCATCCATGCAGTCAGTACTTGCGAAATAAATAACTGTTTCTTGATGCTGCAAAAAAGCAATATCGTTGCGGCCCAACAACAACGATCCACAAATACCGGAACGGAAAATAGTGATCAGAATGTCCCAATTTAGGCAGTCAGCGAAGGAGGCATCTTTTTCGGCCGTGAGCGTTTTTTTTTGTGCCGATGGGCAAGCTCCCCAACTTTTGTCTTGGTGGAGAAGCCAGTTGGCACGGAAGAGAAAAGTTGGCGGTCCAAACAAAGTGACAGAGGTCGACGAGGCGCAATGGAATTTTAGGGGCATTGAAAGAGGAAGCAACGAATAATTCATCGTGCCGGTGAAGAAGTGAGATGCCAATTCTCTAATGAAATTTATAAGTAACCACCATCAGATCATATACAGAGGTTGAGTCAAAAGTAGTGGCCGATTCGAGAGGGGAGGGTTAGAGTTTGACGAATTCTGGGCGAAAACCATTTACCACAAGGGTATGTCGAAGTTTATTAAGAGAAAAGAGTGGGAAGAAACGTCAGTACTAATTTGAATGCCAGAGACCTTGTGCTACCTGCTTCAGCCTGTGTAAAAATATGGCAGAAAAATTGATGATACGCGGGCTCCTTCGTCACTATTGGAAAAAGGGGACCAGTGCGCGAGCAGCGTCCGCCGAAATTTGCAGGGTGGAAGGTCAGGGTGTGACCAATGAACGGACGGCACGACGGTGGTTCTTCCGCTTTTCGTCTGGAGACATGGGCCTGGAAGATGCGCCAAGGAGCGGAAGACCCAGAGAAGTGGATGACGCACCCCTACGGCAACAAGTGGAAACCAACTCAGGCAGCACTACCCGTGGACTAGCGGCGGACATCGGGACATCGTAATCGAGTGTGTTCGACATCCGTACGCCACGAGAAAAGTCAACAGGAGCTGCCGAGTTGTGCCCCACGAGCTGACTGCCGCGCAAGCACAACAACGGGAGCGAAAAAACGTCGCTTAAGTTGTAGGAGTTGGAGGGCTCGAGGTTCTGCCACATTTAGCTTACAGCCCCAACATGGCACCTTCCGACTACCATCTCTTCCGGTCCATGGCGCACTTCCTGCGTGGACGGAGCTTCGCCAATGTCAGTGAGGTTGAGGACGCTGTACGTGACTTTTTCGAGGGCATCCGCCAACTATCTGATCGTTGGATGAAGACCATCGAGCATGATGAACTCTACTTTGAAGATTAGCAATGACTGGTTCCTGCGGGTGCCCATTTAAAAGTATGCGCGGTGATCGGCCACTACTTTTGACTCAACCTCCGTATAAGGCGCCTACTGGGTCCTCTAGACCAGAAATGCCACCATTCGGTGAATGTTGCGGATCCTTCCACATGCAAAATGCAATCGACAGGGTTTGGAGGAATGCAAGAAGCAAAATCGCCACATATGAACCTCGAAAAGCTTATTATTCAGCTTTCTGTAGTAAATCTTGTGGAAAAAGACTGTTTGGGCGATTTTAACGAAGCGACCCGCCTATACCTTGGCAAAAAGAACCCAAAAGCTCCGCCAACATCGACGATCGACACCGCAAGATCCTCCACTGCAAACCACGCATCGATCAAAAGTGATGGCCCCATTGTTAAAAATTTCACATACCAAATACAGAGCGTCCCAAATTTAAGTATACACTCTTTGAAATGTTATAGCAAGCAACGAAATGAAATAGGAATGAAAGCGTGTCAGCTGCGGAAACGGCGATTGCTAGACCACACAAAGAGATGAAAGCCCAAGTTTTGCTTCAAAATATCTAGGGCAGAGTGTATCAACAGATTACCAAGTAGTGAGTAAACCACTCGAGCAGGAAATTAGTATAATAGATGATACGGATTAAGAGGCCTCCTTCGAGGAGGCAAAGAAATAAATGTATCTTCCTTCACCTTCCTAATATCAGTTAAGACGATTGGCGAAAATTTGTTGTTTCTTATACAAATCTACAGTTTTATTCCGATCTTGATGAAATTTTGCACACTTGATCTTCAAAGCAAGAGGCAGGTCACTGTCCACATCAGATTTCGAAAAGTTAATAATTATCGATAATAATCGATACTCACTATGATGGCAGGGCATACTAATAAGAGGTATCTCATTGACCAACAATGCAAGGCAAAGTTTGTGCTTTAAAAATAAGGTTCAATTTGTAATAGTGCATAGAATTTCTGTTGTTCGGGGCTTTCTTAGAATTCATAGTTCTTAGAACCTAACATTTTCTTGAAAATATTTAAAAATAACCACTAACTGGAGATAATGGAGAGTTAGCAGACAATTAAGAAAGATTTGAAAGGCGACAGAGGAACCAGTCCCTTCGCTAAGTGTTGTATTGGTTTCGCCAGCACACTACTGCAACTGAGAAAATGGTGAGCGTGCTAACAGAAGAAACTGCGACTGCTAGACCACACAAGGAGATGAATAACGAAGTTTTACTTCAAAGCATCGAGAGGAGTGCAATTGCAACAACAGTTTACCAAGTAAAAAATAACTGAAATGAATGAGTATTGGTCAGAGAAGACAAAATTTCTCCGAGCGTCAGAAACATCTGAACAACGAGGGCTTCGTCTACAGCAGGAAATTGGAGAATTACTGAAAAACAATTTATTATTTAACTTCTTACAACTGTATATCTCCCGGGCAACGCCGAGTGCCTCTTCTAGTAGAAATGTAAGGTTTGTTGTGTATGATCTAGACGGCGTTGGAAAAGCATAGCAACACGTTCATTGTTGTTCATTTGTTTATAAACAAATGGCAGTGAGACTTTCAGTCGATGAGCTTTTATTTGGCAGTGGATACTGAAGTGTTACTGGAAATGGAGAATGTTTTTGAGTTCAACGACGTTGGAGGCTTTAATTTGATACACCAACGGTAACAACGGTAACAATAACAAAACTCCGAGACAAGTTTGAACGGTAAACGATGTGTTGAAAGGTCGGTGCGGAAGAAAGAAGTTCAACTGTTAACGAGTGTTGATGCCGTCATGGAGGTTTTTGCACGATCCTCAAAGAAGTCAGTGAGGCAATGATAAACACTCACGGAATTAAGAGATCAGATTGAACATTTCATTAATGATATTTCATTAGCTACAATCCAGTCGGTATGTCGCTCTATTCGATGTCAGTGTTGGGAATGTACTGTGGCAGAAGGTGGACATTTTGAACATCTACGGGCTTAAGGAAGTTTAAGGAATAAAATGCAATTGAAAATAAATTCAGTCCGACGCCAACATTTTTTGTTTGCGACTTTTCTTTTTACCCCAATCCAGTCTCATTTCCCTTATGAAAATAAAAGTTATTGATGAAAATAGGAAAGCATATGGCGTGTAATAACTCCTCGTAGAACATTCTTGAGTTATTCATTTGTGACATTCCATGTCAGTGTGGGTGTCACATTGGTCCGACGGAACCCATGCTCTTTAAAATAATTTGTTTTAATTTTTTTTTAAAGTCGTTTTACGGAATTATGCACCTCTTTATTACTTGGGAAGTGCATGTTTTCCTTTTATCGTTTTTGTTTATTTTAATTATGGTTTTAAGCGATCGTTGTTGCCTCGTAACAATGCAACAGAGATCGCGATTGTTGAGGGGCTGCCATTGTTTTCTCGGATAAGATTTCCGAGAAGATGAAGTTAGCCTCCCAACAGTCAATTGTTAAGATTGTTTGGCAATGAAATTTTTTCTTATGAGAGGGATTCCATTCTGAGCTCGAAGGGGAAAACAAGCGGTGAAGATCGCATGTCAACGCAATGTTATGCGTTCTAAAATATTAGCCCTAAGGCAAGCCCGCTGTTTAAGTTCCCGGAGAGAAATGTTTCGATAGTAAAGCATTCTGGTATTTGATTTATTCTGTTAAAGTTTCATTTGAGTTTTAATGTTCTACTTGGAAAGCGTCGAGTTAACGGGGTATCGAACATTGCGAGTCTTGAGTATGGTTTGGGCTCCGCGGCCATGTGCCGTTTTGAATAAGGTATTTTCGCCGCTGCCGAAAAAAAATTCCTGTTCAATTAGATGACTAAATGGGTGAGTGTGCATTTTGATTTATCTGTTCCTGTATAGAATTCTGTCAAAAACATTGGAAAATTGTTCTGAGCCAATATCGATAGAACTCAACTACCGTGTTCATTCGACGGCTGAAAGTGTTGCAAATGCGTTATATGAGTGAATGAGATCCGGGTCGCCACTGTTTATGTGCGCCAATTCAAGTCACACGCGAGTAGAGAAACGAAAACGTCCCTGAAGATAATGTATCTTAGCAACAGTATACTAGGAATTAAGTTAATTGCTTGGTTTGATATTGGTCTTATGAAGAGGAGGTAACTGAGTCTCAGGTAGTTGGGGGGGGGGTTCTAAAATGGACTACTAAGGTCATTTTGCGCCTTTTACACATGTTACAGCTGTAGGCAGCCCGGGACAAACACAAACATCCATGCCCACGGCGGGATTCGAACCCACGCCAGGCGGACTCGAGAACTAGAAAGCCTACGCCCTAGCCTTCTCGGCCACCTGGTCAGCTCAGGTAGTTGGCCTGAGCTCGAAAAAACGTTACGAAATGAAAGTTTATCGTTAATTCTTTTGTTTATACAAAAAAAATCGAGCGCTTCTGCTGATTTGGAGACGCTATTGTTTGATTTCTGAGCACTGCAACTGGGTTGACCGATCAACACGTGGTGGCCTCGTAGTTACCTCCTACGTTATAGCACTGATATACTAGCGTGCTCCCTGCTTATGACGGGTCTATGTATCGCTGTATACAGTGGGTAGGGTAGTCGAACTAGGCAAGCGTGTGAGCTGTGCGGAATTCGCACCCAGGGGTTAGGGTGATCCTCCCCATGCAGAATTGTAATTTAGCAAAGCATAAAAGAATCACGTGATGTCGTGTGACGTTATGTTTTAGTAAGGCGTGCGTTCTTCGGATAGTGTTCACGCAGTGAGATAAGCAGCAATAGGCGCTGCTGAGCCCATGGTTGTTTTGAGCGATATCTCAGAGAGCCCTTAAAGCCAAATGTTATCGTGTTGCATTATTGTTGTGTGTTATACGAATTGCATGTCATATAAGAAAGCTTGAAAAATGGTCATGTTTTCTTTTGATGAAAAGTGACCTTTGAGCGGCTCCTCCAAATTATGAGAATGCTCTGACAGCAGAATCAAATATTGATGCTTACTTGTAGCTTAAGTTATGTATAACTAGTAATAACCCACCCGATTGTATAATCGTCTTTGTTAGACTTTTGATTGTTAAATTTTTGACATATCTCTCTCTCCATACTCTTGTGACAAAGTCCATCGCTGATTTTATAAAAATGATAATAGAAATGTCTCCGAATCAATGCTTTTCCCTCAATATCAGCCCCGACCTCTTGATGAGCCACCTCCTTACAATAACGGTCTTTTCTGAGTATTGTTTTGCGTAAGCGTGAAAGGGAGGGGGGTCATCACACTTCAATAAAAGAGTTGGAGCACACCATCACACGCTAAAGCACAACAAATAAACCACTTGTGGAATCCATGTCCAATCAGACAGGGTAAAAGAGAGCCCGACAATATAATGATAAATTTCTAATTTAGTCGTTGGTGTCTGCATATAGAATGTCTAGATCGAATATCTCGTCTAAATATTTAATAAACGTAAGCAGTCTGCTAAAAATAAATTCCCTTATAGTAATACAATAACTATAGTCAATCTACGAATTGTTTTTATGCTTAGTTGTTACAGCAAAGCAAACCTCGCTGTAACAAAAGTAGAGTTTTTTTGGCAACAGAGGGCGCCAGTGGAAAACGAGGAGAGACGGAAGGCGGGTGATTCAAGTGGTAAAAACGGAGGAGCGTCGTTGGGAAAAAGAGCGGAAGGTGATGTGGCACGTGAGGTCGTGAGCAGATGGTCGAGAACGAGAAGGTCGACAGCTACAGGGGACTCGACTGGAAGAGCGAGTGATGGAAACACCTTGGCGAGTAATGCTGCACGTCGCAGGAAAATAAGGAAGGTGTTTTCGAGAGGGGCTGACGCCGATATTGGCACGGCAGCATGGAACGTAGCCGCGTCGGAGCATAGCAAACGGGAGCCGAACAAGGAAAAATCCCGGCCACGCTGTAAGGGCTACGAGGAAAGCCACCTGAACAGGAGACAAGAGATTCCGCCTCAGCCGTCGTTAGCAGCCCCATTGAACTTCCTAACTCGATTGGAACTTCGTTATTGGAAGGAGACTTGTCAACGAGGAAGCCTCGCGAATGTTCGTTCTTCAACGGGAGAGTTGGACCGGAGCCTTCCCACGAGGATTGTTCGCATTTACGAGAGATAGTGTCGGCTATCTGCGAGTGCGTAATTAAGAGGTCTCGAGCTACAATTGTGAGTACTGATTATTTTGCTATTTAGGGTTTGCGAAAAGCAACGCAAGCTAAAGTGTTGTTCAGTAATAAGTTAATATATGTGTAATTCAAAGGCAGAGTTTTATTTAAGAAAGAAAGGAGCTTTATCTAAAGTGCGAAAATTTAAGTGGTTTCTGCGGAAGCTGGTGATGTTAACATTACTACATTAAAAGTGAATTAATGGCGTATACGAAAGTTAACAGTGCTATAAGTTTGTGTTTAAGCTTGAATGCATGAAAATGTTTGAAGAGTTACGACCATTTACAAGGTCCGTAATTTGATTTAGTTGATACGATAAAGTATTGGTTTAAGGTTACCGATAATTTGTGTTGTAACGGGCAAAGAGTAGTATGGTTAATAGGGTTAAGTCCTATTTTAAGCCGTTGCAGCAGTGTTGCTTGTAATTGTGTTAGTTAAGTTCGGTAGAGACATTAATGACATGAACTGTTGAACTTTATGAACTGCTAAGCTGAATCTTAGTCGATTAATTAATAATCCCAATTATTGTGTGCGAGGTTCATGTGAATATTTTCATTGAAGGAGATGAATTGCTTAGTTGAATACGGAGTTACGAAATAGTGTAGAAATTTCTCGTTAATATGTGGAGGTATTGACCTAATTCAATTTGCTGTATTATATTATCTTAGATTTTGGACTGTGGACTTTTGAAAATTGTGTTAATTCAAGTCGAGCTTAAATTTTTGTAAGACTTTCATAGTTTTATGTATGACGGCTTAAGCCAGTGAGCTTTTGTTATATGAACTGTATATATGTTGGGCAGTATTGAGAATAATATTGTTTTAGAAAGAACCTCACGTGTAGTTCTATTGTAATAGTATTTTTGTGTAAGGCCAAGTTTGTTTATGATTTTGTCGGTGCTGAAGGGCCTATAATTAAGCATTTTATGGTTGCCATACTTATTGACTGAAGTGTTATTTTTTTGAGTTGCAGTTTTAACACGTATGAGTGATTATCCTTGTAATTTAGAATAACATTTTAGTTGCCTAGGTACTGCTTTAAGTTTTTTTTTTTTTTTTTTTTTTTTTTTTTTTTTTTTTTTTTTTTTTT